>CM060948.1:284474835-284977187 GCA_030765055.1 Mantis religiosa | reverse complement strand
CCTCTTCCCCTCGTCCTTCCCCATCCCCTTCTCCTTCTTCCTCTTCCCCTTCCCCTCCTTCTCCTTCTTCTTTTCCTTCCCCTCCTCCTCCTCCTTGTCATCCTTCCCCTTCTTCCACTTCGCCTCCTCCTCCTTTTCCTCCTCCTCCTCCTCCTTCTTCTTCTTCTTCCTCCTCCACCTCTTCTATTTCTTATGCCTTTAGACGTCACATTGAGAAATTAAACTCTGGATCAGATAGAGAACCCCGGATGGGTGATCAGCAGGATGCCTGGTATGAAAGTGAGAGAAGTAGATGACGGAATGTGGACGAAATGAATGAAAGGAAAGGTGATAATGGAGCAATTGGTGATATGATGGTTGGGAAATTAGAGATCCCAGAGAAAAGACATACCTGTGCCATGTTGTCCACCACAAATATCACATGCAGTTACACAGATCAAACCTGGTATGCCCTGGTGAGAGTCTAACCGCTCAGCCAAAGGCAGCCTAGGGAATAACTTTGGCTAGAGAAAAAATCTCCACCCATCAATCCAGCCAGAAAATGAACCCAAGATCCCTTAAACAGCCCACCCCATTAGGTTCGAATATAATAGTCCCTTTTGCTGGCTGGGATTTTCCTACATCCTGCATGAGCACTCATTGCATTCATCCTTTTGATCTTTTACAGATAAGTTACCATTTAGTGTTATACACAGTCAGAATAACAAGAATGATTTTAAAGTGCAATTCAGAGGCTCTATTTGAGCATTTTCTTTTATGGAACATATGTTCCATCTACCTCAATAAGGGAGATAGTATTTATGTTTTTTAAATGCTGCATCTGACTAGATGAAATTCTGCCAAACAGATTGCTATGCTTGTTTTGTTGGAAGATATTGGGAGAGTTTTGAAATATGAGTAGCTGCATATATTTAATTTTAAATATTGCAAAAATCTCTTAAATTGACTTAGTAGCTCGTTAATCTTTAACTATATGGCACTAATTCCATGTACCCTGAAGGAGGTCAAAATTTCTTTTAACCGATCCACAGCTGCAAATACAGATGCGTAATGTTAATAACATATGCAAATAATACTTTAACAAATGAAAACATGTTGTTGCTAAATACACTTAATGTAATTAGTACTTAGGTTCTTAGCCTAGTGCAAATGTTACACTGGGGACCCTATTGCACACACACAGAATATTCTGCTTATTCTGCTTAAGTGAATATAAATGATTCACAGCATCATCTTGTCAAACTTATGTACATGTACAGAAATGACACAGTGTTTAATATATACTGATAAAACAAACTAATCCATTGAATCAAATCTCAACTGAAGAACTCTCTCATGAATTCAACTGACCTCTCTCTATTCAACTCAGTTATCCTTTCTGGATGCAAATCAGCCTCATATATATGCTCCAAATACAAAGCAAAAGTACTGGAAAAGGAACTTAAATGAAGTGGCCAAAAGGAATCCTCTGGAGAGAGGAAGCAGTACATAAGGACTGTTATTCTGCATAGGCTATTCTTTTGAAGGGGAATGGCAGATCAATAGCTGTGTCAAAGCTGCCCAGCTAAACAAGCCAATATGCTTAACTCTTGTGGCATCTAGGTAGTTTCAGGCATGGTCATACCCATATCAACTAGTATCTCACACCATTTCAATTGTGTCTAGCTTTTTGCAATCAGACTGTCATCCATGCTTCTGCCAAAAGCGTGCAGTGTCATTCAAGTCGTGGTGATAATGATCTCAGTGTTCTCCTTGCCACAGTTGTTCCTGTCTAATTCCTGGTATTTGTTTGCCAGTCCTGGCTGGCCACACTCCCAACACACACCACTTGAAGATCTTTGTTAACACCCCTGGATTGATACTGTGTCGCTTCATATTGAATACTACTGATCTTCAAGGTGGGAGCATATGTTAAGTTGGCTGTCTCCATTCTCAGAGTGGCCATTAAGTGCCTCATGGATGGTCTTGTAGTAACTGAGCCTCAACAGTGTCTTGCTCTTCATCATGCACCCTGACAAAAGAGTTAGCAGCTTTCTAGGACACCCAGCTCATCAGGAGTTTCAAAAGAACTTTGTTCAATAGCTGTTAAATTTGATGAAAAACTCCACCAGCATCTCCCATTGTTGTTGCAGCTTTGTCTTGTAACAGTTGTTTTTGTTTGGCACCAAAAATGAGTTTTGTTTATTTACATGGTAGTGTTATTTAGAATTTAAAAAAAATGTTTAAAATATTATAATGTTTGTATTAAGTATGTGGAAGTGAAATTCTAAAAAAAAAAAAAAAAGATATGTACATTGATTGGTGCAAGTGACGTTAGTATAAAGAAATGAATGGTTGCTATGGAGAGAGAAAATCAATAATCTTTCTTATGGAAAAAGGATGCAGAGAAGATGAAAGTTTTATAGTGATGAGTGGACGTGCAGGAGAGTTATCTAAAGGAGGGGATATTGTGTAATAATGTTTATTCAGTGTTCTAAAAAAAAAAAGTAAAAATCAATAATCTTGCTGAAGAAGCTTGGAGACAAATCATCTTTCAATCCACGTACTCAGGATTGAGCAGATGTTATTTTTCTTTAATCCATAATCTTTTAAAGATTTAAGTTATATTTGAGATTAGTAGTGGTTAGAATGTGAGTGAGTGTGGTGTTTTAGGGCCCGTCGACAACAAGGTCATTCGGGCCCGTAGTGGTTAGAAGATTCCTACTGTATTGTGAAATATCATTTTATTAAAAATGGTGGAAAATTAATTTAGATCACATTTGGAAACATCAAAGTTGTGGAAAATAAGCTTAAATTATATATTACAAAATTTAACTTATTCAAATCTTATTTCTTTCACTCGTAACCACCCTTGAAAAGAAGAGATCTTATGACTCATGTTTATGCAGATACAATAGAAGAATTAACAACAACTTGTGGGATAGTCGATGATATCCCGTATGGCTGATAGAAAGATGACACTCGAGCACCTCTACAAATAAGAAATCCTGTTCCATATGGCGCCCGTCGTGGGACTCAAATTAGAGTGAACACATCATGGAAAGAATAAATTGAGTGTGAACAGGTAATGGGAATCAAGAGAAAAGAAAGAAGATAAGTCAGTACTATACAGATTGATAGTATTGTTATAAAAGTGTACCATAAAAGAGTGCATGTTATTAAGAAACAAGAAATTAGTTAGTAAAATGGATGGTAGAAAAGAATTAGGATGTAAGAGTAGAAACATTGGGGAAGAAGTAGAGGGACAAGTTAGTGTTGAGGTAGAAGTAAATGGAGAAGAAGTTGGGAAGGAAGTAGGAAAGAGTATAGGAAATGAATTAACATTGGAAATGTTTATGCAGATTATGGCAGAAATCAAACAGGATATGAGTAATTTGAAACAGGAGTTAATACAAAGTATAAGAAATGTTTGTGCTAGTGTTTCTCAGAAATTAAGTGAGAATTTTAATAATAAGAATATGATACACGAATCAAAATCAAGTGATAAAGTATGTAAGGGAGATAAGGAACCATTAGTACAAAGTGTAGGTCAGAATAAAGATGAATATGATCGGGTAAATAAAGAATCACAGAATTGTCAGGAATATAATGTAGGAGAATTAACTGGTGAGACAGTATCACATATAGGTAAATAATGTAAATGGAACTCTAACTGTAGTTAAATATAAAAATGAAAAATATGTTGACTTACCAAACAATGAATGTCATAATACTGATGGTTATCAGAAGATGTATGTTGTAGATTCAAACAATCAGTATTTTATTAAATTTTAGATGAGTCACAGTTTTTACACATCTGCTTCACTTTCGTACCTATTTTGAGGACATGTTTCGCAAATCTTCGTTTGCATCTACGGCTCTTGTGCGACTGACGCTAGATCCAGCGGTGTGGGTAATTCTGGGGTTGTTGCTGCCATCTGTTGATTTAGTGATGAACTGAAATGTGGGATTCTCTTCTAGTGGGATTTCAAAGTTCATTAGTTGGTTTTTGTGTTTTTCTATGTATATCCTCTCCCATATGACGAGTTCACTATGTTTTTGTACGTATTTTAGTAATTCTGTGCTATCTTCAATTTCATGATTTTCAGACCAGAAATGAGCTGCTATTGCGGACTTATCAATATTTTTGTATCTTAAGTGCCTGAAGTGTTCTTTCTTTCTAGTGCCTATGTTCCTTTTTGTCCTTCCTATGTAAATTTTTTCACAGTCTTTACACTTAATTTTGTAAATGCCTGACTTTTCCTCTGGTTTTATCTTATCAGTATTATTACTGTGAAGTAGGTTTTTAATGTTGTAATTGTTTTTTGGTGCCAATGTTATATTGTATTTCTTGAATATTTTTTGGAACTTTTTTGTGGCCCAGGGGTGGTAAGTAAATTTAGCAAATCTAGTTTCTTGTTTTATTGGTGTGAGAGCTGTGATCTGTTTTAATTTCTTTTGAAGTTTGAATAATTTTAGTTTTTTATCTACAAGGTTTTTTCCATATCCATTTTTAATTGCAGTTTTTAAGATTTGATGGTATTCGTTTTGATATTCTTGCTGGCTGAGAGGTAGATTTACTAATCTGTGTGTCAGACTGTTGATGGTTGCATGTTTGTGTGGAATTGGGTTGAAGCTATTTGCTTTGATGTAATTATCTGTGTGTGTTGCTTTTCTATGAATGCCAAATTCTAGTTTTTCATTGCCTTTTTTGATTTTAAGGTCTAAAAAAGGTAGAGTACAGTCCTCTTCAGTTTCTACTGTGAATTGTATGCTGGGTTCTTGCAGGTTGAGTAGTTTCAAAGCATCATCTATTAGTTTGTAGGGCACTATTGCAAAGATGTCGTCTACGTATCTGTACCATGTTTTAAACATATGAGGGAAGGCTTTAGTAATATGTGTTTCGAAAAAGCTCATGTATAGATTGGCCAAAAATGGTGATAGCGGGCTTCCCATAGCTAGTCCTGAAATTTGTTTGTAATATTTTCCATCGAAGACAAAATAATTTTGATGTATACATAATTCAGTCATTGCCACATATTCTTCTATTGCATTGGCATCCAGGTTTACAGTCCTGAAGAGGACTGTACTCTACCTTTTTTAGACCTTAAAATCAAAAAAGGCAATGAAAAACTAGAATTTGGCATTCATAGAAAAGCAACACACACAGATAATTACATCAAAGCAAATAGTTTCAACCCAATTCCACACAAACATGCAACCATCAACAGTCTGACACACAGATTAGTAAATCTACCTCTCAGCCAGCAAGAATATCAAAACGAATACCATCAAATCTTAAAAACTGCAATTAAAAATGGATATGGAAAAAACCTTGTAGATAAAAAACTAAAATTATTCAAACTTCAAAAGAAATTAAAACAGATCACAGCTCTCACACCAATAAAACAAGAAACTAGATTTGCTAAATTTACTTACCACCCCTGGGCCACAAAAAAGTTCCAAAAAATATTCAAGAAATACAATATAACATTGGCACAAAAAACAATTACAACATTAAAAACCTACTTCACAGTAATAATACTGATAAGATAAAACCAGAGGAAAAGTCAGGCATTTACAAAATTAAGTGTAAAGACTGTGAAAAAATTTACATAGGAAGGACAAAAAGGAACATAGGCACTAGAAAGAAAGAACACTTCAGGCACTTAAGATACAAAAATATTGATAAGTCCGCAATAGCAGCTCATTTCTGGTCTGAAAATCATGAAATTGAAGATAGCACAGAATTACTAAAATACGTACAAAAACATAGTGAACTCGTCATATGGGAGAGGATATACATAGAAAAACATAAAAACCAACTAATGAACTTTGAAATCCCACTAGAAGAGAATCCCACATTTCAGTTCATCACTAAATCAACAGATGGCAGCAACAACCCCAGAATTACCCACACCGCTGGATCTAGCGTCAGTCGCACAAGAGCCGTAGATGCAAACGAAGATTTGCGAAACATGTCCTCAAAATAGGTACGAAAGTGAAGCAGATGTGTAAAAAATGCGACTCATCTAAAATTTAATAATTTTTCGCTTCACTGTGGTGTTCCAATACAGTTGAATCTCGATAAATCAGTATTTTGATGTAAATTGTAACGTGTGTGTACAAAAGATATTCTGACCAACACATGTAAATGATCTAGGTCACATTGGTCACATGTATCATACACCACATTAAATAAGTTGCTAAATTTTGGTCAAAGAATTAAACACAACACTAACCTAACCTTAAAACAGCTTCATGGTAAAGATACACACACAAACCAAAAAATTAGAAACCATGTTCTGGATGCTTGCAACGCTCAGGTCAGCCAACAGAGTAAAATTTATCACACTAACTGTTCAAAAGTCACAAGTACGAACTATAAAATTGTAACAAACCTTGCCATTGATACAGGCCAACATACTTTTGTATATAAAGTGTATATATATATATTAAAATTGGTTAAATTCAGTTTAAAAAATGTTTAATTATATACTTGTTTACAAATTGTTATGTTAGTAAAAAAAGATTCTTTATATTGTTATGTTATGTTTCGTTCATTGTGATTAATTTAAAAATGGTAATCATAATGATACTTTTATTTAAATTTGGGGCGGGGCACACCACCCGCATATTAAATCAAAGTAATATATTTAAAAAAATACTTATAGTAGAGTCAAGTAGTTATCCAATGTTTATTTATTGTTATATTTTATGTATGTTATATTTATGTTATTGATCATTGTTGTGAAATATTGTTGTTGGAGCATTCTTCGAAATATATGGAAACACAATGTTGAAGTATTTAATTAAAATTATTTTACATATATTTCGAAGAGGGGCATTTGTAACAGTTGTTTTGTTTGGCACCAAAAATGAGTTTTTTTATTTACTTGGTAGTGTTATTTAGAATTTAAAAGAAAAAAAATGTTTAAAAATATTATAATGTTTGTATTAATTATGTAGAAGGAAATTAAAAAAAAAAAAAGAATAAATAAACAAAATATGTATATTGGTTGGTACAAGTGATGATAGTATAAAGAAATGAATGGTTGCTATGGAGAGAGAAAATCAATAATCTTCCTTGTGGAAAAGACGCGGAGAAGATGAAAGTTTTATAGTGATGAATGGACGTGCAGGAGATTTATCTAAAGGAGGGGATATTGTGTAATAATGTTTATTCAGTGTTCTAAAAAAAGAGTAAAAATCAATATTCTTGCTGAAGAAGTTTGGAGAGAAATCATCTTCCGGTCAACGTACTCAGGAGTGAGCAGACGTTATTTTTCTTTAATCCATAATCTGTTAAAGATTTAAGTTATATTTGAGATTAGTAGTGGTTAAAGGATTCCTACTGTGTTGTGAAGTATCATTTTATTAAAAATGGTGGAAAATTAATTTAGATTACAGTTGGAAACATCAAAGTTGTGGAAAATAATATTACGAAATTTAACTTATTTAAAGTTTATTTCTTTCACTCATAACCACCCTTGAAAAGATCTTATGACTCATATTTAAGCAGATACAATAGAAGAATTAACAACTAGTTGTGGGATAGTCGACGATATCCTGTACGGCTGATAGAAAGACGACGCTCGAACACCTCTATAAATAAGAAATCCTGATAGAGACTTGAACTGACTACAAGCATCCCAGATGTCTTGTGGACTTGTCTCCTTGCTCAGTCATTAGAGAATCTGCCTACTCTGGGATTGGATTTTTTCTATAGCTAAGATCATTCCTTATTCTCCTGAAAGTCGGAAATATGGAAAGAAGTGTGACTTGTATGTTTGATCTAATATATAAAACTCAAATAAGTCCAATGACACTATTCAAATTAACAACATTTGGTGATAGGTAAATAAGGTAAAAGGCCACCAGTTTGACCAGTGTACTTAAAGGTATGATATAAATGTTACAAGAATGTTTAATGATGCAAATATATTTTTTAAAATTTATATATATTTTACGTGACTATATGTCACATATATTAAAACTAGTAAAAAAACAAAAAGTGAACAAGTGTTTATAAAAGACATTCAAAATGCCAGCTGCTGACTTTTGAGCACAGCAGATAGTCTTGTTGTAATACCTACTGAGTTCTTTAAAAAATATCAGGCATATCACAAATAGCATCAAATGCTACAAAGATCCTGTCCACCAACTCCTCTTTGCTGTTAACTGGTATCTTGTACACAAGTGTCTGAGCATGTCTCCAAAAGAAATAAACCTAAGTGGTTTGATGTGGTGAACATACTGGCCATGATTTTGGTGTTCCACTACCAATCCATTAATCAGGATACATTATACATAGAAAGTCTCTTCATCACCAGAATAATGTGTGTTTCATTGCCTTTGAACCACATTAACTGACTTATTATTAAAGTTCTTGCAAAATATGTTGTAAAAACTCTATATAAATGTGCCTTGTCAAATGTGGCGGTAGTAAGTAGGTTATAGTAATAGTGAAGTTCACATTCCAGCTCAAATATTCACTATAGTAACTCTAATAGCTCTAGAGTTTTCTTGTGCCCAAATATAAATGTTAAGTGTATTAAACATTCTCTCTTATGTAAAAAACTTTTTGTCAATCCACAACATGGTTGTTTCTTAAATTAAGTACCAAAGTTGTTAATACATTCTGCATCTACTTTCTGGAGCCTTGGCCTATCCAGGGATGTTATGAATCATTTTGCTACTTTTGAGCAATTTTCAGTTTTCCGATAATGTTTTTACATTCGTGCCTGTCATGAAAAAGACTAATATATAAGGAAATGAGAGAGTTGTAGCATATGTGGCACATACTAAGACAATGATATTCTATCTGATGAATATTAATAAGATTTATGAAAACTACAATAGAGATTCTGTGTTGTGTTGAGAAAGCACAACCCAAATGACAATCTAGAGACAACTTGTTAGCCAACAAATTCACTTGCACTAGCCCCGCAACTCAGGTTCATATTGTGGCTTTGTGGGTTCTTGAAATTAAAAGTCCAATTGCACAAACTCAAAATGTTCTTTATTTCCAACGAATTACAGTTGGAACACTTGCCGATTACATAGGATTACGTAGTGCACACAATTACAATCCACCAGTTCGTCTGTCACAGCTCCACTCCACACTCGCAATTACGTACAACTCCTCTGATACACATACGCAGTCTTCCAGTCCGTTCGCTAGCACTGCGCTCTTCAGGGCTGCTCGCCAAGAACTGAACTGACTCGTCCACTGCATCCCTTATATACACAGATCGCTGTCTGGCAGTTTCGCGGCTCAGAACATCATCCCGATTGTTCGAGACGTCAGGGGAAGCGGAAAGAGACAGGCAGTGCCTAGTGACACTTTCCTAACCCATCCCCTATGTTAGCGCTACAAGATTAATGGGTCTCAATGCCTCCTGTCCCCTACGCAGCTCCAGTTGGTCATGCCTTCCGATAATTGGCTGACACTGCTCCCTCCTCAAAGCTGGTCGTCCCAAACAGCACCATCGTAGTGGGCCAGGCGGTCCCGGTATACCACCATCTTTCCTCAGGGCACCTTCTGGTAGACCACGTCGTTAATCCTCTTCACCACCCGGTACGGTCCTTGCCATGGCTGTTGGAGCTTCGGGCAGCGTCCCTTGGTCCGGGTAGGGCGGTGCAACCAGACCAGGTCACCTTGCTGGAACCCTTGACTGTTGGCTTGCCTGTCGTATCGGATCTTCATGCGGTCGCTCGCCTTCTAGATGTTCTGGCGAGCCATCTCGTGCATGTCATGGAGGTGGTCCACCAGGTTCTCCACATACTCGGTCGCTGGCTGTTTCGCTTCCGAAGGGCTTCCAAAAGCCAGGTCACAAGGGAGGCATAACTCTCAGCCGAACATTAAGCTGGCTGGCGTCATCCCCGTGGTTTGGTGTGTTGACGAGCGGTAGGCCAGCAAGAACAGTGGCACCTTGACGTGCCAGTCTCATTGATGACTGGCCACGACCTTCCTCAGGTGTTCCTCTAAGGTCTTGATGTACCTTTCGACCATGCCACCCGACTGGGGATGTAGAGGTGTTGTGCGGGTCTTGTTAACCCCAAGTCTTTCTAGTGCCTCCTTCATCAGGTTGGACTCAAAATTGGTGTTCTGGTCGCTGTGGAGCTCCAACGGCACCCCAAATCGGCAGAACACTTGCTCCACGAGGCAGTTTGTGATTGTCCTTGCCCCTTGGTTCGGGATGGCATACACCTCCGGCCACTTGGTGAAGTAGTCCATGACCACCATCAGGTACTTGTTACCTCGGTCAGACACTGGGAATGGCCAAGCTTGGTCGACAGCGATCCGTTCAAATGGCGCTCCGACGTTGTACTGCTGCATGCGACCCCGGCTCCTAGTCTGGGAGCCGCGACTCGCCGCGCACACATGACATTGACGGCACCATCTCTCAGGGTCTGCTCGAAGCCTCCGCCAGTAGTAGCACAGCCGTAGTTTGTCAATCGTTCGGTTCACTCCCAGGTGTCCTCCTGAAGTACCGGCGTGCACTTCCTTCAAGACTTCCGGGACCTTACTCCGGGGAAGTACCAACTGTTCTCTCTGCGTCTTCCCATCAGGTGACTCTCATACCCGGAACAGCACGCCCTCTCTGATCTTAAGTGAGTCCCATTGGGCCCAGTACGACTTGTATGTGGCGCTCCTCGGTGCGATGTCTTCCCAGGTTGGACTTGTCCCTGCCTCCACTTCCCTAAAGAGTGGCCCCAAGTCTGCGTCCGTCAGTTGCTCCCTCCTCAGGCCTGCGCTATCCCAGCCATCCGTAGGCACTGCCGTGACTACTCGGACTGCTGCAGCACGCTCCTTCTCTTTCACTCTTGCACATGCCGCACTCTTCTGGACAGGGTCTTCGGGACATAGCGTCTGCGTTACCGTGGCTCTTCCCTCTGCGATGTTCCGAGGTGAAGTCATACTCGCGCAGCCTCTGGACCCATCGTGCTGTCTGGCCTTCCAGGTTCCTAAAGCTCAATAGCCAGGTTAGGGCAGAATGGTCAGTCCTCAGGTCGAATGGCTGACCGTACAGGTACTTGTGGAAGTGCTCCGAGGTCTTTACTAGCGCCAATAATTCTCGTCGGGTGACGCAGTAGTTCTTCTCTGCCTTGGATAGCGTTTTGCTGTAGTAGGCTATCACCCGCTCGTGGCCGCCCTGGACTTGGGATAGGACGCCTCCAATACAGTGGTCGCTGGCATCGGTATCTAAAATGAAGGCGCCACCTGGTTGTGGAAATCCCAAAATTGGAGCAATGCAAAGTATCTTTTCCAGCTGCTTGATAGCGCCTTCGGCGTCCTCCGTCCACACATAAAGCCAGTGTTCTTCCGTCAGGCAAGTGAAGGGCTTTGTGATGTTGGAAAACCCCTTTATGGAGTGGTGGTAATAACTGCTCAGCCCCAGGGAACTGTGCAATTCTGGCTTATCCTTCGGGCGAGGCCAATGTCTCACTGCATGTGTCTTGTATGTGTATGTATTTATTCACTGCAATTGGGTACTACCCGGTGGCAGAGTTAAGAATACAGATCAAATTACAAATACTAGATTTACAACAATAACACAATAAACAATACAAACATGATATTATTTTAACTTTAGTCACTTAAAACATATCTAATTACTTCTCTATTTACATATTATATACCATTATATTTAAAAGTTAAACTATAAACCATCTAGATTTTTTCTAAATTTCTTCAGCGACAGGGGACAGCCCAGAAAGACTGCTACAGGCAATTCATTCCATTCTTCAATGGTTCTATTAACAAAAGAAAATTTTCCTACGTCGGTTCTGTATCTTCTACCCTTAATTTTATACCTATGATCGTTTCGTCCATAATAATCCGGATTATCTAACCTTACACTAACGTCCACCCATGCCTTTACACCAGCATTAATAGCTTTGAATAATGCTACCAACCTATGTTTTTTACGCCTAATTCTTAATTCCTCCCATTTAGTCTCATCTCCTTTTATAGGCCCAAAATACTTGCCTCTTTTTATGAATTTTATTGGGTCTGTGGCCACTCCGGTTGCTGAGACTATGTGGCCCAAGTAGTTGACTTCCTAGCGGAAGAGCTGGCAATTCTTTGCGTTCAGCTTCAAATTGGTCGCCTGCAGTCTCTGTAGCACCTTACTCAGATTCTCGAGATGGTCTTCAAAAGTCTTACCGGCGATGATGATGTCGTCCAGGTATAGCAGGCACGCGTCGTAAATCAGTCCTCTCATCACTGACTCCATGAGGCGTTGGAAGGTAGCTGGTGCGTTGCAGAGGCCAAAGGGCATAACTGTGAACTGCCAGAGCCCTTGGCCTGTCGAGAATGCAGTCTTCTCCTTGTCTTTCGGGTCTAGAGCTACATGCCATTAGCCTGACTTCGGGTCCAGGGTCGAGAACCACTGTGCACCAGCTAGCGTGTCCAGA
This sequence comes from Mantis religiosa, assembly GCA_030765055.1. NCBI lineage: Eukaryota > Metazoa > Arthropoda > Insecta > Mantodea > Mantidae > Mantis > Mantis religiosa. The sequence continues at coordinate 284,964,785 of CM060948.1, read as the reverse complement.
ATGTCGTCAATCCGGGGTAAGGGGAAACAGTCCTTCTGGGTAACAGCGTTCAGCTTTCTGTAGTCTGCGCAGAAGCGTAGCTCACCGTTCTTCTTCATCACCAAGACTACAGAGGAACACCAAGGACTTTCAGACTCTTCAATCACTCCCCTGAATCTCATGTCCTCCAGCATGTCTTGTACCGCCCCTTGCTTCGCCAGCGGAACGCGTCTATGTGGTTGTCGAATAGGTCGGGCGTCCCCAGTGTCGATGCAGTGAAGCACTTTGTCCGTGCGGCCTTAGTCACTGCTACCTTGGCTGAAGACGTGCTGGTATCATCTCAGCAGTTGTCGAACTTTCTCCAGCTGCTCTGCGGTCAGGTGGTCGGCTGCCCTCTCCAGTAGGCCTCTAGCCGGGGCCCCAGGTGTTGCGTTGGCACCGGTTCCTGTGTCTTGTCGATTGCTGTTACGCTCACCACGGGCTCACATGTTCCCAAATCCGTCCCGGCCTGAACGTCGTGATCAGTGTCCGTTAGATTAACAGTCTCACTGACACCTTCTCTCAGCACGGCTGCAATGCCCTGGCTACACATAGTCCGTGTACAGGCATCTTCTGGTCCAGCATCATGTTCCTGGTTCTCCGGCCTTCCAGTTGCGCCGTCACCACCACCTCGCTCCTCACGGGGACAACCACGTATTGGTTCAAGACAACCCTGCAGATGCCAAGGCGCTCTTTGGGTTGACGGAGTATAACCTCTTCTCCGTTGAGCCGCAGGACCTTCCTGCCGACGTCGACCGTCGCCTCGTTGCTCCTGAGGGCATCCAGTCCCAGAATCACCTCCTCAGCCACCTTCGCGACCAACACCCACAGACGTACGGCGCTCCGTCCCAAGGTCAGCTTCAGCAGGGCCTCCTTCTCCACAGGCAAGGTGTCGCCCGATGCCGTCATCAGTTGGTATGGTCGGCTCGGCTTCCTGGATGGCAAACCCTTGGCTATGTCGGGTCTGATGATGGTCACGGCTGCCTCGGTGTCCACCAGCACGCGACACGGCTTCCCTCTCACCCAACCATCCGCGATGAGGCTGTCATCCATCCGCCGGCTGACGGCGCGCAGTGTCACTCGAGGGGATGGTGGTGATGGCGCCGACGTGCCCCTTCCACGACGGACCTTACTCGTTTCCCGGCTGCTCTCCCTGGTGTGGGCAGTCTCTCTCCAGGTGTCCCGGCTGTCCACATCCCCAACACAGGCCACTAGGTCTTCGCCGGCGTCCCTCGGCTGGTCTTCTGTCTCCGGTGTAGCGGACACTCCTCGATCTCGACGTCGGGGTAGCCGTCACCTTCGCCGCCTCCATCCTCAATGCTGCCGTCAGCGCCTCGTGGATGGTTATGTAGTCGCCGAGCATTAGGCGCTGACGTATCTCGGTGTCTCGTACCCCGTCGACAAAGGCGTAGGCGGCTTCCCGGGATACGAACTCCGGCGGAGGGTCAACCAAGGCCTTGCTAGTCAGCTGCTCAATCGCCAGGGCGAACTTCTGCAGCGTCTCCCCTGACTGTTGTGACCTTGTCTTCAGCTGACTGCGGTAGGATGCGGCTAGGCGGTGGTTCCCAAAACGGTTCTCCAGGGCCACCCAGATATCCTTGGGAGCCGCCGCGGCCCGTCCCTGCAGGCTGGCTATTAGCTGTGCGGCCTCTTCCTCTGGTGACTACTTGTGCCAGGCCACCGTGTCGAAGTGGCGGCGGAAGATCTCGAACGTTGACGCGCCGTCGTATTTAGGTTTGACGCGCGCCGATGTTGTGTCGCGTCCCGGCGCGTCCGCCTTCAAGTCCTTCAACCTCCTGCCGACGATGTCCTCTACCATGGCGTTCAGGCACTATGTGTTGCTGTCGGCCTTTCCCTCCAGGTTGTTTACGCGGTTCGCAAGCTCTGCGACGTCTTCCACCATGGCGTTCAGTGAATTGGCGTTATTGTCGGCCTTTTCCTCTAAATCATTAAGGCGCTCGTCTACTTGACCCATCCGCTTGCCTAGCTTCGCGACGTCATCCCTCACCCCGGCCAACTGTTCCTCAAATTTGGCGGCAAGAACCTCGTTCACCACCTTCATTTCCGTGGCCAGACAGTCGTTCGATGCTCTCATTTCTGTGGTTAATTCATCCTTCATTGCAGTCATATTGTGATTTGTCGTCTCCAATTTTGCGGCCAGGTCACTATTCGCCGCTTCTTTTTTCGCAGCGAGGTTATCATTCGCCGTCTCTATTTCTTGCAGTTCCGCTGCCAGGTTGTTTGCCATCTCCGTCTTCGTTGTTAATTCGTTCATCTTTGCGGCCACGTTGTTATTTGCCGTCTCCAACTTTTCTAAAATCTGTGCCAATGCAGCCTCAATCGCTGTAATATCCCACTTACTGACACAAGTTGTGACTGTGGGTTCGTGAAATTGAAAGTCCAATTGCACAAACTCAAAATGTTCTTTATTTCCACCGAATTACAGTTGGAGCACTTGCCGATTACATAGGATTACGTAGCACACACAATTACAGTCCACCAGTTCGTCTGTCACATGTCCACTCCACACTCACAATTACGTACAACTCCTCTGATACACGTACACAGTCTCCCAGTCCGTTTGCTAGCACTGCGCTCTTCACGGCTGCTCGCCAAGAACTGAACTGACTCGTCCACTGCATCCCTTATATACGCAGATCGCTGTGTCTGGAAGTTTCGCGGCTCAGAACACCATCCCGATTGTTCGAGACGTCAGGGGAAGGGGAAAGAGACGAGCAGTGCCAGGTGACACTTTCCTACCCATCCCCTATGTTAGCGCTACAAGATAAATGGGTGGGTGTGATCTGAATGCCTCCTGTCCCCTACCCAGCTCCAATTGGTCGTGCCTTCCGATAATTGGGTGACAATATGGATTTATCAACCACAGTTTAAATAATATACTTTTTTCATGGAATATGTTAAACATGATACCTTTATCACCATGCATTTCTGACAATTTTGAAATAAAGCTTTATTCACACAGAATAATTCCTCTTGTGAACTTGCCGCAATTTCTCTTGTAATATTGCCTTTCAGTTCTTCTAATATATGTGGGTTATTGTGATACATTATGGCTGGATCTTATACTGTGACTGTTGCCAGGAAGTATAGAGTGGTCATTTTATGGCTCAGATGGATTGCACATATGCACGCTCTGCCCACCGTCTACTACATTGTGGGAATTTTCATTATAAAGCTCCTGCATTACTTAATGATGAATAACCACTAAAATGAGTACTAACATTACTATAATGTTGACGGTTGGTTCCATTTGCAAACCATAAAATGAACACTCTGTATAAGTCAAATGAGCGAAGTAATGGCACATGCTTACATAACTATGCAGAACTGACACACTACAATCGCAAAAGGTAGAAATAGATGATCTTTATTGCTGTATGGCAAATTCCTGTGAACAGCACATTATGGAGGGAATAGCAAGTAATGCTCAAAATTACACATTCTTCAATAGAATATGCACACATATTGCATATGAGGAGTGCTTTTTTCAAAACTTAATAGATGCAAAATTTTGCAAAATTAAGTTATATATAGTGCCGGCATAATTTTCACCTTCTGCATCATTCTGTGAAGTCAGAGTTTGCAAAATTCGATTCATGTCCTGTGTAGAAATTAGGGAATATTAGCAGTTTTTTCAAGACTCGACAGATGCACTTACTCAGTTAAAGCAAAAGTCGATAGATGCAATTTTATGATTTTATGATCCAGCGTGTAGCAGCCTCAATTCCATGAAACACATGTTGGCATTAACTGCCATCTCACTATTGCGATTTTTGGAATTCTCAGTCATTTCTGCAAGCTTTGTACACTGCTGCACCATTGGCAATAACTGCAAACTCAGGTTGTGCGCTTGGATTTCACATTCATTTCTGAAAGCTTTGTTATACTTACATGGCATTTTTATTCTTATTTGAGACATTGCACAGGACTAGGCACAATGGACAGGAACTCAGATTGTGAAACTGTACCAGTTGTAGAGTGCGCGGGAGGTAGAAATTGCACAAAAAAAAAAAAGGGGAAAGGAAAGCTCATACTCCAGCAATTTCATGTTTACATGGACTCGAGTGCACTCCATGAAATCCTAAAAGTAAAAGGCATAAGCACTGTGATGTAGCTGATTTGACTTATAATGATATAAGTGGATTTCACCAACATCTTTCCATGCTCAACAAAATAGATCAAGATAAATTCCTTATGAAATATATGAGTATTACATCTCCTAATTGCGGAGTGGTGAAGAAAGAAGCTGCAAATAGAAAGCAGACTGTTAACATTAAATACAGTGTGAGAACTAATGGTGGCCGAGTATTGTCAGTATGTGTTGCAAAACTTCCAAGGAATCACAGAAGTGTCAAAAGATAAATTATTTCTCCTGGTTAGAAAATTTTACTTATCTGGGAATGCGCCAAAGGAAACCAGAGGTGGTGACAGTACAGGAATATTACAGAAGGGCATTTCTGCTGCTATAATGAAAGACATAAAGAAGTACAGATGTAGAGACAGCCATTATGGAAGAGCAAAATCAAGGAGAGGGTATTTACCTCCAGAACTTAATAATCAGAAAAATGTGGACCAACTTTTGCAATGAAAGAAGATTAAGAAATCTACCAGTCTGATCATTTTCAAAATATAAATACATATTTTACAACTTCTTCAATTTTTCATTCCATACACCACACACTGACACCTGTCTCAGGTTCAAAGCCAGGAAGCATCAAAATCTAGCTAAATTTTTTTAAATTCCAGAAACTGCTAAAGAATTTTATAAAGATGTACTAGAAGATACTAATAAATGTTAAATATTATATATTTATATTGTTGAAATTTATTTGTATGCATTCAATATGTTTGTACACAAATAAAACAAAATATTATGTCATTATTGTGAATGTAGCAGTACTTAGTTTCTAAGCTTATACCTAATAAAATAATCCTTATAAACATTAATATGTTGGTTGTATTGTACATTGTGTATTATGAAAAGGTGAAAATAAATAAAAATAATAAATACATAAATAAAAAGTAACAAAAACAATAAATGACAAAACTAGCAAAACTTCATGAGTGAATTTCTTGCTCACACAGAAAAGTTAATCAGCATCTTTCGGCTTTTGAAAAAACTCTGCATTTTCAAACCTCAAATTTGCACTAGTTAAACTATTCTATTTGTTCCTTTTCACATTAAATGAGACAGGTGCAGGAAGGGGGAATTGAATGACTAATATACTTGCTGTGCTAACTAATTAGTATTGCCAATAAATAGAAAAAAACAAAAACATTTTTGTCAGAAATGCATTTTGTGCATCTATCAAGTTTTGAAAAAACACTCCTCATATTTTCCTCTGTTGACAAAATCCTGTGCTTTTGAGTGGTGGTGGCAGTGGCGGTGGTGGTGGTGGTCAAGTTCTTTAGCTTTCAGATGAGAGAACAGCAGTCTCTAAACAGCATAACATTTAGTACTTACTTATAAATTTATAAGATTTTCCATCAATTGATTTGTTCCATGGTGCTGTTTCAATTAAGCTGCTCAAAAGTATGGGTATGTCATGTTTGGAGTAAAGCCGCCCCATGGCACACATAGGAAGGCTATAAGCAAATTAAGTAATATTAAGAAACAAAATAAAATTTGTATTAAACTGATAAATTTTCTGTGCAGAGACAAGAGACTGCATGAGGAGAGTTAATTTCATTGTGAAAAACAGGCATTACAAGTATACTCTAGTTACAAAGCTTTTGCTCATTTTTTGAGTAAGTTTGTTGCATGCATACAAAAATAAAAAAGCACCAAAAACAGCAGTGCAAAACAATGACAAAATTAATGTTTTTCTGTATTTCAAATAAATGAACGAATGAATGAACAAACAAACGAATGAACGAATGATTGAATGAACAAATGTACGAATGAACAAATGAATAAATAAACAAACAAATAAACAAATAAATAAATAAATAAAATAAATAAAGTAAATAAATAATAAACAAACAGGTAAGCAAACAAATAAATAAAATAAATAAGTACATGAATAAATAAATAAATAAATAAAAAATAAATAAATACATAAATAAATAAATAAATAATATATATCTGTGGAAATAGTTGCACTACACATTTTGTGGTAGGTTCAAGGAGAATAAACAAGACTAAAGCATTCCAAGAAATGGTAAGTGTTGAAAAATGTAAAGCAAAACCAATATCTCAGAAATGACTGAAGCTTGTTTTAAAGAGGTCTAAGTGGTTTCTCTAGTAAGATCTGTCCCTCTCTTTGTTTTACCTTAAACAAGGGTCAGCTAGTAAGTCCTGGGCCTCACAATAATAATAAAAAAAAATATTTAACAATCTTTTTCTTTATTTCTGAACATAATCTCTATGTCATATAGGTGTTCTGTCTTAATTGAACCATCTGTGTAGTGCGATTTATCATGGTCCTCAAAATAGCTGTTTACTGCATCAATGACCTCCTCGTTGCTGTGAGATCTTCGTCCTCCAAGAAATTTTTTAAGGTTTGGGAACGGGTGGTAGTCACTGGGTGCTAGATCTGGCAAATAGGGTGAATGTTCAAATAGTTCAAACTTTAATATATATAATGGCGTCAGCGTGTGCATAACGTAATACTTCCGTGAATTTAGTGAAAAACTGTGAGTATTCGCTAAGAAATCGAGGTGAAAAGCGTGTTACAGCATATCAGGAAGAAAGTGATACGAACAAACAAATAGGAGGTAATAAGAAATACAGTTATAGTGAGATAATAAAACAGAAAAATAGTGCATCAAATGGTGACGATGCAGGAAGAGAACGTGATACGATAGCGTTGCTTCAAAAGGTTATTGAAATAATGAAGAAGGACTTGAATCATGCACTCTGTGAAATTGACAGATTGAAAGACGAAAACATCAAACTGGAAAGAAGGATAAATAACGGTGATAAACAGCGTGAATTCTACATGAAATGGAGCACTGTACCTGGACAGAAGCGGCGTGTGCCTAGCAGCAAGCACAATACTCATCAATAAGGAGATACCTTCAACAGCTATAACAGATTCATGCTTTTGGCGGATTCTGAGTCCAAAAAAGAGGTTTTGAATGTGATGTTCAACTCGGCAAATACGGTAAACGTAGGTAAGAAACGGATCCGAAATCGTGTACTATTGCTAACGCATAGTCACGGACGAGGACTTGTTGAGAAAATAAATCATATGGGACAAAATACGACGATGGCAAATGCTATCGTGAAACCAGGTGCAAATATTAACGTGGTTTGCAGGAACATGGAGATGAAATTTTCAGATTTTATGAAGAACGACTGTGTAGTACTCATCGCTGGCACAAATGACGTAGGCAACGGTGAACTTGAGGACGTTATTCCAAAACTAGAACACACGGTAAACGAGTTACAAAACACCAATTTGTCAAACTACCTACAAGATATGACCTACACTCAAATTCCTGGGTAAACAAGAAAATCTGTTCTATAAAGGAGCTGTGTAAAAAATATGACCATGTGAAGCTAATCAACTCCAACATAAGGCGGGAACTCCACACAAGACACGGGATGCATCTGAATAAACTGGGGAAGAGGATACTCAGTGAAACACTAGTGAAAGTGATTTCAATTTGTGTGAACAACAAACCAAGTGGTGAAACAGAGCAGTCTGAGGCAAATACAGTAAATTTATCATGTGGTTCAAAAAACTAGGCATCTTTTCAGCAATAAAGCATGAGGGAATAAGAAGAAATACAAAACACAGTGCAGGCATTCATAATGACAAGGGTAAAAAATATCAAAATGTTCAAAAATCTTCTAAAAATCAGTCGACAGAGTTAAAAATATTACGTCATAATGTCCAGTCTCTGTCTAATAAAATCAGTGAGCTAGAAATTATCCTCAAGGAAAGATTAGATATGCATGTGCTATGTTTTTCAGAACATTGGCTGAAAAAAAACCATATTTTAAATACTAAGCTTACCAAGTTCAATCTAGCTGCACATATTGTAGAGAAACATATAATCATGGTGGAAGTTGTATATATGTAAAAGAATTATAACATCTTGTGCACACAAACGAAAATTACATGAAATTCTGCAAACAGTGACTGTCATTCCACAATTCAGTGGCTATGTTAAGAAATATAAAGCCACATTAAATAAAGTTATAAAACAAGCAAAAAAGATGGCAAACGATAAATTCATCAAAAGTGCCCAGAACAAAATGAAAGCCTCATGGAAAGTAATACACAATGAAATAAAGCCCAATAAGAATGTAGATAATTTAGTACTGCAGAAGCATTCAAAATTAATAACAATCCCAAAGTTAACAGCAGAGACTTTTAACGATCACTTCATAAGTCTTGCTGAAAATATTGTTTCACAAAAGAACTCCACAATGGGTACTTCAGTAAAAACAAATAGAGAAAATATATGTGAAACAACAATGTTCTTGTGCCCTACTGATTTCGAGGAAATCATTTCAGTAATATCCATATTTAAATCCAAGTACTCTTCAGGTATTGATAACGTTCCTGATTTTTTGCTAAAGAAATGTTCTATTCTTATTGCACACCCGTTAGCAGATGTATGTAATAGCTCACTTGAACATGCAGTGTTTTCAGAAGCTCTAAAAACTGCTAAAGTAAAGCCACTATACAAAAAAGGAGATACAACCGATTTACTAAATTACAGGCCAATTTCACTCTCATCCAGCTTATCTAAAGTACTGGAAAAGATATTCTATAAAAGACTTATAGCATTTATAGAGATGAATGATTTAAATCTAAAACTCAGCATGGGTTTTGTACACAAAAATCAACAGAAACTGCACTTTTTGATTTTATAAACAGTATAATAAATAATTTGGATAACAAAGACAAAATACTAGGCGCATTTTTCGACCTAACTAAAGCATTCAATGTACTAAATCACAATTTACTATTCCAAAAATTAGAACATATGGCTATTAGAGGGCATGCATTGGAATGGATCAAATCATATCTAAAGCACAGGAAGCAAATAGTAGCAATTTCACATACAGAAAAAGATTGCATTAAAGAATACTGATCAGACACAAGGTGTACCGCAAGGTTCTATTTTGGGTTCTATTCTTTTCTTATTGTTTGTAAATAATTTAAAGTCAAATATTACAGCTAAAACAATAGTTCAATATGCTGACGACACAAATATAGTAATTGAAAGCAATGCACTTGAAGAGCTACAAATCTTATCGAGCAGAATGTTCAGTAATATTTCTAAATGGTTCAGCAATATTAATTTAATTGTAAACTTGGATAAGACACTGTAATTCATTTTCAGTTTTCTCAGAATAAGTCTCCTGTACAATCACAATTAATATATAATAATAAAGTAATTAAGTATGTAAAGACAACTAAATATCTTGGTCTTTGGATACAGAGTAACCTAAAGTGGGAGACACATGTTGATCATCTAATTAAAGAACTGAGTACAATTTCTTATAATTTCAGACAACTGGTACACATAGTTAACATAAAAGCTCTCAGAAGCGTGTATTTTGCATGTACTCACTCCATTTTAAAATATGGCGTAACATTATGGGGTAACTCACCACATTGTAAATCATAATGCAAAAACGGATTCTAGGAATACTTGGAGGAGTTAAATCAACATCTACGTGCAGACCATTATTTAAAAAATTTAAAATCTTATCTCTCCCGTGTATTTGCATTTTTGAAATTTTAAAATTTACAAAGACAAATTTAATTAAAGGAAATGGCCACTGTACCTTTAATGATACAGTTCATAATCATAATACTAGACAGAGAATGGATATTCATGTGAATAGAAGTAACACAAGAGCCCATCAAAACAGTTTAATAAACCTAGGAATCACCTTTTTTTAATAAACTGCCTATAGCCAATAAAACCACTTGCAATTTTTCAGCATTTAAAAAGTCAATTTTGGCATACTTGCTAGACCACTGTGTTTATTCTGTTAGTGAATTTATGGAAAATTTATAATATTGTTACATTTCTGAATTAATTGTGTATATTATAAAATTCTTGAGATATCTTTATAAAACATTATTTTGTACAAACACTGACTTGTCCTTATTGGATGTATAGTTAATTGCACTGTAAATTCACAATTTGACGTGTCTTATATCATAGTACTCATGTACAAAGTATGATTTACAAGATGAATAAATTATCTAATTTGCACATTTTACCCACTACAATGACTGAACAACGGGCTGGAGCATTGTCGTGATGAAATAAGATTTTTTTCTTTGCCAAATGAGCTCCTTTTCTTTTCACCACATCACTGACTGTTAGCTGACAAAATTGATTTTGCCTTTTTTTGGAGTTGGTTCACCTGACAAAATCCACTGTTTTGACTGTGATTTACTTTATGGAGTGTAAATGTATCCAAGAAGCGTCTAGAACGAAGCTCATCACTAGTGCTCGTACGTCCCATTTTAAACTCTGCAACCCCCGTTTTTAATCATTGTACATGAAGGGGCAGAGTCTTTCAATGTACTGTCCATTTCCTCCTTGACTTCTTTAGGCTTTAAGCCTTTGAAATGGAAGTATTTATTCACTCTCATTTTTCCAAATCCTCCATTTTTGTGAAACCTCTACACTTGTCTTGTTTAAAATGCCGTCATTGAAAAACTAAACAAGCTATTGACCTGTAACTATTGATACAAACTAGTCTAGAGTTAAACTATATGATGCTATCCATCAAACTGGCCTAGTGGCACTATCTCTATGTGAGGCCTGGATCTTTTCAGCTGACCCTCATACAAAACTTCTTAGATATATGGTATTCAATCAAATTTCTCAAGAGCCATTTTTGGGAAAAACAAAAATAACAAATTTTCTATATACTTGAGTTCAGATAAATGGATTTTCTTGAAAATCCTGTCACATCTATAAGAGACACTGAACTCAAATATCAAATGTGATATTTATCCAAATTTTAATTGAGTTTTTTATTTATGGACACTCTATTAGCTGCTGTGGTTCTCAGGGCCCATCTTATAATGAGCAATAAAGGCTGCTTAATTTTAGCACAGAGTCCTCTTTATCAATCTCTATGTACTTCAAATCTACAACTTAGGACCAACAACTTTACTTTGCTCCTGAAGGAAGCCATTCAAGGATCTTTACGCCTGAAAAACATCCATTGCTCTCTGATGGTTGGAGGTTGAAGGGAACCAAGGGCTATCATATTATTCCTAGATATTGGTCTTCTTCTTCCCATCCAAAAGAACTCCTGTAGAACTGCTTGTTGACTTACTTAACTCCTTATGAGCATCCTTTCTTTTCGTGTCAGACCCCGCAATGGTACTTAGTTTGAAGCCATTATTCTTTGCTTCATGATTTGATGACAATATGAAGCAGAAATGTTGAGTGCCAATTCAGTCTTGAAGTTTTCTGCAGATGATAATTCTGGCTATCTGCTTGAACTATTAGAAATCTGTCTCAGAGTATGCATGCGTGTGTATCATTCAATGAAAGGATGACACTGGTCCTGACTGTTTCTTTTAAGAAACCATCAACACTTAAACAGAGAAGCTGCTGATCAATGGAAACTATGATATAAATGTCCAGTGTTGCAGTATTAGATTCCTTTAATAATTATTTATATCAAAATAGTTTGTGGCAATACTTGGAACCAAGAATGCTGAGTCCTCTACCATGTGGTTCTGCCATTTAGACAAGAATGATGTCAAATCTGCTCTATGTTTTTAATAAACAGGCGAGTAAAGTATTTGCCTAATTCTTTATATTAACAAATTTACTTAAGTAGTTTAAATTAAAATTATGATTTGTGGTGTCATAGATATAAATAATTATCTAAAACTTATTAAAGAAAAAAATCTAATCTTTGTCCACCAGTAGTTGATTCATAAGTGTTCTAAATTATTTCCAAAATGTGCTATTAAGCTTAAAATTCGCTAATAACCTCCCCTTTTGTAATTATTTTAAAACCCCACTCCTAGCTCCTAATTCTAGTTTGCCACTTCATTTCTACTTTTCTAATATCTAATGCTTTTCAACTCAGTGTTTATATAAATTTATAAGTTCTATCTCACATTCCAAGAATCCCAAGCTACACCTGTACCTAACCCTACATGCCAATATCCTTTCAATTGCATAACCATTTGAGCTAAATCTGTAAATTGGCCTGTAAACCTAGCCGACATTTATTACCTTTCTTGATGCCCTTTAGTCCTGCAATAATGCTTAAGGCTTGGCATTCAAAGACCTAAGGTTCAATTCAACCTAGGACTCTTCTCACTGGTGGGTTCTTATTCCAAATTTATCTCAGTCCTTATAACTGGCAAATGCTGGAGAGGTACCTTAGGTCTGCAGCATTTTCTTTCCAGCTAAGACTCTTCTCACTGATGGGGTCTTATTCCAAGTTTATCTCAGTCCTTATAACTGGCAAATGCTGGAGAGGTACCTTAGGTCTGCAGCATTTTCTTTCCAGCTAAGACTCTTCTCACTGATGGGGTCTTATTCCAAGTTTATCTCAGTCCTTATAACTGGCAAATGCTGGAGAGGTACCTTAGGTCTGCAGCATTTTCTTTCCAGCTAGGACTCTTCTCACTGATGGGGTCTTATTCCAAGTTTATCTCAGTCCTTATAACTGGCAAATGCTGGAGAGGTACCTTAGGTCTGCAGCATTTTCTTTCCAGCTAGGACTCTTCTCACTGATGGGGTCTTATTCCAAGTTTATCTCAGTCCTTATAACTGGCAAATGCTGGAGAGGTACCTTAGGTCTGCAGCATTTTCTTTCCAGCTAGGACTCTTCTCACTGATGGGGTCTTATTCCAAGTTTATCTCAGTCCTTATAACTGGCAAATGCTGGAGAGGTACCTTAGGTCTGCAGCATTTTCTTTCCAGCTAAGACTCTTCTCACTGATGGGGTCTTATTCCAAGTTTATCTCAGTCCTTATAACTGGCAAATGCTGGAGAGGTACCTTAGGTCTGCAGCATTTTGTTTCCAGCTAGGACTCTTCTCACTGATGGGGTCTTATTCCAAGTTTATCTCAGTCCTTATAACTGGCAAATGCTGGAGAGGTACCTTAGGTCTGCAGCATTTTCTTTCCAGCTAAGACTCTTCTCACTGATGGGGTGTTATTCCAAGTTTATCTCAGTCCTTATAACTGGCAAATGCTGGAGAGGTACCTTAGGTCTGCAGCATTTTCTTTCCAGCTAGGACTCTTCTCACTGATGGGGTCTTATTCCAAGCTTATCTCAGTCCTTATAACTGGCAAATGCTGGAGAGGTACCTTAGGTTTGCAGCATTTTCTTTCCAGCTAGGACTCTTCTCACTGATGGGGTCTTATTCCAAGCTTATCTCAGTCCTTATAACTGGCAAATGCTGGAGAGGTACCTTAGGTTTGCAGCATTTTCTTTCCAAAAATACCTTTCCCACCTTTGATTGCATTCCATGCATCATCAGTGACCACTGTTTGTAGTGCCTTATCAGGCACGTATTTAGAAGTCAGTTTCCGGGGGGGGGGGGGGGGGGTCCAAAAATTCTATGTTAAATTATTTGCTTTTCATAAGTAATTAATCAGGGATGTATTTTTATCATGTTAGTAAAAAATAAAAGCACATGTAATATATTATATTCACATGACTTTCTCCACCCAAGCTTCTACAAATTGTTCCTAGAAAAGTTTGTTTTTGTCTTGTTTCTTTGGATAAAGTCTGTAGAAAGGCCTTGCTTATTACACATTTTTTGTTCTTATAACTGGGATAAAGTGATATAAGCAGTAATCAAATATTTAAAAACCGAACCACTGATTGATACATTTGAAGTATTGTTCTCCTTTGAATGAAAAGGGAATAGGAACTTAGAAGTTAAAAATTACATACTTTTAAGTAAGTATCTGGGAATTCTAATCAACATTATTTGTGTATTTTAATGAGTTCTACAGCTGCTGCGCAGAAACTTTTCGTTTATCTCTTAAATAACTTCATGTTTGCCTGACAATGAATAGAGATGTTGAGATGAGAAGCTTGACTAAACTTTTCCGATTTATTTTAAACTAAGTTTTATTTCAAATATTTATTAAAAGTTTGAAATGATAATTCATTTGGGGGGGGGGGTCCGGACCCCCTGGACCCCCCCTAAATACGTCCCTGTGCCTTATGTAGCAAGAATAGGAATTAAACACTACAGTTGAAAATCTTATGGGTATTGAAACATTCAAACCAATTATAATCAACATTTCAGAAATGGGTGATGCAGCAAACAGGTTATTTGAATATATCTGTGTCATTTTAAAGCAATTTTCATTTTTTGTATGTATAATATGCTTTTGTCTCTCTTATGGTCTACTATGAGAAAACTTCAGGATGTAAAGAGTAGTTTGTGGTGGAATGGATTTTTTGGAAAATATGTGTGTCGTGTCTTTAGAAGAGACTGAAAAAACACGCACGCACGCACGCACGCACGCACACACACACACACACACACACACACACACACACACACACACACACACACACACACACACACACACCTTTTCATAAAAGTACTCTCTTTGGAAATCAGGGGATCACAAAATATGTATTTTTGATGAAATCTTGGTATTGTTTCTTTGGGTGGAATGCAGTACTTACTTTGGATTGGATTACATACGGAGGAGATTCGGCACTGTGACCAGTCTTGATCTGTTGTAGCTATGCCCCATGTGGGACATCCCAGGAGGAAGAATGAGGCAAGAGAACATAGAGAGTGGCTGATTCAATAAGCCACAACAGTGCAGAGGGCAGGGTCGCTACACTTTTTCAGTTGGAAAATCTGCAGCAGGCCAGAACAATTGGCAGCTCACCTGACTGCACTCTGGAAATGGCCCCTCCAGACTGGGCTCAGAGATAGGAGACCGTCCTACTGAAGGACGTTTTAGTCAGAGTATATCATCTTGCTATGCACCGCCAAGACACCCACAGACACTTCTGCACTGAAAGAGACCACCAGAGGAGAGATGATGTGAAATGATAATGGAGATGAAATGGAGGGACAAGATTTCGGGGGATCTAATTGACCTACCCAGCATGCACCTGGCAACCTGGGAAAGCCCCCCCAAAAACCCTAGGGTCAGGTAGGCCAGCCATGGGAATATGCCTTCTGAATGTGAGCCACAGATGAAACTGCCTGAGCCATCCTGCTCGGTGCTTACTCTTCTTACTTAGGTACCTATATAGTAGAGGTAGTAAAAACTTGATTTGATCATGCATGTTAATATCACTAATTCATCCAAAATTCAAAATTATGCATCAAATTTAGATTATAGGGATATACGAGGAGCAAGAAGAACCAAATGTAAAACAAATTCATGCTAATCAGGTGACTAAATAATTCAGTAAGGGCACTGAACTTTTGTCTCATGTTGAATAAAAAAACAGTGTGGCAGCTGCAAATTTAGTTATTTTAAAAAGATTGCAACAATGTAAAACTGTACTGATGTGTTATATTCAGATGGCTATCTTTAACCACTACAATTTCTTTATGTCTCTTCTACAAACTATTCTTACAAAAGCTTACTTTTCCATATATATGTTCAATATAGCTACATTGAGATAAATGTTTGGAGAAATGTCTTTATTATATTCTTAAACTCACCTGTTTAAATTCTGAATGATGTAGCTTAGTATAGTGATGCATTTCATACCAATGTGAAGGAGTATGGACTTATGCTTGGAAATCAGATCTTCTTTTGCAGATATATATTCTTGCTTTTCAAACTTCTCTTTTTTCTCTTTTGCAATAAGATAGTTTATGGCAGAAACTGCATAGTCAATAAGTTCAATTGAGCTTTCTGCCAAAGCTTCACAGCACTCTTGGTGATATAATATTGTTTCAAGAAATTCAATGGCTGTAGCTTCATGAAATAACTGAAATAAGTAAAATGTATTAGAATGAAATACATCACAGACACCTCTTTATTAAAATAATGTGCTTCAGAGCCTTTAAAATCTGGTTATGATAGCTATAAGAGTTTAGTAAAACTCTATTATTAATTATGTAGCCCAATAAAATAAACAGTAGGAGCTAGGTATATTTGACTATTAATACCAGTATCTTGTGCACCTTTGAATATGACCAGAGAATGAAACAAATATTTTTACAAATATTTACACAATGCTTCGATTTGCAACAGGTACAGCCCCTTCCAAAGTTATCAATAGGTGAAGCATACTACTCCCGCCAAATATTGTTTTATGTGCTATGTGTCACTGACATCAGCAATAAGAATGCTACATTCTTACATGGAATGAGATTGAAGGTGGAAGAGGAGCAGACATGGCGACATCGGGTGTACTTTCTTATGAGGAAGATGCTCATTTTGAGGATTCAATCACTACTATTAGGCTTTATGCTGATGGCTGCAAAGGCCAAAATAAAAGCATGCATCTAATTCATGCTCTGGTTTATTGGCTCCAAAAGAAAGCTCCTGCACATCTCAGAAGCATCATAGCAATATTTCATGTTAGAGGGCATTGCTATTCACCCACAGATTGCTTGTTTGGAGTTGTACAGAAGGCCCTCAGAAAATGCTCCGACATTCTCACTCCTGGAGAATATAGAGAAGTTTACATAAGATCACTAGATTGGGCTGTCAGAGATACCAAAGACTTGCAAGCAATGCAGGAAATTGAATGGAATAAAGGATATGAAGAGGGTAATTTTGAGGAAATGTACTGTAAAAGGGAAGCCCCTTGTCAGAGTAAAGATGGAGACAACATGTAGGTGTGATGATCCATAAAAAAATTTTCACAATACTAAAACAAGGAACAAACATGGAACAAGTGTTTGAACCTCCTATAATTGATAAACTGAGAGCTTTAATGGGCACAAAGAAAACAGATATGGACAATTCCTTTCTTGGAAGTGCTGAAAACAGTGATTTAAAGGCAGTCGATTAATGACACTAAACAACACTTACGTTTTAAATTTTTCGGAAAATGTTTCAGAGACTTTGCCTCTATCCTCAGCCGGCCATCGACTGGTTCTCATTGGTGTAGTTGACGATATTTTTTCATAGGTCTCCTCAGGTGGCGGTTCAAGGAACTTGCTGAACAAATCTTTCTGGGGGATGTTGAAATTGAATACTTTGTTCCTATTTTTTGAAATGAAGATTTGTTCCCATGTGGATAGTTCTTGTTTTCCTGATGTATGTTTTAGTAGTTTTGGTTCTGGATTTATGTTGTGTTTTTTTTTTTTTCCAAAAATGTGTGGCAACTGCTGATTTTTCTAATTGTTTATATTTTATGTTTCTAAAGTGTTCCTTTGCTCTTGTTTCTAAATTTCTTTTGGTTTTCCAATATAAATTTGACTACAGTCACTGCATTCAATTTGATATATACCAGATTTTTTGTTCGATGGAATGGCATTTTTTATGTTTGAGCAAATTAGGTTTTTTAAGTTAGTTAGTTAGTTTTTATTCATCCTTTTGATCATATTACATGATATAGGACACGTCAAGTACTTATAACTAAAAATTATACAATATACATATATACAACACAAGTTTGGAATGAAAATTCAACTGTATGTACAGTATAATGATAATGATAATGATAATGATAATGATAATGATAATGATAATGATAATGATAATGATAATGATAATGATAATGATAATGATAATGATAATGATAATGATAATGATAATGATAATGATAATGATAATAATAATAATAATAATAATAATAATAATAATAATAATAATAATAATAATAATAATAATAATAATAATAATAATAATAGTTCAGTTGTAGTTAACAAATTAGGTTTTTTAAGTTAGTTAGTTTTTATTCATCCTTTTGATCATATTACATGATATAGGACACGTCAAGTACTTATAACTAAAAATTATACAATATACATATATACAACACAAGTTTGGAATGAAAATTCAACTGTATGTACAGTATAATGATAATGATGATGATAATGATGATAGTAATAATAATAATAATAATAATAATAATAATAATAATAATAATAATAATAATAATAATAATAATAATAATAAATAATAATAATAATGATGATGATGATAATGATAATGATAATGATAATGATAATGTTAATAATAATAATAATAATAATAATAATAATAATAATAATAATAATAATAATAATAATAATAATAATAATAATAATAATAATAATAATAATAATAATAATAATAATAATAATAATAATAATAATAATAATAATAATAATAATAATAATAATAATAATAATAATAATAATAATAATAATAATAATAATAATAATAATAATAATAATAATAATAATAATAATAATAATAATAATAATAATAATAATAATAATAATAATAATAATAATAATAATAATAATAATAATAATAATAATAATAATAATAATAATAATAATAATAATAATAATAATAATAATAATAATAATAATAATAATAATAATAATAATAATAATAATAATAATAATAATAATAATAATAATAATAATAATAATAATAATAATAATAATAATAATAATAATAATAATAATAATAATAATAATAATAATAATAATAATAATAATAATAATAATAATAGTTCAGTTGTAGTTAACATATTCAAACAATTCACCTATACTATAAAACATTAACATCATTAACATTAACAAAATCAATTGTCAAAGTAATCATAATATTCTTTTATGCTATAAAAACAATGGAGTGAAAGAAGTTTTTTGAGACAAATTCTAAATCGATGCAGTGCAGGTATTTGCTTCAGATAATTGGGTAATTTATTATAAAGCTGGAGGCCAGTATATACAAAACTTTTTTCAAAAGAACTAGTGCTATGTGTGATTACATGAAGGTTATCTTTTCTTCTGGTATCATGAGAATGTATCTGTGAGTTTGTTGTGTACATACTGAGATTATTTTTTATGTAGCATAATGTTTCATATATGTAAATACAGGGGAGGGGCAATATATTTAATTCCTTAAATAATGGCCTACAACTGGTTCTTTTATTAACATGTAGTATTATCCTAATTGTCCGTTTTTGCATTTTAAAAATAGATTTTGCTCCTATTGAATTACCCCAAAATAATATTCCAAAGCTAAGAACAGATTGAAAATAGGCATGATATAAAGATATGACCGATTTCAAGTCCATGATTTTTGAAATGACTGTGATGGCATAAGTTATTTTACTCAGTTTTTGAGATAGTTTTTGAATGTGAGCCGACCACTTTAAATTATTATCCACCCATACCCCTAGAAATTTTGTACTATCTGTGTATGAGATATATTTGCCCTGGAACTCTATAAAGGGATGACTGGCAAGTGTATTTTGTTTATGATGAAAAGCTATTGCTGTTGCTTTTTCTGTATTTATTAATAATCTATTAATGTTGAACCAGTTTAGCAATTCAGACATTGTCTGTTCTATCTTAAATTTTAAGGATCTCAAGTTGTAACCAGAAATATATAAGTTTGTATCATCAGCAAATAATGTTGGATAACTATTTTTTAAGGAACACTCTAGATCATTTATATATATCAGAAATAAAACAGGTCCAAGAATTGAACCTTGGGGGACACCATATTTTATTACTGCCATAGATGATAAATATGTTGTAATTTCATTTGTATTTACATGTGTATAAGTGATTTCTAATATCTGTTGTCGGGATGTTAAATATTCTTTAAACCACTTGTTCACTGTTCCACGTATACCAATAACAGCTAGTTTTTCCAATAAAATTTTGTGGTCTACTAAGTCGAATGCCTTTGACAAATCTAAAAATATACCAATATTTTCTTCTTTTTTATCCATAGATTCATATATACGTTTAACAAAATCTGCTATTGCTGTGTTTATTGACTTGTCTTTACGAAATCCATGTTGTTTGTTTGTTATTATACTGTGTTTATCGAGGAATGACGTAAGTCTGACGTACTTTACTTTTTCTATTAATTTTGAAAAAACGGATAGTAGTGATGCAGGTCTATAGTTACCTACATCAAATTCTTCCCCCTTCTTAAAGAGAGGTTTCACCTCAGCCACCTTCAGTTTTTCTGGAAATTCACCCGTTGATAGTGAGAGGTTTATTATGTAACATAGGTGTTTTATTAAATTTTGGTAGCAGTTCTTTATAACACTGTCAGGAATTTCATCAATACCACAAGATGATTTACATTTCAAACCCTTGATTATGCTTTCCAGCTCCATTTCTGTGACTGGGGTTAAATACATACTATTGCATTGTTTTGGATATCTATTTGGCTGTGGGAAATCTTTCTTCAGGCTATCATTCGAACTATTTTGAACTATATTTGTGTAATAGTTATTAAAAAGATTGGCTACTTGTTTTGGGTCACTTATTTTAATTCCCTTGTGTCTAAGGTGTATATTCTCGGGGATATTCTTATCTTGTTTAATTTCTCGTTTAATTAAGGTCCACATGGCTTTTGATTTATTTTGTGATTCATGTATAAACCTTGCGTTATGCAGTTTTTTTGCTTCAACCAATACTTTGGTATATATATGTTTGTATTTTTTATAGTAGATTTTGAATTGTTCCGACACATTTCCAGCTTTTATGATTCTACTAAGAAATTTCATTCTGTGACTTGAATTTATAATACCAGGTGTTATCCATCTGTTTTTTGGTTGCCGAATTGGCACTCTTGTTTTTGGTAATGCTGTTTGAAAGCAATAATTGAAAGTATTAAAAAACTCATTATATGCATCATCTACTGAGTGGTATTGGTATACTAGATCCCATGACTGTTTTTGTAGTAAGTAATTTAAATAATCTAAGTTATTTTCTTTGATCATCCTTATGTATTTATAGCCGAGCTTTTTGTTTGGTAACCTACATCTGATTTTGCTTTTAATACTTATAATCTGTGCTAAGTGGTCTGAAAATCCTGTTTCAATTACCTGCAAGCTATATTCCCATAGGTTTTTGTTTATAATAATTTGGTCTAGTGCTGTTTGACAATGTGGTGTTACTCTAGTGGGCACAAATACTACTGGCTCCATTCCAAAAGAATTTAGCATGCACGTTAGCTCTGGTTTTGGTGTGCTATCTAGAAAGTTTACATTTAGATCACCTATGATTACATGTTTCTTTCCTTTGTTTAATGCTGTTTGATTTATTATTTCCAAGCAGTCAATAAGCAGGTCAAGGCTACTGTTAGGGGGCCTATATATACAAGTAATTAATAAATTAAAATGTGTTAATTCTACTGTGCAAGACTCAAATTTTCCTTCAATATTTAAATCTGGGAAATATGTGCAAGGTTTAGCCACTATATTGCAATTTACATATATACATGTACCTCCATGCTTTATAGTTTTCCTACAGAATTCAGTTATTAAAGTAAAATTAGGTATTGTGAAAAATTCAATTTCGTTTTCATTTAACCAGTGCTCAGAGATACAGATTACATCTAAATCCCTGTGGTCATGCAGCAATGTTTCCAAATTGGCTTTTTTATTCCTTAAACATTGAAAATTTTGATGAAATATTTTTATATTACTGTCCTTTTGTTTTAATCCACCTTTGTTTACCTTTACACTGTTGTGAAAATTACATTCTACAATAACATTTTCAGGGTTTTGTTTCCCTGTTTTGTCAAAAGATTTTCTTTCTTCAATTTTTCTTATGGGGTCTCTTTTGTCATCACCTAAAACCACTTTCAGTTTCCCTTGCATGAGAATATTATGTTTAAAGTATCTTGTATTACTTTTCCTAATATAAGAGATCCCTTCCTAGACAACTATCATCCAAAAATTTATTCACATCTACAAAAACTGCTTTGAGGGCATCACAAGCCCAACGTATTCCCTCATTTATGTCATCTATGTATCTCTTGCCTACATCTCTTCTTCTTACTATACCATTTACAACTACAGTTGCAGATGGGAAGCACTTTTTTGCATGTCTTATCACACTATACACTTCACCCATGACATCATCTGGTCCCCAGGACTTGTAGATGTCATTTGTGCCTACATGTAGCACTAATGTGTTTATTTTGTCCTTGCTTTCTTCTTTGTCAAGTAGGTTTGTCATGTATTCAGCTTTCACACCCCTAAACACTTTCACTGTTGTATCATTTCTGCTTAACACTACGTTTTTTATCATTAAGTCACCACACACTAGTATACTTTTTCTTTCTTCTCTCTTCTCTTCCTTCTTGCTTCTCTCTTTATCCTGTATCTTCTGTTGTGGTGTTTGTTTGTTGCTCCATTTATACCGCGAATTTTTCCAGGAAGTTTCTTTGCTTGATTCCACATTTTGGGAAGATTTTTCTTCCTCTAGTTGATCTAATAGTTCAAAACTGTTTTTCAAGATGATACCGTTTGAGGTTATGTCCCGCGGTTTCATCAAGTTCCCTATTTGACTCTTTAGCCCTTCATTTTCCATTTTTAATAGCCTTATTTGTTCTTTTTCACCTTCTTTTTCTAGTTTTAAGAAGACAATTTCTTCTCTTGCTCTTTTTAGATCTTTGTTTAGGATATCTATCCCCAGCTGAAGCGATGTTATAGTATCCTCGTCACGTGTTTAAGGAGAAATGGTTGACTGGTGCTAGTTGAATGTTTTGTTTTTTGAAGACTTTTTTGAATTTATCTTAGGCCCATGGATGGTAAGTGAATTTTTTGAAAATCATATTAGTTTCTGTAGCTGAGATGGTTGTGGTTTCCTTTAGTAGCTTCTTCTTTTTTTTTTTTTTTTTTTTTTTTTTTTTTTTTTTTTTTTTGCTAAGTTCACTTTTTTGTCTACGAATGATTTGGGAAAGTTATTTTTTGTGCTATTTCAATTATTTTGTATTCTGTTTCGTATTCTTCTGCTGTGAGAGGGATGTTGGGTCTTTTAAATAATGGATTAAAAACATGTGTCAGTTTCTCAAACAAAATTGAAGACTACATTGTAGATATCGACATTTCAACACAAGTTCTACCAGTATCCATACAAAATTCAGTAAAAAGCCATTGTGAAAATATTTTGGAGGAAATAAAAAACAGATCCTTTCAGAAGAGAAAACATAATACTATCCATTCTTTGAAACAGAAAAGCGTTATTTACACAAAGGCAGACAAAGGCAACAAGATAGTCATAATGGAAAAATCAGATTATATTGAAAAAATGGAAGAAATGCTAACTGACAATGAATATGAAATCATTAACAAAAATCCTCTAAAATCTTGCATACAGTCATTTGAAAAAACAATAGCAAAATCAAACATAATACCAAACAAATATACAGTTAAACCGGATAACCCAACCTTACCTAGACTTTATGGTTTACCCAAAATACACAAACCATCCATAACAATGAGACCTATAGTTAGCAGTATAAACTCACCAACATACAAACTTGCAAGTGGCTAATAAACACATTCAACTCATTTCCAAAATTTGACAGCCTAAGCATCAAAAACACCTATGAACTTATAGAACACATTAAGGATACTGAACTAAAAGAAGAGGACACACTAGTCTCGTTTGATGTTAAATCACTGTTTCCCAGCATACCAGTTAATCAACTCCCACCGTTGATAGAAAAATGGCTCAAATCACTTGGAATGGCATCACCTGAAATTTCAGACTACATCGAACTAACCAAATTATGCATAGAACAAAATTTCTTCCAGTTTCAAACAAAATATTTCCACCAAACTTCGGATTTAGCAATGGGCAACCCCCTATCACCCTTCCTGGCCGATCTGTAGATGAGTGCATTAGAAATAAGGATCAACAAAGGTTTCCCTTGGATGTTCAAACTCTGGCAACGATATGCAGATGACATCTTTGCAATAGTACCAAAAAAAACACATCAGTGATGCACTAAAACTTTTAAATATCCAAGAAAAAAGCATCAAGTTCACTGCAGAAATAGAAAAAGACGAGTATTTACCATTTTTGGATCTAAAAATAATGAGGAATAAAAACAGACTAAACTTTGGCTTTTACAGAAAACCAACACAGACAGACAACTACATAAAAGCTAATGGATACAACCCAAGATCCCACAAACAGACAATCTTCAATAGTTTAGCACACAGACTGGTAAACATCCCTCTCACAACAGAAGAATACAAAACAGAATACAACAAAATAATTGAAATAGCACAAAAACATAACTTTCCCAAATCATTAGTAGAGAAAAACGTGAACTTAGTAAAAAAGAAGAAGCTACTGAAGGAAACCACAACCCTCTCAGCTACAGAAACTAATATGATTTTCAAAAAATTCACTCACCATTCATGGGCCTATGATAAATTCAAAAAAGTCTCCAAAAAACAAAACATTCAACTAGCACCAGTCAACCATTTCTCCTTAAAAAACCTAATTTGCTCAAACATCAAAGATGCCATTCCATCTAACAAAAAATCTGGTATATATCAAATTGAATGCAGTGACTGTAGTCAAATTTATATTTGAAAAACCAAAAGAAATTTAGAAACAAGAGCAAAGGAACACTTTAGAAACATAAAATATAAACATTTAGAAAAATCAGCAGTTGCCACACATTTTTGGGAAAAAAACCACAACATAAATCCAGAACCAAAACTACTAAAACATACATCAGGAAAACAAGAACTATCCACATGGGAACAAATCTTCATTTCAAAAAATAGAAACAAAGTATTCAATTTCGACATCCCCCAGAAAGATTTGTTCAGCAAGTTCCTTGAACCGCCACCAGAGGAGACCTGTGACAAAATATTGTCAACTACACCAATGAGAACCAGTCGATGGCCGGCTGAGGATAGAGGCAAAGTCTCTGAAACATGTTCCGGAAAAATTTAAAAAGTAAGTGTTGTTTAGTGTCATAAAATGACTCCCTTTAAATTTAAGATATGGACAATCTTCTGGAAGCAAAATTTATTGATAACTGGGGAGAAATTCTGAGTTTGCAGATGTGTAAGATTGCTCTGAATTTCGATGCACTACCTGAGGTTGTGATCCTGAAGACAGTGACTGTTTGCATGAAGAAATGGAACTTGCAAGATTGTGATATTTTGAGGTAATTGTACTATAAAATTCAAGTGTTTGCTTCTTAATGCCTTTAAACAATGCAATTTTAACTTAAAAAATTTGATATCCCATTATGAACTATTATGCTAACCTGTGATAAATGTCATCAGTGTCATTGACACTAATTTTTTTCTACCTACCCAAAAGTATATGTACTTAGTGACAATAATTTAATAGTGTTAATTAAATATAAACTATACAGCAAAAATAATTTCAAAAGCTGTGTTTGATTTCCTCTATATAAGATTACTGACTAAACGGTTCAAAATGTATTATGTTCTGTAGATTGGTTCAAAATGTATTAGGTGACAATTTTAAATTTAAAAATAAGCCTTCTTAATGAAAAACCAATTTTGGTTTTTGAAGATTCTCAAACATTGCCCCAGTATCTAAACTCTGACATCTCAATTTTGTAGATAGTTTTTCTTGTTCAAAAGTAAAAGGTTTCCCTTCATATCTAAAACATTTACCTTTGGCACTTAATACTGTGACTTTGTGGGTTCGTATAATTAAAAGTCCAAGTTGCAGAAATTCAAAATGCTCTTTATTTCTGTAGAAACAAACTTTGGTCAACCCTTACAGTAGCAGAATTATGTAACATACACAAATACAGCCTTCAAGTTTGTCTGCCACACCCACAAAGAGTTCACTTTCAAAACACAGCTGTACACACACGCAGTTCCGATTACGACTCTAGTTACGTCTGACACAACTAACCCCGGCTTCCTTTTTATATCTCTACTCATATTTCTAGAAAGATAAAGACGGCACTCAAACTTTTCAGTTACCTAACTATCGGGTTGTCTCATAAATTCGTTCGCTTCTTGTTACGTGTTTACGACTAAGAAGTCCTGAGAACACTGCATGCCCCCATTACTTTTACGTCAAAGAAGTTGCCTAACAATATGGGGTTTGTTTACAAATACAATAACTGAAAAGAATGCTATGAACACAAACCACAGCGACCTCGCGGTCAAAGGTAAATAGGTCAACTTATGTAAGAATTGGTAACCAAATTTCAGTACCAGTTTGTGAATGCAACAGTGTGGAGTTGTAACTTGTGAATGTTAATATGGAAGGCATTCATCTAATGCTGTTTTATTACTGTAAAGGTAAAACAGCCTCACAAACTCAACGGAAAATTTGTGCTATTTATGGAGAAGATGCAGTGATGAATCGGGCATGTCAAAAATGGTTTACTCGATTTCGAGCTGGGAACTTCTCTGTGAAAGAAACACCTCGTTCTGGACGTCCTGTGGTTACGGATGAGGAAAGGATAAAGGACATGATTACGAACAACCCCAGAATAACAACTCGGGAGGTAGGTCAGGAGCTAAACTTATCTCATGCAACTGTAGCCAGGCACCTAAAGAAACTTGGTTATGTAAATCTTCAGAATGTATGGGTTTCGCACGAACTGAGTGAACAACATTTAGTTCTGCACATTTCCATCTGTGACGCATTGATAAGACGCAATGAAACTGCCCTTTTTCTGAAACAGCTGGTTACAGGAGACGAAAAGTGGATTGTGTACAACAACATCCGAAAGAGAAAGTCATGGCGTAAGAAATGGGAACCACCACTCTCAATTCCTAAACCAGGGTTTCATCCTGAGAAGATTATGCTGTGCATTTGGTGGGACTGGAAAGGAATTATTTATTACGAATTTCTTCCTCCTGGGGAGACCATCAATTCAGAGAAATACTGTTCTCAGTTGGATCATCTGAAGGTTGCCCTAGAAGAGAAAAGGCCAGAGTTAGCATCTAATGGTGGAGTCGTCTTTCATCAAGACAATGCCAAACCACACACTTCTATGGTAACTCGTCAGAAATTACGGGATTTCGACTGGGATGTGTTACCTCACCCGCCTTATTCTCCAGACATTGGCCCATCCGACTATCATTTATTCTGATCCCTGCAAAACTTCCTTAATGGCAAATGCCTTACTTCCTTCGAGGATTGTAGACTCGCCGTAGAAGAGTTCGTCAACCAGAAAACTGCAAGATTTTGGAAAAATGGTATTGATAAGCTTCCTGAGAAATAGAGATATGTTATTGATAATAATGGTGCATACTGCACAAAATAAAGTTTGTTTTGAAAATTTCATTGCCTTGTTTACTTTCGATGACCTTGCATATGTAAACAGGTTACACCTACATAATTAGGCAACTTCGTTGCCGTAGTTGTGATATGGGCATACAGTGCAGGCGTTCTTTGTTGTAAACACGTAACAAGAATCAAACGAATTTATGAGACAAACCAATATTTGTTTCGGTAAGCCTTTTATCTCTGTGCTATCTTTATCTGTTTCGACAAGCTCTTTATCTCAGTGCTGCACTATCTGTCTCTTTGTGCGCGTTGCAACAATGCAGTCAGTGAATATACATTTTGAAACAATGTTCCTCACTTATCTTAGATAAATTACTTGATGATACAAAACATGGCTTTGCAAAACTATAGATATTACTTGAATTATATTTTCTTCACTGTTAATAGCTTCAGTTTATTACTTTCATATGATGCTTATTGTTGAATACCTGCTTTGTACAGGAATTTTTTACCATAATTACAATTATAATCAATAAGAATCATAACCAAAGTGACTAACTCTGGTGCCTTATTTGTCACCAGCTTAATAAACAAATATCTCCAGAAAGTTGCTACAGTTAGTTAAATCATGATTTATAACTCCACCCTGTTTTCAAATATCCTATTTAAGATAATTGATGGAAATGAACCATTTCTTTACACTAGCCATATATAGGTTAAGGTTTTGGATAGATAGAGTCAACATGAAAAATTCAATGCCATGGCCGGGATTTGAACCATGGATCTCCTGGTTTCCCTCCAGTTGATAATACCCATTGAGCTACCATGGCCAACTTGCCATCAAGGCATTACATTCTCCAATTGACTCATATATTTTCCCGGTAAACCACTAGGGGCTCTTCTATTTAAGTTCTAAGATTTGGTGACAGGTGGGTCCTCCTCCTTGAACTGGCCCTATTCTACATAAATTTCACTAGTATGGCTATTCCTACCTGTGGGTTCGCAAGGAAAACAGATCTGTTATAGATAGGGATTATTTCTGGAGGAATGCTTAGGGATTTGTATTCTTTAAGCTTATAGGAATGCACAATATATTCTCTACTTTTTAAGATACTTTTCAAGAATTCATTTCCTTCTTTTGGTTCCTATATGCATATACTCATGTTACTTTAGTCCTACTTTTGAATTGCACTGAACATTAGTGTTTGTCACCAGTTACTATTGTTATTCACATCATTTATGACTGATTGCTTATAATTGCATTTAGCGCTCAAACATTGCAGCAGTTGAGACTCTGGTTGCAGTTATGTTAAACCAAAGATTAAGAAAATCAGATCATTTACATTTATTTCTTGGTAACAACAATGATGAGTTTTTTTGTTTGTAATTTTGTGTCCTCCAATATTAAGTCATATCGGATGGTGAATGAAATGGGTGAAATGATGCTCAAATGTGTCCAGGGTCCATGGAGCTTAGAGCTACCCAACATTCATCTTTAAGGATAAGGGAAAATCTCAGAAGAAACCTTATCCAGGTAGCTCACCTGACAAAGATTAGAACTTGGGACCTCTTGAACGTGAGGCAGACACGTTACCATCTACACTACTGAGGCAGGCGATGATGAAGATGACGATGATGATGTTGATGCAGATGATGGTTGTGATGATGATGACGATGATGATGACTTTGATGACAATTTTGTTTACTCCCTTCTGTATGCTTTATAAAATTATTGTAGAATGAGCTAGTAGATTTTTATGATGAAACCTCCTCTTTACTATTCATAATTATAAATGCGATACAACC
Source organism: Mantis religiosa (assembly GCA_030765055.1). Lineage (NCBI taxonomy): Eukaryota > Metazoa > Arthropoda > Insecta > Mantodea > Mantidae > Mantis > Mantis religiosa. The sequence goes on along the minus strand of CM060948.1, from coordinate 284,935,861 downwards.
CTGTGATATTTCTTTTAATGGATGATAAGTTGCCTGACATTCATGGTTGGGTATGAAGTACCAACAGACATCGTATTTATGATTTTCTAAATTCCTCCAACAATTTTTCAAATTCTGGTAATGTTGTATATTTGGAATTAAAATTAAGTTTTGAATCTTTTATACCTTTACTTTGGTCCCATGGTTATTCCTTGACACAAATGTTACAGTTTTTGCATAATACAGTAACTTCTTGGAAAACGGACAAGATTATTTAATATGAACATTTTCCACTCCAAGACATTCATTAAAAAATGTTAGAAATGTCACACATGGACAATCTCTCTCTCTCTCCCTCTAAAGAATTTAAGTTTTGCAGATTTCTTAGAGCTCAAACAAATGCTTATAATTTGTAAGAAAGAATAACTACATGGTGAATTGATATTCTCCCAATCAACTATAGGTACATACAACACTTAACAGAACCCTACTCCAAACTGGTTAAAGCTCCAAGAGATCAAGTGTACAAACTAGAAATAAGAAGCAAGACAAGACTGAAGAGAAAACTACCATAGGATATTCTATTCAGTGATTCCAAAGAGAAATTCATAAGCTATAGTTCACCTTAATGAATCACCACATAATTAGTGTAATGCAAATACTTTAGCAATTTATTAATTATTTATCAACTGTATCTTCTGGAGCCAAATTGGCCACCACATATGTTATATAACTTTACCTTGTGTAGCGGCTATTTCATATTTTTAATTTTTAGGAATGTATTTTGAATTGTTATGGAAAGAGTAATTTGTACAATAGAAATGTGAAATTAGGTAGGCCACGGAATTATAAAATGTAAGGTAGATGTTATGTAATATTATCAGGATTGGCAGTTTTAAGAATCTTATTACGTAATATGGTGACATGGACCAATAAAAGATAAGTTAATTGGTAGCCATAGCAATGTAAAAAGAAAGAAGGAGAGAATCAATTAGAACTAGCAACCTTCTGCAAGCATCTGTCTTAAGAGTAAGATGTGTTATTTGTGTTGCTCCGTGATTTTGCAGAAAATGTTTTATGTGAATGCAGTTGTGTTGCACTAGTGGCATGTGCAAGAAAGATACAGTTCATCGATGCAACAACCATTGGTTGTTAAAGAATATCATTTGCATCATTTAAAATTTCACCAGGATTTAAAATTGTTTCACTGGAATAAAATAAACAATATTTAAAAAAGAAGAATTGTTAGATAGAGTCAACATGAAAAATTCAATGCCATGGCCAGGATTTGAACCATGGATCTCCTGGTTTCCGTCCAGTCGCTCTTACCTATTGAGCTACAATGGCCAAAGTGCCGTCCTGACATTAAGTTCCTCATTTGACTCGTACATTTGCCCGGTAAACCATTCCCAGTAAATTAATTTCCATCAATTAACTAAAAGAAAAATTGTTGTTTATTCTCCAACAATTGCAGTATCAACTCCTTAAGCTTCCAGACTGCACCAAGAGGTAAGACTCATTGCTCCAGAACTGCCATGGAAACTACAAGATTTCTAATAGAATATCACCAATGATTAGAAACTAATCATCAGCATCTTCCATCTGCAAACAATCTGGTCACAAAAGATCGCCACAATATGGGGCTTCTAGATTGTCATCCACCCCACACCAGTTTTGCAAACAGTATGGTTGCACTTGTGAATTTGTTAATTGACTTATATAGCAAAACTGCTGACCAGGAAAAATTAAAATTTAAAAACAAAGTCCTGAAGAATTACAAAAGTCAGCTATGGGTTTGTAAAGATGCATGCACGCATGCACACACGCGCACACACACGCACGCACACACACACACACACACACACACACACACACACACACACACACACACACACACACACACACACACACACACACACACACACCCACCCACACCCACACCCACACACACACACACACATACACATTTTTTCTTACTGTTTTAGAATAATCCCAAATAAGGATAAATTACATACTCTGTAACAAAAACATCACCATAGTTATCATATCACCATCCATCACTGTCACCACTACCATCATCATCATCATCATCATCATCATCATCATCATCATCATCATCATCATCATCATCATCATCATCATCATCATCATCATCATCATCATCATCATCAAAATCTTTGAAATATCATCAGATAGAAAAAGGGATCAGTGGCATGAATGCTTTTATGAGACTGTTTGCATCTTATTAGTTGTTACTATCTAAATTCAAATTCTGAAGAGTATTTATCTACCATTATACTTACAACCATATAAGGTATCATTGTAGTGCTGGGTTCTGGTAGCATATTCAGGAGTAATGGTAAAACCTTCTCCCTCCATACAGACACACATATAGCATCATACACCAAAACTGATATCTGAAATAAATACAAATATTTGCTAAAAAGTTGCAGGTAATAAACATACTTATTAGTATCAAAATTCATATCCTATTATCAGAATTTTCTTTTTATTGAAAATACATTGGAAAAATATATGATGTGATTTGTAATATAGGCCCTTAGTTCAGCAGGTAAAATTGATAGTAGTCAGGCCTCGGAAATCTCATTTTTATCAAAAGTATATCTACTAATGATAGACAGTGCATACTAGGAATTTTGTTTTATAACTTAGCCATATAACACAGCAGGCCATTTGAATACTCATTTAATTTTACTCACTTGTTAGCGGTGCCTTTGAAAATGTTTACCTTCAATTACCTTTTAACTTTTACATAGCAGGATTCACAACTATTTTAAATTTTTCAAAGAAATCTCATTACTGAGCATTAGGCTCACTTCTTTTTAAACTCTGTAAAAAAAGTAACCTTTTATATCATATCAAATGGAAACATTCTTTATGCAGATGTTATTAGTGTATTAATTAGGAAAAACAACAAAAGAACTTGTCATCTGCAATAAGCACATTCAAAGGACTATCATGCTGGTTTAATGCTAGTAGTTTAATAAAAAATTTAAGAAACAATTATAATATTACACTGAGTCATGTTTTAATATTATTACTTATTACTTCACATTGTTAAGTTTCCATGTACAGGATGTGCCACCTAACTCTGCAACCTCAAATATCTCCGAAATTAAACAAAATATTAAAATTCCAATTGGCCAGGAATGTACCAATATCAGGGGCTCACACAATGAGAAGGTATGTACAATTCCTAAAGGTAAACAAATAACACTTCCAACACCAAGTTGCATTTTTTTAAATGGAACATGTATGTTTATTCTAGCAAAATGACAACTAGAGCTACAATTAATGATAACACATTTGGTTCCACTTTTCTAAACACATTTACTAGTGGCCTATAGCCCTCAGAAACTTCATTGTTGTGCATTACATCCGGCATGAAAAATACACCCTCAAATCACCAGCTTGAAAACTTTGCATCCACAATGTCTCTGGAAACTTGCGCATAATATGCGAGACATCCATCATCCTGGAACCACATTGATAGACACGTTTTCAATCCCGCAGCCTCCATGAGAAGGGGCAGAGTGTGTGCAGAAATGATGCATATCGCTATCCGTTTAATGTTCCCTGATAAAAATAAGGATCTAAAATTCGGTTACCAATGATTTTCAAATAGGTGGATAGGATGGGGAGGTACTGTGCGATGGCCAGCTCGGTCACCAAACTTGATGCCATTAGACTTCTTTCTTTGGGACACAGTGAAAGATAGACTGTATCAAGAACAGCCAACGACAGTAGATAATACACAACATCGTATTACTGCAGCATGTGTGGCAATATCTGTAGAAACACTGCAATCCATGCAACACTCTGTTGTTACCAGATTCCAAAAGTGTATTGATGCAAATGGAAGGCACTTCGAACATCTGTTTAAGTGACAGGGTTCCATCGGGCAAGACTCTACTGGTGATTTGTAGGCGCATTTTCCATGCCAGATGTAATGCACAACAATGAAGTTTCAGAGGGCTATAGGCCACTAGTAAATGTGTTTAGAAAAGCGGAATCAAGTGTGTTATTATTAATTGTAGCTCTAGTTGTCATTTTGCTAGAATAAACATACATGTAACATTACACAAATATATAAATGATATCGATTTGATGAACTCTTGTCCGCATCTTCAGTCAAGGAAAACCACAGAAGAAAACAATCAATTAGAAAGAAGAATATCAATTAGAAAGAAGAGTTAACACCATTTTTATAAGTTAAGTGAGGCTTTTGTTGCAAATTGTTATATTTCTATATAATATTCATTGCTTCACTGTAGCTAGTTTCATTTTCTACATAATACATGTACCATTTAAAAAAATGCAACTTGGTATTGGAAGTGTTATTTGTTTACCTTTGTGGATTGTGCATACCTTCTCATTTGTGAGCCCTTGATGTTAGTGTTTAAGGGCGCTCAACTGCGTGGTCATCAGCGTGAGCCCCTGACATAGGTACATTCCTGGTCAATTGGAATTTTCATATTTTGCTTCATTTTGGAGTTATTTGAGGTCGCAGAGTTAGGTGGGACATCCTGTATGCATATACCTACAGAAAGAATAATATGTAAATAAGCAAGCAAATAAAGTCTTTGCCCCAAGTTAAGGTTCTACCATACTGAATGACAATCTAAAAATCAAACATGTTTAGTACATGAGTACAAAATTACTTAGAAGTGGGAAACATATGTAAATGATTTAGGAAAACATTAAACATAAATCTGATGCATTACACTCACATGTCATTCTCTACCCATTATTCAACAAATTATGCTTAAAAATATCGTGATTTAACTGTATTGGAACACCACAGTGAAGCGAAAAATTATTAAATTTTAGATGAGTCGTATTTCTTACACATCTGCTTCACTTTCGTACCTATTTTGAGGACATGTTTCGCAAATCTTCGTTTGCACTCGTCATATGAACTCGTCGTATGAACTCGTCATATGGGAGAGGATATACATAGAAAAACATAAAAACCAACTAATGAACTTTGAAATCCCGCTAGAAGAGAATCCCACATTTCAGTTCATCGCTAAATCAACAGATGGCAGCAACAACCCCAGAATTACCCACACCGCTGGATCTAGCGTCAGTCGCACAAGAGCCGTAGATGCAAACGAAGATTTGCGAAACATGTCCTCAAAATAGGTACGAAAGTGAAGCAGATGTGTAAGAAATACGACTCATCTAAAATTTAATAATATGCTTAAAAAGTTTATTCTATCTACTTCATGTTAACTGAGATAAACATTTTATTTATTTTCAGTCCTATAGTATACACAAAAACAGTGTTACATAGACCACGTCAGTTTATAATACAAAATAATTACAATATAAAATAACACTACACACATATAGACAATTGTTCTTAAGACCACATCACTCATGCGATAAAAAATACAAGTTTATAAAATTATTTTTGAGTTTGATTTATTAGCCACTATGTTTATACTCAACTTCACTTACTATGTTGTTGTATAATTGAATGATCTTTTCATTCATTCATTCATTCATTCATTCATTCTTTATTCATCCTTTTAAAACATATACATGTTTTTGGACACGTCATGGTTACAAAATAAAATGGTAAAAGTTATTTACTATAGTACATCAATAATCATACATTATTATTTACAAATTTACTGTATTTACAATTCTTTGTTTAAAAATTCATTTATTGAATAGAAACATCCATTTATACAATATTTTTTAAGTTCCTTTTTGAAAATGTTATGGTTTTGGATGCTTTTTAGGTATGGTGGAAGTTTATTGTAAAATTCACATGCTGATGCTATTGGTTTAGTAAACATTTCAATTATACCACAACATAGTAAGTGAAGTTGAGTGTAAGCATAGTGACTCATAAATCAAACTCAAAAATGAAGAATATTTCACTGTTAATAATGCTTCTGCTTTTAATATTTATAAATTTAACCTAAATATTGATAATGTAAATCTGTGCATACTATTATGTCAAAAACTCAAGTATGCTTAAAATGTGATTAGTTTCCATTATGGATAAGAAATTCATCTTCATTATAAAAACAATGGGTTAACAAATACATTTTGAGCTCTTTTTTAAAAGTATTTCTGTCTACTGCTGACTTCAGTCTGTTTGGTAATATGTTGAAGTATTTTGATCCAGCATAAGTAATATTTTTATTTCCAAACTGGCCTCTATATAATTGAAGAAAAAAGTCATTTTGTCTGCGAGTGTGGTGTTTGTGTATATCTTTATTTAGGCAAGGGGATACTGTTGAGTGCTTTTTTACATACAAAATAACATAATTTATGTATATGCAAAAGAGGAGTAAGATTTAAGTTAAGAGGAGTAAGATAAGTGTTCATATGCATTACACGAGGCATATTAAGGATATACACATAACCTCAATCAGAACTACAATGTTTAAGAATGGAGTACTGCATTCCTGTACAATAGTTTATAATTCCCTTCCTAATGACATCAAAAGCATAGATAACTACAACATGTTTAAAACTAGAACAAGGGCTTTCTTGCAGGAGCACTGATTTTACATAGTAAAGGAATATCTGCAATTTAACAAATCCAGATAATCATAAAACATGAATTTACTTAGCTTGCTCATTTCTCTCATTTATAATTATATCCAATTTGTGTTACATTATAATTGAATGTAGGTTAGGTATATTTGTTGTTTAACTTTGTAATATTAAGTGTAAATTTACTGACGTATCCTATATCCTATGGCAGATGATGTGGATTCGTGTGTTGAAAGTGCTCTTGAATCATTGCTTAGTGTGACAGAAATAAGCAAAAATTTACGATGTGACTTGAAGGATAACATAGTGAAAGCCGTAAGTAAATTAAGGAAAGCATTTGTTAAGCTAAGAAATGACATTTCGGATAAGGAAAATGACTTGAATGGTCTGCGATTTGAGATGAATGTGAAACAGCGGTAACCCAGGGGCCACGGTAATACGTCACTCGCGGGCCATCCTGTGCCATCTGTTGCCGGACCGACACAACCAGCTTGTGAAGTGGGCTCGCAGCGTCGGGGACCTAAGCTACGCGGCAGCTGTAGCCGGGAATTACGAATCGGCTCGTCCAAAACCGCATAGGTTAGTGGTGAAGTCAAGAAATAATCAAAGCACTGAGTATATGAAAACTTTAATCAAAAGTAAGTTGAATCCAGTGGAAATGAAAGTCGGAGTAAATGCTATCAAAGCTACCAAAAGTGGCCATCTTCTCATTGAGACAGAGAACAATGAAGAAATAAATATTATCTGCAAGAATATAACTGAAAAATTAGGAGCAGAATTGGATGCCAATTTAAGAAAGCTATGGAATCCGAAAATAATTATTTGCAACGTTCCAGATGATAATATAGTAGCTGCAGTAACAACACAAAATAAAGAAATGGAAGATTACAAGAGTGAACTGAAGGCACTATTCGCATTTGAGGATAGGAAAAAACAAAAGAACATTGTTCTAGAACTGAGTGCAGCAGCAAGAAAACAGATAATTGATAGGAAACTGAAAATTGGCTGGCACATTTGTAATTGGAATGATTACATCAGAGTTAATCGGTGCTACAAATGTTGCAAGTATAATCACAAGGCTTCTGACTGCAAAGGGAAACAAACATGTCCTAAATGTTCAGGAGAGCATCTTTTGAAGGAATGCCCTGCAAAAAAGGAAGAATATAGGTGCATAAACTGCATTAACTATACAAAATACAACAAAGATGAAGCGATAAATGTTAATCACTCTGCACTTGATGGACAATGCCCCAGCTATCAGTTTGCACTGAGAAGAATCGAACAAAACACAGATTACTAACATGGATAAAGGTAAATCCAACTTGCTGTGTTTCCAAGTAAATGTTCAACACTCTGGAGTAGCAACTTCTAACTTGGTGCAACTAATGCATGAGCAATGTATAGACCTAGCATTTATACAGGAGCCCTATTTAATAAATAACAAGTTAGCTGGCATACCATTAACATCTAGGATTTTTACTGCTGGTGATCACAGATCAAGGGCTGCAATTATAATAAACAATAAAAGACATTGATGCTACCACAATCAGACAGGTATCAGATGAAGATTGTGTGGTTATACATGTGACACACGGGAATAAAAACTTTTTTGGAGCTAGTATGTACTTCGATGGGCATGCAGATATAGAAAACGATATTCGAAAGATGGAAAAAATTATGCAGTTTACCACTGGTCATGGATTGATGATTCTAGCAGACACCAATGCTAGAAGCAAATTATGGCATGACACCCTATCCAATGAACGATTCAGAAACTTGGAAGCATTTATTACTATGAACAACCTACATATTCTCAACGAAAACAGTGGAGTGCCAACCTTCAAAACACAAAATGGTAAAAGTTGGATTGACTTGACCATAGTTAATAACAAACTACTGCGGGACATACAGGGTTGGACCACAGGAACAGAAGAAAGCAGTGCTAATCATAAAATAATATCTTTCAATGTAGGGAATGCCACCCGAAACCAGATGCACACACACAAAGCAATCGGATATGTTACAAATCCACAAAACTATGACAAATTTAAAGAACTCTTAACAAGAAGCTTCACCAATAATTTCAACTGCAATGGAATCCTGGAGGCTCTAGATGAAGAACTGGTTGAAAAGGTTAGATCCAGCTTAGATATTGAACACCTGATTGAGATTTACTACACTAGCATCCACGAAGCATGCAGTGGAGCATTCCGTCTAAGTAGAGGCAAGCAAAGAAAACTTAAAGGGAAAACCGTACCATGGTGGACACTAGAGCTAACTTTGCTGAGGAAAAGAGCAAATGCACTGAGATGTCGCTATCAAAGAACCATGAACAATGAACAGCTAAGAGAAGAGCAAAGAAATCAATATCTGCAAGTTAGACAACAGTATCAAGTAAAAATACAGGCTGAGAAAGTGAAGTCATGGAAGGAATTCTGTAGTGCAACTGATGGTTCAAACCCATGGACTGCAGTTTACAAGATGGCAGCTCACAAAACTAGAGGTCAGACTTCGCTCACTACACTCAGAAAAGAAGATGGAACCTACACTGAAGATACCTTAAGCACACTTAAGTATATGCTGGAAAACTTCACTCCTGAAGACAATGAAGAGGACGACACTGATCAGCATAAAGAACTTAGGAGGACAGCAGCACAACTGATGCATACACCAAATGACAAGGAATTTACAGTCGGAGAAATAGCGAGAATAATAAAAGCTTTCAACCCGAAGAAGGCACCAGGAGAAAATGGGATAACCAATATAAATTCATATTATAAGTGATATACTGCTCATCACCTTTCAGAGTTTCCCACTTTTCCACACTGGAGTATACAACAAGAGCCTGGAAACCGGTATATTCCCTGCAAGATGGAAGCACACACTGATAATTCCCATTGTGAAACCTGGCAAAGCACAAAGTGAATGTGTGACAAAATTTAGACCTATAAGCTTACTAAATGTAAATGGAAAAATTTTAGAAAAGCTCTTGATAAAAAGAATTGAGCACCACATGAATTCAAGAAATCTGTTTAATACCAGGCAATATGGATTTATGGCCCAAAAAAGCACAGTTGATGCAGCCATGTCAATGAAATCATTTGTGGAGATTAATTTAAATGAATTTGGGTATATCATTTTAGTAAGTTTGGATGTGAAAGGTGCATTCGATGCTGCTTGGTGGCCTAGAATACTAAACAATTTAAGAAAAGTGAAGTGCCCAAGCAACTTATACAAGCTATCCCAGAGCTATTTCAAAGACAGAACAGCCAGTCTTTGCTCTAGTGAGTTCAAGATGGAAAAGCAAGTTAAGAGGGGATGTCCACAAGTATCGTGTTGGGAACCTGGATACTGGAACATTCTCTATAATTCTCTGCTTAACTTAGAATTCTCTAAGCGAACAGAAGTAATTGCCTTTGCAGATGATCCGCTAATCATGACAAAGGGAAAGAGTACACTTGATGCCGAAAATTTTGCCAATCAGGATTTAAAGAAAATTGAATTATGGGCCAAAGAAAATAAAATAAAATTTAATGAGTCTAAATCAAAAGCCATAATGATAACAAGGAAGAAAAAAATAAACAACGAAGCAATTAATATCTATCTTAACAACAAAGTTATTGAACAACTAGATATACTCAAATACCTTGGCATATATATTGACAAAAGGTTTAGATTCAACCATCATGTTGATAATCTACATGACAAAGCAATAAAATTGACACATTCATTATCCAAGACTGCAAAACTTACCTGGGGGCTTGGAAATAAAGCATTACACACCATATATAAAGGTGCCATAGAGCCAATATTAACATATGGAGCCCCAATTTGGGGAGCTGCTCTACAAAACCAAAAGAACTTAAGGAAAATACAGAGAATACAGAGACTATTCAACATTAAAATCATAAAAGGGTACAGAACGATATCTTATGATGCTTCCTGTGTCATAGCTGGTATTGAACCCATTGACATAACCATCAATGGGAAGATAGCACTATACAGGGCTATGCATGAAAGGAATAACTATGATGCACCCTTACCACCAAGGAAATGGCAACATCCTGCAGAAGTTCCTGAAATCACAGAAGCTGAGGAAGCCACTAATTACATATTCCGAATCTACACAGATGGGAGTAAAATAGCGGACAGGGTTGTAGCTGCAGCAGTGGTGTTCAAACATGAAGCACTTAGTCTTCAACTAAAATATAGATTGGATGGCAGGTGTTCAAACAACCAAGTAGAACAAATAGCTATATTGAAAGTGCTACAAGAGCTTCGAAACCATATAGACTTGAAGAAAAGACAGCAGCAATTTACTCAGATAGCAAGGTAATGCTGGACACACTGGTAAACAACATAAAGCACAACTCAGTCGTGGAGGACATTGCAGCCACTCTTAACATCCCTGCAACAAGCTAATTGGAGAATCCACTTCAAATGGGTGAAAGCCCATGTAGGAATACCTGGCAACGGGATGGCTGATAAATTGGCCAAGGCAGCTGCTCAAGATGGACTGCCAATCATTTACAATAAGGTTCCCAGGTCAACGATCAAAGCAGACATAAAAGAAAGAGGACACGAACAATGGCAACATAGGTGGAACAGCACAAACAAAGGGGCTCTCTGTAAAACTTTCCTCCCAACAATCAAAGATAGGTTAAAGAGAAAACTTCCCATTACACCAGAACTTACTGCTACAATCTCAGGTCATGGAAAAACTAAAGATTACCTATACAGGTTCCACATTATTGATGATCCAAAATGTACATGCAGTAACCTCCGACAAACAGTTAACCATTTAATTTTTGAATGTAAAGACAAACAACAGCAGAGATCTATATTGGTGGCATTAGTGCAAAAACAAGGAGGAAAATGGCCCACAACCAACCAGGAATTAATCACGAAATACTTGAAACCATTTTGCAAATATATTCATTCAATTAAATTATAAAAAGTAGTTAACTTTAAATTCAATATATTTATAAATATACCAATAGAATTACAGATAAGACTACAAAAATACTATAAAGCAATACAATGCAAGAATAGGCTAGTAAAATAGAGAAAGGAACTACCAACATATGGGTTAGAAAAAGCTCAAAGGTGTATATATCAAAAATAAATTAGGAACAAGTCTGTTAAGCTTATACATTTAAATTTTAGTTAATTGATGGAAATTAATCATTTCTCCACATCAGTCGTTTATAGGCTAAAGTTTTTGATGGATAGAGTCGACATGAAAAATTCAATGCCATGGCCGGGATTTGAACCACGGATCTCCTGGTTTCCGTCCAGTCGCTCTTAACCATTGAGCTACCATGGTCAACGTGCCGTCCTGACATAATCATTTCTCCACACTAGCCATATATAGACTAAGGCTTTTGATAGAGTCAACATGAAAAATTCAATGCCATGGCCGGCGCTTGAACCAAGGATCTCCTGGTTTCCATCCAATTGCTCCAACCCTTGAGCTACCATGGCCAACGTGCTGGCCTGACATTAAATTCTCCATTTGACTCGTATATTTCCCCAGTAAACCACTAGGGGCTCTTGCATTCAAGATACACCATTTGTGGCGACTTACTATCGTAAGTACTTGAGTCCCAGGCTTCATCATTTAACTTTTATTATTAGAGTTAAATGATGAAGCCTGGGTAATGGCCTGGTAATGGCAACAGCCTTCCTACAAAGTCCCCTCTCCTGCAGTGCTTCTCTAATCCCCTCCTCCCATGTCTTCCCTAGTCTTCCTCAAGCCTTCCTTCCTTCCACTCCCACCTTCCTCATTAACCTCAACAAGTGGTCTGTTGACATTTGCTGGATGTGGCCAAACCATCTCAATTGGTATTCTTGGATGGTTTTCTCTAATGGCTACATATTCAATACTTTCCAGATGGCTGTATTCTGGATTCTGTCCCTTCTGGTTTTGTCCTCTACTTGCCGGAGTTATCTCATCTCTGCCGCCTAGATTTTGCTATTAGTACTTTCTGTTAGCACTCAGAATTTGCAGCCATAGGTCAGTGTAGGTACAAAGGTGGATTTGTAAACGCTAACTTTGTGCCCTTAGAAATCTCCTTGTTCAGGAAGTTTGTTCAGATGGCATTAAACAAGTGTGCTGCTGTGTCTGTTATTTCTTCCTCCATCTTCCCGTCTGAGCTGATGATTGAGACAAGATATTTGAACTTGATGACTTGCTCCAATGGTTTACCATTGACCATGATACTGTGTCTCTCCTCATTCCTGCTGATAACTATGGTCTGTTTCTTATCCACATTCACCTCCATGACATCTTACTGTTGAAGTTTTGGGAGCAGAGTAATATCATTTTTACTACTAGGCACATGGGCTTAGCTGTCTTTGGAGATTAATTAAAGAATGACAACGATGATAATGATGAGAACGAAAATGTATACATATGTGGTAGAGAAACTAAAGAGCCATAAGTGGGCACATATGAGAGACCAGCTTAATATAAGAGATTTTTGAAGGTGAACAAGAATTTGGATTCCATTGAGAGAAAGGTATATCCAGAGAAGCCTGAATTAGGATATCAAGAAAAATTAACTGAAAAGAAATAATCCTTCAAAATAAACAATAACCTTGACTAACAAGAAGATGAGGCGGTCCTTGCCCGTTAAGCACCTCGTTGAGCCCTCCCGACACTCAACACCTCATAAGATATGTTATATGATAGGTGAGGACTACAGATGGGAGGTTTCCAACAGGTCGGGGTTTTTTTCAGGGTAGATCTGCATTGAATACTCGCTTTTGAGTTCCAGGGAGTGGGTGCGTCCTGACAGTGTGTGGGTATTATCACATAGAAGGCACCACGACCTTTGAATGTCAAGTTTATTGTTACAATTAGTCCTCTCCACTCGCCACTGTTGACGATGTTATTCGCACATTAGGCGTGAGATTTGAGATTTTCCTGTTACTGTGCGCATGACACGACTTATATATATATATATCTGTGTACGCGTTGTTCCTGAACGTCGGTAGTGAATTACTTCGCACAACATAGTATTTCCGGAGGATTATTAAACAAAAACGGAGTTTGGTGGAATCTTAATGACGTAACGCGTGCAGTTTGTCTCATTCGCTAACACAGGGTGTTCGATAACCACCTAATGTGAGTTACTCTGTCCATCCACGGACACGGACTCTGATGAATGTTTTAGTACTTGTCGCCCCCTTCACAAGCCGAAACAGAGTGTTTCATACCTACTCTTAAATTTAATAACAATTTCTAGTGTATGAGGTATGTATTCCACGCGACTTTCTCTTTCCCATAGTCAAGCTAATTAATGCATAAGCATGTTTGAAAATGTGTATCTTAAATTCCAGAGTCTATTCTCTCGTCGCGTATCATATGCAGGCCAAGACATGGGCTGGCGCCGAGGGTCTATCCTTGGACAATGCCACCTTTGTCGGCTAGAAACACAAAGAAATGCCTGTGAGGGAAGGTGTCCATTCACTTCGTTACATTGATACTTTGGGGTCTCCTGCTTTCAATAATACATATCAGGATTGCCTGTTTAGTATCTGCACTTGTATATTTAATCATTATCCTCTATATTTATTATAACTTTGTTTAATTCATATTGTGGTATCTATCCGCCCTTAATTATGCATGTAATAAGACTTTCGGGGTTATTATGACAATGTTATGCCTAACAGGGACGGTATCAAAGACTTACCAATTCCAGTAGTCAGTAGGTTTACTGCCTTATAAAAAAGATAACTAAGGACTTGAAACTTAACTGTCCATGTCTGTGATGACCAGTAAGCATACTGTTTCATGTGGTAGGAAGAAAACCCTTAAGATAGGCTAATGAAATAGATCCTTGCCTTTACATTTAACTTAAACAGTTTCATCCAGATGTTAAGATATGATAATGTATTCTGATATCTGCCAATGACAAAACAAAAACAGTCTTATTGCAGAACAATACACCAAACCTCTATTCTTTGGACCACAAGTTCCTAATACTAGGTAAAATGCATATGCAGAGCAACAGAGGTCATGCAGTTAAAAGAAAAAAATTATGGTATTCCTAGATATTCAGATATTTATCCATAAGTGTTAAATTAGTACACAAGGCTTTCTTAATTTCGTAATCTTAACTTATACTCCAAAAACAAACAAGAAGACAATCACTGAATTAAATGATTATTGATGAGAACTGCATGTGAAAACAGAAATGTAACTAAAAGGGTCTGTTCATATATTCATCCATCATATTAAATATATGTTTTAAAGTGGATTTTTACCTTTCTTTAAACGGATCAAATTTTGATGTTTAACAATCAGGAAGGTTGAAATGAAGTTTCTCAACTTTATGAGATATAGAACTTATGCTTTTAGATCAAGTTAAATTTATTTCATCCATAAAACACCTACATGTTATGGAATCATAAAAAAATTATTAAGTCTAAATTCTTAAAATTATATATAATAATTATTTGCAATATCTAATTTAAAAGTCACACAAACATGTTTTACATTAAACACTATTAAAATGTATCTATTATTATTTTTCTGTACACTTAAATTCTTCCAGAATATAAAATACATTTATTTTAGTTAATTGATGGATATTAATCATTTCTCCACACTAGCTGTATTTAGGCTAAGATATTTGATGGATAGTCAACATGAAAAATTCAATGCCATGACTGGGATTTGAACCACGGATCTCCTGGTTTCCGTCCAGTCACTCTTTACCTTTGAGCTACCACGGCCAACGCACCGTCCTGACATTAAATTCTCCAGTTGACTCATATATTTCCCCGGTAGACCACTAGGGGCTCTCGCATCCGAGATACACCATTTGTGGCGACTTACTATTGTAATTACATAAGTCCCAGGCTTCATCATTTAACTCTTATTACTTTAGTTAATTGATGGAAATTAATCATTTCTCCACACTAGCCGTATATAGGCTAAGATATTTGATGGATAGAGTCAACATGAAAAATTCAATGCCATGACTGGGATTTGAACCACGGATCTCCTGGTTTCCGTCCAGTCGCTCTTAACCTTTGAGCTACCATGGCCAACACACCGTCCCAACAATAAATTCTCCAGTTGACTCATATATTTCTCTGGTAGACCACTAGGGGCTCTCGCATCCGAGATACACCGTTTGTGGCGACTTACTATTGTAAGTACATCTCAGTTCACTTTTGTACTAATTTGTGCTTAACTGTCCCTACGCTTCTTCCAAGTTTATACTTTGAATTATTTTATTGCTTTTTTTCTGCTATTTAAGAATATTTATAACTTCTCTTATTTCAATATTTCTGCATAAGATTGTCTGATATTTTTGTGTGAGTATATATTTATTTAGCATTTAATTTCTATGCAGAAATATTTGCTTATTCAAGATACAGTACAAACGATACAAATTGGAAATACAGAAAATACAGAATTAATCAATTCTGCATGCAATAATCAGATTAAATAGTATCAAAGTCAGCAAATACAGAAAACTTACATGAATTGACAACCATTAGTATCATAAAATTATTCTCATGTAATCATTTACTCTACTTAATCTGGTGTCTAAAATATTCAAAGAACTCTTGAGTACTATAGAAGCACTGATTTATTAAAAATGAGTTCACATCTCTTCTGAATCTTTTCTGATCATTGTTTTTGATTTTCTTTGTGATTAGGTTATACATGTGAACCCCTTTATGTAGTACTGAGTTAAGTTTTTTACTTGATCTTGATCCCAGTATATGTAATTTAGTACTATTCCTAGTATAATATTCATGAATAGTGTTATTTATTTGAAAGTATTGCATGTTGTTATTTATGAAGCATACAGTTTCTAAGATATACAAACATGGCAGAGTTAATATATTATTTTCCTCGAAATATTTCCTACAATGAGTCCCTGTACTTAGATTAAACATTCTTCTTATTATTTTCTTTTGTGTTACAAATAAAGCTTTTATTTCTGTAGCTGATCCCCAAATAAAGATACCATATGCAAGATAAGACTGCAGATATGAGTTGTAAATCAGCTTTAATGTTGGTGTATTACAAAATTTTCTTAGGAGTGATATTATACAGTGGTCTTTATTAACTTTTGCAGTAATATACTGAATATGTGGCTTCCAGCTTAAAAATTTGTCAATAATTACCCCCCAAAATTTTGTTTCATTGGTATAATGTATTACCTCATGCCAAAAGTGATTACAGGAGCTATATTAGCGTCATTTCTATTTGAAAGTGAAATATGCATTCTATGTGTCTTTTTAATATTAAGTAGTAATTTATTATTTGTTAGCCAATGCATCATATTTGTCATCACAGTATTAGCATAATGTTGCAATTCAGAATTATTGCAGACTTTGATAATTATATTAGTGTCGTCAGCATACAGAATAGTTTCTGCATGAGGAATATTAAGTGGAAGGTAATTAATATACACTAGAAAAAGCAGTGGTCCCAGGATAGAACCCTGTGGAACACCACATCTCACAATTTCAATATTGGAATTAATATTATGACCATTTAATTCATTATTAACTACAGTATACTGTCTTCTACCATCAAGGTAGGATTCAAACCAGTTATAAGATACCCCTCTTATACCATAGGCATCAAGTTTGGATAATAGAATATTATGGTCAACCAAATCAAATGCCTTAGCCAAATCCATAAAAATCCCAATAGTAGAATTATTTGCCTCAAACCCTTCTAATGTTTGTTTCATAAAGGAGTATAGTGCATTAGAAATTGATTTATTTTTCCTAAATCCATTTTGTTTATCACTGAAAACATATTTTTCAAGAAAAGGAGATATCCTGTTGAACATAACAGTTTCCAAGATTTTTGAAAACCCTGATTGAACCGATATAGGTCTATAATTATCAACATTTCTTGTATCTCTCTTCTTATATACTGATACAACTTTTATTAATTTTAAAACATCAGGAAATTTGCCTGTTGATATAGAACGATTACATATATCCATTAACGGTGATACTATATAATCTTTGCAAGATTTGATTGTACACTCTGGTACGTCATCAAATCCAGCAGAGAATGTGTTCTTTTTTGAATTCATTATTTTAAGAATCTCCTCACAAGTTACTGATTTGAGAAATACACTTTTATCGTTTCTGATTAATTTGATATTAGGAGTATTTGTTATATTGGGATGATTCAAAGGTCCTCTATCAGCAACACTAATGAAGTGTTTATTAAGGATATTTGATACCTCAGCAGGATTATCTAATTTTATATTATCAACTGTTAAAGTAATTTTGTCTCTAGTTCTGACAATGTTCTTTTTGCAGCTTTTATAATCTTATTATATATTTGCTTATACTTCTTATGATGTTCTATAAACGCTTCAGTTTTGTTTACTTTACTCAACTCATTTAGATAGCGTTTTCTTTTGCTAGAAGTAATAATTCCCTTCGTTATCCATTTCTTCCTTTTACTAGTTTGCCTATGTTTAACAACTGTATAAGGAAAAGCTATATTAAAATTATGTAGAAACGCCAGTAAAAATGTTTGCAATTTTTCATCTATTCTTCTTTCATTGTACACATCAGTCCAGTCTTCAAGGTTTAAGAGTGTATTGAAATATTCAATATTTGCAGTAGAAATTACCCTTTTGTAACATGTTTGGGGAGTTATTTTAGCATTATTAGTCGTAATATTTGTTAAATTAGATACAATTGCATTATGATCTGAGTAGCCAGTGTTAATATTCTCCAGCTTGACAGTAATGATAGATTTGTCTAGAATTATAACATCAATTGCCGTATTTGACAGGGAAGTTAATCTTGTGGGGTTACTAATTACATTTGAGAGATTGAACAATGCTAGTAAGTTTTTTAATTTATATACTGGTGAGTTGTCTTTTAAGAAGTCTACATTAAAGTCTCCACATATAAAGATTTGTCGAGAGTGTTTTTGGAGTATATTAATCATACTCTTAAGTTTATCTAAGAAAGTAGCATAATACCCATTTGGAGAACGATAGATACATACAATAAATAATTTTAATTCCTGTATATCAATTACAGAGTGTTCAAATATCAGTTCTTCATTTAGCATATTAGTTTTTATATACCTCTTATACTTGACTCCTTTTTTTACTGCAATCATGGTACCCCCATGTGCGTAGTTTTCCCTACAGAACAAGTCTGCAACTATAAAGTTTGAAAAGATATGCGAATCTAGGCTGATGCAGGTTTTTTTAATCCAATGTTCTGTAAAACAACATACCTGTATATTTTCCATTGAGTTTAAGAAAATTTCAATTTCAAGAAGCTTATTGCCAAGGCACTGTACATTATGATACAATATACTTCAGTCATTTGTATCTGTTATTTTGCTAATACTTGACTCATATTTTCCATGACAATACATTCTGCAGTCATCATTTAATTTGTTATAATTTCTTACTTATATTTGTTATAATATTTTACTCTGCCAAAATTTTTATTAATATTAGATATTTTTCTTGACTTTAGATCACAACTACCATTTCATATGAGCTTTTGGGTTTGCAGCATGCAATGCATCTATTGAACAATTTACCAATAATTAGTGAACCCCTTCTATTCAAATGAAGTCCATCTCTCCCAAGATCCCTATCTGTGATCCATAGAAGTATAGTGTGCCTGTTTAGGTGTATCATTATATGGTTTTCCTCACCTGTCTCAATATATACAATCCAGTGTTTATTTTGTCTCATTTTATATGATTTTCAAATTACAAAATTTTACTTGATATGTTACAAAATGAAAATCCAAAATAGTTATTTACAAAAATATAGATGTTCTATTAAAAATTATATTTTAAAAATTATTCTACAATTTTAAATAAATATACCACCTTCTTCAACTTTCCTAGTTTTACTACTACTGTTGAGTTAGGGTTCTGTTTTTCCTCTATTCCTTATGTCTTTAGACATCGAGCTGAGGAAAAGAAACTCTGGATCAGATAGACAACCCAGAAAGTAGATGACAGAGAGAGTGTGAAATGAATGAAATGAAAGATGATAATGGAGCAATTGGTGGAATGATGGTGGGGGAAACCAGAAATTCCAGAGAAAATATACCCCTGCACCATGTTGTCACATGTGGTAGCCTGTGATCAAACCCAGGCTGCCTTGGTGAGAGTGCAGCAGTCTAACTGCTCATTAAATGAATATATACTACAGTTAAAAGATTCAGTCAGTTTGTTAACTTTGTAAAAGAATTTAATGTAGTGGTCACATTTTGTTTAATGAGTACTAGACTTTGGAGATTAAAAATACCTTGTCCTTTTATTACTAAAATTAGGCAAGTGCATCAACCTTGTATATACTTTTCTCCACTTAAGTTTTTTGATGAAGACTAGTTTCTGGGAACCTCTCCCCTATCATCAGTTCTGTGGTTGATGATGCATCCGGTGTCTGCATCTGGCTTGGTGTCGTGCTGCCATCTAATGTCCTGGTAAGTTTGATGACGTCATCTACCGCGGGAATTTCAAAATTCATCAAGAGGTCCTGTTTCTTCGTAATAAATATGTTTTCCCAAATCTGTAGTTCCAGAGGATTCTTTGCCTGTTTGATCAGTTCTATTTCTTGTTTTATGTTGTGATTCTCAGACCAAAAGTGATGTGCTACGGCCGACTTGTCCATTTGTTTGAATTTAATATTTCTGAAGTGTTCTTTCATTTTTGTTCCTAGATTCCTTTTGGTTTTACCAATGTATATCTTGTCACAACCCTGGCAACACATTTGGTAAATGCCTGATAATTGAGTTTTCGGTGTGCTATTTTTTAAAGGGTGGTTTAGTAAGTTGCGGATGTTGTGTTTGTTCTGAGGGGCTAATTTTATGTTGAAGCTCTTAAATATCTTTTCAAATCATTTGAAGTATTTTGGATGAAATGTAAATTTTCCATATCTGGTGTTTGGGTTTTCTAGTTTTTTTAACGTAGTAATGTCCCTTAAGTTTTTGTTTCTTTTGTGTCTGTAGATCAGTTTTTTTATGAAATTTGTGTTATAGTTGTTCAATTCGGCAACCTGGTGTATGTGAGTGTACTCCTGTTAATATTCTGTTTTTGTTAGCGGAATGTTGATTAATCTGTGAATTAAACTATGGAATACTGCATACTGATGTTGTACTGGGTTGATTGGGTTGCATTTAATGTAATTGTCAACATGTGTTGCTTTTCTGTATATTCCAAATTGTAATCCTGTTGGTGTTCTAATGATTTTCAAATCTAGAAAAGATAGCCATTCATCCTGCTCTACTTCAATGGTGAAAACTATGGCCTTTTCTTGTAGGTTTAGCAACTTTATAGCATCCTCGGTTAGTCTTTTAGGGACTATAGCAAACACATCGTCGACATATCTATGCCAACATTTGAACCGGCTGGAGGCAGCAGCAGGAGACGGAGGCGTTCGGACACGCCCCCTCGTTTGTCTTATAGCGGTAAGGAGGGGGTGGCTGGGAAAAAAAACATTACCGTGCTGTCTCTTTCCGCTGCCCTTGATTTCTCGAACTTACGGGATATTTCATCTAATCCAGAACATTCTCGATCGGCCAGCTGACCCTATATAAGCAACACGCCGGGCTGGAGGTGTGTGAGTCAGTCAGTCAGTGCTTGACGAGCTAATGAACAGACGAGAAGACTGTGTGCGTGCATCGGAACGGTAACGGACGAACTGTGAATTGTAATTGTGTGCATTACGTAATTCTGTGTAATTGGCAAGTATTTAACTGTAAGTCAGTGGAACTAAAGAACATTTTTGAGTGGTGCAATTGGACTTTTCATTTCACGAACCCACAAAGTGACAATATATAAATGATACTATTGCTAGAATATAAACACAAGGTAGAGGTGAAAAGTTTAGCTTTGAAAATATTGGTTTTCTTGGAGTATGAGGGTAAGTTTGCTTAATTATTCTTTAGTCTTTTTTATGTAATTTAATTTCTTTTTTACAGCGGAACTATACCATCTCCAAAAGGGTATACCATAAGCTAATACTGTATAAATATAACTAAAATAAACAGTTCTCAGAATATATTTAGTGCAAACTTTGGCCAAGACTTGTACTGCATAACATATACAGCTTAATTTGTCTGTCCAGCTAAGCTCAGAGTCAATTATTACATCTAAAAACTTAATTAAGCAACTTTCCTTAACTAAAATATTACTAATTAGAATCTGAGTGGAACTACAAGCAAACATTCGTTGAAAGAACTATTTGTAGTTGGTTTTTAACACCTCATCACTTACATTTTTAAATTATTGAGGGACTAGTTTTGGAAGCCCTTGCATTTATTTTCAACTTTGGTCCAACTATCGTCTGTCATTGTTGTCTGCTCTCTTCTCTCTGGATGTGACACTATGAACTTTTTTAGCAAATCATCGACTGCTGGGATTTCAAAGTTCATTTCTCTGTCCTTATTTTTCCATAAGTCCCTCAATACTTAGAATATAATATACATGCTAGTGAATTTATGTAAGACTATTGTAAAATATAGTAGTACGCACCTAATTGTTTTATTTTATTATTACTATAGTAAAGTTATTAACTTACAATAATTCATACCTTAAGCCATGTAAATAATCTGATTGCACCTAGAATTTTATATGCATAAATTTGTAACCTTCTGTACTTGTGAATACATTGTAAATACTTTTTATAACTGACAAAACCTATTGCTTCATGTAAGTTTAATGGTGAATAAAGGATTATGATTATGAATAGTATAAAAAAGTAAGTGACGAGGTGTTAAAAACCAACTACAGATAGCTTTTTTCAATTTATTTTAACATCACTGTTACTAAATTCCTCCAATTACGCATAACCATTTGGTGATTAAAATTAACACACACTCATCCTCATGATTGGATGTGCCTTGCTTGTCTATTAGGGCAGAATAGGCCATTTGTAGTTAATGAAATATTCATAGAGGACTTCTGTGACTTTTTGGCATTCTTGGGAAAAGAACTCATGCTATGAAAGTTTAACATATATGAAAAAGGACATTACTATAGCTCATTTTCAAAAGTGTAGCTTGGGCAGTTGTCCTTCACGTTCACATTAGGAAAAGATAATTCAAGATTTGCTAGTTTCCTCAGAAGAGGAAATAAACCTACAGGTATCAGACTATTTAAGAAGTATTCTGGTTGAAATACAGTGAAGAAGGACCTTCTGGCCCTAGTGCCATTTATCTCACCCACACTCTGGGAGTTCTACAGGAATGTGAAAACATCTGAAGGTGCTCTCAACACCTTGAGGATGACACCATTGAGGATGTTGAGTGTTTTTTTTTATAAGTTTATGTGTGTTTGTGGTTCAGATAATATTTTGGTTGGTAAAAACAAGTTCATGGAATTTAATGAATACATAAAGTAATGAAACATTAAATGTATAATAGTTAAATATCTTGTTTCTTTACTTAGTCTTATATTTTGCCCAGTTCTGTTACACCTTTTATATAACTTCTATGGATTAATAAAATTAATTAATTAATAAAATAAATTTAAAACTCAAACCTGAATATACGTATCGGAAATATAGGGAAATAAATGTAAATACTCTGAATGATTACGTAAAAAATGTAGCTAGCTACAGTGAAGCAATAAATATTGCATAAATATAACTATTTGCAACAAAAACTTCACTTTTCTTTAGCAAAGGGTTTAACAAGGGTTTATGAAATTGATCTCATCAATTAATAAGAAAAATTTATATCATTTTCTCAATATAAGTGAAGGTTTTGTTGCAAATAGTTATATTTGTGCAATACTCTGAATGAGTTTAGTAGAAACCTTAAATTTGAATAATGGAAACAAACTTAACTAACGGAACTCAAATATAATAGATTTCTTTAGTGCTTCAAAACTCACTTTGAATTTTGCTTCCCATTTAAGTCTAAAAAAATATTTAACTTCAAAAGAGACAATGCTTTTTTAGGAATTAGAATCTCATGCAGGCTTGAAAGAGAACTAAATCAGCAAGTAAGAATCAGTAACAATTAAAAACGGATGGTACAGAGCTACTTAACTTTTCCAAAAAGTCTTCAAAGAACACAACATTACTTTGGCCCCACAGAACAAATTTAGTGTACAATATGTGTTCAAGTTTTGCATGCCTTTCAAAATTACATATTAAAAAAGAGAAACCCTCAGACAAAGAATCAAGTGCTTACCGGATAAATTGCAAAGGATGGCAAAACTAAAAGGAATTTGAACATTAGTTAAAGAGAATTATAGGAACATCAAGAACAAAGAAATAGACAAATTGGCAGTAGCATAGCATTTTTGAAATTATAATCATGATATAGAACAAGAAATCCATTTATTAAAACGTGTTCAGTGTCCAACTACTTTAAGCAAATGGAAAAAGATATTCATAAAGAAATATGAAGGAAAGCTGTTCAATTTCGATGCCAACTTTGAAAGGAACTCGAACCTTAAGTTCATCAACATACCAACACAGATGCCCCTATCACCTCCAAGGAGTTCACCGAATCAAAATTCAATAGTTGACATAACTGAGGATGTGGTTTACTGTACCTAAACCCCAAGTGGGCATCACTGGGACAAAGGATGAGGCGAGAGGAGACAAAGGGCTGCTAAACTAAGGAGTCACAGCAATGCCGAGACACCCTGCCGACCACCCTTACCTGAAAGAGACCAGAAGATGAGAGATAATGTGAAATGACAATGGAGATGAAATGGAGGTACAGGAAATTCGGAGGATATAGTTAACCTACCCAGCATTCGCCTAGCAACCCGGGAAACTCCCCCAAAAATCCATGGATCAGGTAGGTTGGCCACGGGAATCGAACCCAGCCCTTCCAAATGCAGGCCACAGATGAGATCGCCAGAGCCATCCTGCTTAGCAGCTGAGGAGGTTAGGAAGATCCTAACAAAATGCAATCAAGGTAAACACTAGCAATATATGGAGCATCGAGTACTAGTATGACTCAAAATTATATTAATGAAAATTTATGTTTATATCATATCCAAATGAAGGAAAACAGAGCGTTGAAGTAACCAGTGTTATTGGTTATAAAAAGAAACCATTAAACTGGAGAATAGTAACACATGGATTACCCTAAGGTTCAGTTTAGCAGTGGCAGCTCGTGGCCGAAATGTATGGAGGGCGTGGGAACGGTTTTGCTTGTTAAGTATTGACAACAATCAATTATTACACCTGTAAATTTTAGGAACTTTCTTTTCTTTTTAAAATTTTACCCCTATAATGAACGGAAATGGTGGTTTTCAAGTTGTAATATATTCCTCAGAAATAAGTACAGGAAGCCTAACATGATCTTTGCCCAAAGCTGCTATATTAATATGCATGCAATATATAAAAGAATGGTATTAGAACATCATTCAAACTCAACCAAATCCAGAAGTAATGTTCACCACATAAGCTGCCAGAGATTTACAAACTGTATGTACATACATTAATACTCGTATTCTGCATTTGTTCATTTTATCATGAGTTACACTTTTGGCCTATTTATATACAAAATCAAGTCCTCTCTTCTTTAATTTAATGACATTTTCCATCACTATTTCATCAAAATCCTGCATGTTACTGATAAGGTCCTTATTTATTGACAGAATTACTAAAGCATCCAATATAAAATGTTGAGACATACTGGTAAAAGCCAAGTGTAAGCTTAAAATCTGAAACTCCCAAACTATATTTCTATATACATATTTGTTAGTCTTTTAACTGCAGAGTAGTACTTGATTTTGTATCTATTTTATGTGTCTTTTATGTTCAATATTATAATCTATTAACCTGCACACTTCTTTCACATGTTCATTGTTCAATCTAACTTAACTCTAATCTAATCTATTATTAAATGTGTGATTATATGATATTATTTTCAATTACTGTGGTACTGTCTTGTTTCATTATTTGATGAATAGATTATGTATATGTTAAATTGTCAATTCTGATAATTTTACATGTTATATAAATATCTTTTGTTTAATCCTAATGAAACAATAAGAAATGTTTAAATAGTTACAAATATAATTTTCATTGTAAATTCTGGTACAAGCAATAAATCTGTTGATAATATTAATGTAATACTTGTGTGAAAGTGAGAACACCAAAAAGTGGTGTGCTTAATCCAAAATCCTGTAAGCTGATGCATCTAGAAAATTTTAGAAATATATTTTAATCTTTAATTTTTCTTATCCAGTTGAGATTTGTTCATGTGTTCCAAGTAGCCAATAAAGTGGAAATTAATAAATTAATACTAAAGTGAAAAATAATGCAAATGTGTTGTGCCTATGGTTTCCATCTGATATGAATGGCCTTGTTGGCATTTGAATGCCTTGAGAGTTCTGGTGCATGTAACTAATGAACAATCTATGTGAAGGAGTGCGTAAGCATCCATTTGTGCAATTTTTCTGGAAAAAACTATCTACTTCTTAGTACCTATTTTAGAAACAAACCTTGTTACAGGAAATCAGTATTTCTTTTACAGCTTCTTCCCTCAATTCACGTGCTTCAAGGATTGCTTGCTGATGTAATTTTTGAAGTCGTTCATGATGTTCAAACCAGCTGCACAACATCAATAATGGAAGTTAAAAACAGTGAAAATAAAAATGAAGTGGCATCCTAAATAAGAAAATGTTGTCCAGTTACATGTATCCTGAAGAGAAGAAGCATGTTACATAAAGCTCATGGTATAGAATAATAGCAAGGAAGACCCAAATTTAGTACTCATTTACTGACATAAAAACTAGTATATTAACTGAATCAGTATCATCAGTATCAGTGTATCAGTCACATAAATTTATATATTTTTTAGTAAAAATTAACAAGAATTTGTAATTGATCGTAACCTCCTAAGTATATGATGCAACAACGATTATTCTCAACAAACCATAAAGACATTGGAACATTATATTTTAATTTTGAGATTTATTAAATTTTCATACAAATTTAATGAAAATTAATATTTTTAAGGATATTAATTTTAACTTTAACAATGATCAAATGATACATACATCCATGTGATATATTCATATACACATATTTAGGCTACATAAGTACATAGATATTATATTTACAGTAGCATCAATACACTGATACTTTTATTTGTTGCACAGAAATTATTGTTGTTCACTGAACTGACTGTTTCTTCAGTATTATGTTAGGTTAGTATTTTCTGGCATAATTTCATTTATATCATGGTGTCTGCCTTATGTTCAAGAGGCCCCAAGTTCGGATCTCGGTTGGGGTGAGTAACCTGGATAAAGTTTTTCTAGGGTTTTCCCTTATCCTGAAATATGAATGTTGGGTAATTCTAAGCTCCATGGACCCTGGACTCATTTGAATATCATTTCACCCATTTCATTAATCGTCTGATATGGCTTAATGTTGGAGAATGTAAATTAAAAGAACGTTGTATCATGAATATATAAAATAAATAATGAAGGTCCTAAAGGTACCTGCAGCACACCATAAGTTAAATTGTGCATCTGTGTATAACTTCATTGTTGTATGACTTTATGATCATGAGTTATTTTATATTTGTGACAAAGGACTTTAACTTGTTTGCCATACCACTAATTCCCAAATTATGTAGTTGAGTTAATAGTTTGTTTATATCAATGCATTCAAAAGCTTTAGTAAGGTCTGATCAGACAGCAGCAATATATTTATCTGAATACAATTTTCCAATAATCATTTCCGCAAACTCCAATTAGGCATTTGCGGTGGATTTATCTCACAGAGTCCCGTTGTTGTTTGGTTCAGATTAAACCCAGTTAAATATTTTGTTATACAGCTATGCATAATCCGCTGAAAAATGTTATACGATTCTGATAGTATTGATATTGGTCGGTAGTTATTTATGTTATTATTTTGCACTCTTTGTAAATCCTGGTATAATCTTAGCTAGTAGAACATTGTTTCCGGACTTGAAGGCCGTGGCCCAGATGGTGAAAAAATATCTGATGTTTCGCCCATATCTCGATCGGGCATCTTTAGAGAGTCACTCCTGTAACCAGCCTTCAAGCCCGGAAACAACGTTCTACTGGATTAATGCCAGCCATGAAAGCCTAAGCATCTAGATAACCTTAGCTATTTTTACTTATCAGGAAAAATGGTATTATGAAGGCAGGAGTTTATTATTTCTAAAAGAGGATTTGCTATTTCATGGCTACATACTTTTATCAGTGAAGTAGGCATACCATTAATACCTGTACTGCTTTTTGGGTTTTAAGGTCTTCATTATGTAGAGAAATTTTTGTTGCTTGGGTGCAATATGACTTGACATTGGAGGACGTAGATTACCAAAAAAAAAAAAAAAAAAAAAAAAAAAAAAAAAAAAAAAAAAAATCCCCTATGATAGTATCACCAACTTAAATTTGTATGTCTAAGTTATTGTTTAGAAGTTGAGACCTGCAAAATTCATTAATAAATTTCCAGCTAGCATTCCTTAATATTCTATTATTTGTGCCACTTTCTATGGATTCTATACAGATGGGTATTAAGCTATTTTACTAACTCAGCATTTTAAAAATATCTCAGGAAATTTAAATTATCTTTATCCTTTTATGACGATTCTGAGAAGGGTATGCAAATTTTTCATTTTAGGAGTGAGTCAGTGATGATTTGTGTTAGTTATTGAGTTTATTCTGTGTTAACCAGTGAGAGGACAATATAAATTAATAATACAAAGTGTGACAGAACTCATTCAGTTTCTCTGTAGATTTTAGTGTGTTTTTCCCCCGGCTTTCTTTAAGTAAGGTTCTCTTGTTAACAAATTAATATCACTAAAGGAATGGCAACATTTTGTGACAAATTTATTGTTATGTTTTCTAGGAGACACATTTATGTCATTACAAATAATGCTTTGTGACATTTGATCTGAAAAACATGTCTAAATGTTTGATAATATAATTAGTTGCCATTGAACAGTTTGTGATTCATTATAACATGTCAGTAACATTCATTTAAAAGGTATTGAAATTTGGCTTTATGATTTACGGTTTGCAGATAATCATTGAATTTCCTAAAGTTATTATTTTACGTCTAGTATTCACCAAAATGTGGTACAGCAGTAAATTTAGTTCATCAAGAAAAATATTAAGCTTCCTGGTGACCTGTATACATGAATGACTATCATGTTTGATTTATTAATGAACTGCTTATTCCTGTCAATTCTGCGTGTTCCGCAAGATAGAAATTGAATATTAACCTCTGCAGAATATTCCTATGTATCTAGTCTTCTAAAATTCCTACCCCACTCCATTGGTTACATGTAGTCATATGCGTTTCGAGGAGCAGAGGAATTTTGGATCCGAATATTCAGGATGGGGAATCAGCCTGACACTTGGTATGAGGGTGAAGAAGTCGATTAAGCACAATCAATGAAAAGAACAATGATTACGGAGCAGGAGTGGAATGAATGACAGGGAAAATAGGAGAATCCGGAGAAAATCTGCTCAGACGACGCTTCGTTCACCACAAATCCCAAGTGCAATCCCTGGGATGGAACCCTAACCCAACTTGGTGGAAGGCAAGGGGTCTAACCTCTCAACCATTTTTTTGGTACTTAACGTAAGGTTATATATACTATCAATCTTAAGTGAACCCGTATTCAAAGTACAATACCTGTCCCGTAAATAATCG
This sequence comes from Mantis religiosa, assembly GCA_030765055.1. Classification (NCBI taxonomy): domain Eukaryota; kingdom Metazoa; phylum Arthropoda; class Insecta; order Mantodea; family Mantidae; genus Mantis; species Mantis religiosa. Next base: position 284,906,699 of record CM060948.1, on the reverse strand, counting down.
CCAAATTAAGTATCTCAAAATTTTTCACATGAAGGGTAGTCTGGAGTGAGGGAAATTTCAGGAAAAACTAGTGTTCGTCCTTTTAAAAAGCTGGAGTCAAATACGAAGTTGTTTATTAGTGCCGTTTACAGAATACAGAGTGAATATACTTCTAAAATAGGTTTCATTTCGGTGAAGAGTCCCAATAATTTTTTTATATAAAATTCAACACTTCCTTACCTCCCATTAGAAAATAGCAGTGAAAAACGCATATTACCTTAATGTTCCAAATAATTCCATTTCCAGGGGTTGCAGAGAACTAATATGCAGTTCTAGTTCATATGGAGGTATTATATTATTTACTTCAGCCATTATATTTCAGAATTCTCAAAATATTTCAATGAAGTAACTAGAGCAATCCCATTCGAAAACTTTTGACAACAAACTTGCGTTTCCATGACAACGGACGTTGCCGTCAAATACCCAATGTAGAGCCATGAAATAAAAAAATCTGATAACTTAATCACATTACTTTGCTCTTTCGCCAGCTATTCCTACAAAATTTTTCCTTTATTTACTTAGGAACAGTGGGGCGTGTGAATGGCTCAGAAAATCGATTTTCTATTTTTGTGTGTGTCTAGTACAAGTCTACAAGATTTTGCGAATCCAGTGATATTTTGCTCTATATGTATTCTTAATATTTAAGCCTTATAAATGGTGATTTAAATATGAGCCACCATGGCTACGGTCCCCTTTTAAATACCTGCATCACCATTAATATTAAAATTACCCTACCTGTGATTTATAGCAGTAGCGCTATGCGGTAAATTTTATGCTAGTTGTTGGTGCCCTTGCTGGCGATTTGGTTACCTGTATATTGCAGAAGGCTGTCACAAACCGTGGAGTAGTTGTTTAATGTTCAACCACAAGCGAATTGGTTGTTGTTTTGTTTGCAAATCAAATCTAGTTTAGTCATATTTATTCAAGGTGGTGTGAAGCTTTACTACAAATCTGGGTACCCAAATATGATTAGAGTAAAACATTTTGCTAGAAGAAAGGCAGTGTGTTGACGCAAAAGCTTAAAAAACAGTGAAATTGAATGTGTACGTATCGTTCCCATAATTAGTAAACTTTCAGCTCATGGAGAAAAAAAAATTGTCTCACATACAAACAAATGATGACACCAGCTTTTGCCTAGATGATAATGGAGCTCAGAAGGGTTTTATTATTGTAATCCAAACTGGTGCAGAAAACATCACAGTTTTCACCGGACTGTAAAAATGTTGATTGTGTCAGTTTAGTTGCTACTACATTATCTGTTGTATGTTCAGCATATAGACAATATACCTCTACAATGACCTGAAAAGTAGTAGGCATAAATAACTACAATGAAGTAAATTTAGGATTTGTGTATGCCATAAAATGCATCGGTAAAGGCAGGAAACCAGGAGAGCCATTTTGAGCTCTGATGGATTTAGCAAATTAATTTTTTTTTGGCCAAACTATTGAAGAGTCAGGAAGAAACTGGTAAAGAATCCATGACAGCTGCAACTCAAGAGGCAGTGTCTATAGTATATCTTTCTAGTGCTTGCATGGAAACACAAAATCACAATGAAATTTTTCACCATTGTATATGGGAACAGGTTCCCAGAACAGGTTTGGGAGTATAAATACCCTTAAAGTGAGTGTTCTAGATGCAGTGGAGTGTTTTAATGATGGTTGTGTAGGGAGGTTGAAAGTATTGAGGAAGTTGAGGATTGAGTTGGGCTGCAATGCTACATCTGCCCTATACACAGTGGATCACAATCGACTCTTCACTGCACAAAAATTTGCTCAAGTAACCAGAGAGGCCAGAATTACCAGAAAATGCTTGAAGAGGAAGTTAAAACAGCAAGAACCACTGGAACAAGGAGATATGGTGCAGGTTTTTTTTTTTTTTTAACTTTTAATGAGTTAGATAAAAATACATGTTTTAGTTTTTTTCATTTTCCCTGCAAGTTCAAATTTTACAAGTTTGGGTACAGTTTTCCCAGAAACTATTGAAGTTAGAGGTCTGAAACTTTTTGCGTTGTTACAAACCATTAAGTTTAACAAGATGAGCGGATTGATATTTTGAGATACAACATTTTCAGCGCCTAGTCGGAGCCTTAGAGGTAGTCGACTCTGCTGACGCCAGAAGTTAACACAGATTGTTTTCTCAGTGGAGAATCGGAAGCCGTTTTTTAAACTCCAACTCTTAAGGTTGTCCAAGGTGGTCTGTAGACGGCGCTCTAAAAACGGTGTGCGCTGAGATGTACAGTAGACGGCAAAGTCGTCTACAAATAGGCATGACGAGACCCCCGGAGGTACACATTTCGAGATAGAATTAATCGCAATAGCAAACAACGTAACACTTAGTACCGATCCCTGTGGTACACTGTTCTCTTTAACAAAAATATTCTAAAAAACCGAGCCAACCCTTACTCGGAATACGCGGTCTTTCAAGAATTCCTGAAGGAAGAGTGGTAGGCGTTCACGTATATTCCAGGTGTGCAGAGTACGTAGCAACCCTGCCCGCCAACACGTATCATAAGCCTTTTCGAGGTCAAAAAATATTCCAACTGCTTGGCAGTTTTTAAGAAATCCGTTCATAATCTGTGTCGACGTGGACACAATGTGATCCACTGCTGAACGGCGTCGTCGAAAACCGCACTGGATGTTATTGAGTAGGTTGTACGTTTCCAGCCACCATACCAACCGCCCATTTATCATGCGTTCCATCACCTTGCATACGCAACTGGTGAGGGAAATAGGACGGTAGCTAGAAGGGAAGTGACGGTCCTTGCCAGTGGCCTGGTCGCGATGATGAAAGAGCGCGTTCTAACTCTGCCAAAGTGAAACGGCGGTTATAATCTTCAAGGTTTCTGGAACTAAAAACGAAACCTTGAGATTCTACCCGAGTCTTAATTGAGATAAACTGAGGAGAATAATTACGTGAGCTAGACACCTGGGCGAAAGCACAGCCGAAGGTGTTAGCCACGACAAACGGAACAACAGCAACAACTCCTGCAGTTGTTTTCAGACCAGCGAATGGCAAGTGGGTTGATTTTCCGGCCACGCCACTTAACCCATTCCATACAACAGATTAAGGTGTACATCTGTTAAAAGATGATACAAAGTTGTTCCATGAGGTCTTTTTGCTATCCTTAATTATTTGCCTACACTTTGCACGCGCTTTCTTGTACTCAATTAGATTACCTAGGGTAGGGTGTCGTTGGAATACCTTTAGAGCACGTCTATGAGCACGAATTGCATTCCGGCAGTCGTTGGTCCACCATGGGACAGGAAATCGACTGGGTTGGGTAGCCGAACGTGGAATAGACTGTTCTACAGCGGAAAGAATTTTCTCTGTGAGACGATCAACTAAATCATTCACAGAATCGTGCTCGTTGTAATGAAAGACAGCCAACTGGGTGTAAAAGTTCCAGTTGGCACGATCAAAACGCCATCTAGGGATACGCGAGGGAGACACATCTTGTGCTAAGAGACTAAGAAGACATGGGAAGTGGTCGCTGGAATGTAAATCAGAGATGACATTCCACGGTAATGAAACTGCTAACTGGGATGAACACATTGCCAAATCGATGTGCGAATAGGTGTTAAAGGCGTCTGAAAGAAACGTTGGCTCTCGGTGTTCAGGAGAACCGAGTTATTGGGCTCCAAGAATTTTCTAAGTTTCATCCCCCAGTGCTCCCCACCCACCACGGAGCCCAACAAGGGGTCATCCCACTGGATATAGCGAGCTCGCCGACCCACTCACCCTGAAGTTCGGTACAATACCTAGTCCTGGCCGATTGATTAGGTGTGGGCTAGACCCTAACCTCCTGTTTAGGCGAAGCAGAAGGCAAAGTAGTGTATTAGAAATGTGCAACCTCCCCGAATTCAGAAGAACACTGGTACGAGCTCAGATACGCATCCCTCAACCACCAGGACAAACCTTTCCACCGACACGGGTCTCCACGCACGGCCTACACGTGGGTGGGCCTTTTGACCGTCTCCCTCAAACAGGAAGAGGAGCCCACACGAGGGAGACTGTTGGCTCGGGACCCCGTGTGCGCCAAACCCGTACCTACCGGAGTAGGCCCCTGGGGGTTCAGATTCAGTGCCGTCAAATTGTTTTTATTTATTATTCTTGAGTGGAATAAAAGTCGGTGAGTCACTTGTTTATTTACACCTGCCTAATTTCTGAACCGTCATGTCATGTTGCTAGGCCCGTTTAACTATAGATACGAGTAGTAAACAACACTGTACACGATTTTTATCACATATCAATTCTGAATTTCATCCCATTCTATTGTTTTACTATAAAAAGGAGTATTGCATTCCACCCAAAAAATTGTCCCCCAGAAGCTTACTGCGGTACGTACGGGATTGGTGATCCCGGCGTCCCGAGCCATATCTCTCGATTGGGTGCATCTAAATGGTGGAATTTGTTTTTGTAATTTACGTCCTCCAACGTTAAGTCATATCGGACGGAGAATGAATTCGGTGAAATGATGCTCAAACGAGTCCAGGGTCCATGGAGATTAGAGTTACCCGACATTCTTCTTGAAGAATAGGGGAAAACCCCGGAAAAACCTTATCCAGGTAACTCACCCTGACCGAGATTGGAACTCGAGGCCTCTTGAACGTGAAGCAGACATGGTACCATCTACGCTACCGAGGCGGGCTAAAAAACAAATGTTGGGAGAGATAGTGCCAAATGCCCAAACAAGGTCCACATCCCTGTTTGACCATAACCTCCTTGAACACAACTCTGATGGATAACTAGTGCGCAGGAACGTAGGGGTTACCGGGTAACGCGTAACTCCCTGCCCCTAGTTATCATGTAGGACTGTGTTCGTATCCGCTGACAAAGGTCAGTGCCGGCGAAGGGCCATCGCATGAGCTGTTACACTCCTTAAGGCGATTGGGTCTCTCTGTCTGTACATTGGGAGGAGGCACCCTGAAGTGAGAAAGGTCCAGGCCAGGACTCTCATCGAAGCCGGGGTGGCGCCCAGGAAGTGAGCACACCATCGGAGACCTTTGCAATGGTGGAGGACATAATCGCTATGGGAGCTGATAAAATAAACGAAAATATTAAGAAAAGTGGAAAGGAAGTAGCTGAGTCTTGTCGTCCTCGCTATTTGCTTGTTACTACAACTGAGGAAAGCAAAAACTTACAACCGTGAAACCGTTTATTCTTCCAAAGGGCCTAGATAATATTGTGGCGAGCTGACATTATAAGAAACCTTATTTCAGATATCTTCCATTATTTTTAGAATTTCTTAGTAAGTTCAGAACTTGGTTCGGTTGTGTAACAGAGAGAATGTGGCACCTCTCCTGGGATTGTCTTAACTTCCTGTTTAAGCTCGCAACCTCCGTCCTGTTGTTCGGAATGTGCGTCAGATAGAAGTCCCTATGGGTTAGCCACTTCCGGTTGGTAAATACCGAGAGGAACGGTTGTAAGATTCTGAAGTTTATAAATTCCTAGAAATGTACGTAGTACGTCAATTATTAAGGATATTGTGGTTTTGACCGGATATGGAAATAGTATATAAAGTATAAGACACGTCATCTCGGGGCAGTCTCCCGGGTACTCCACGAAGGACGGCTGTCCGGCCAGTGCCCCTCTTGGGTTGGTCGTCGTCAATAACACAGCTCGTACATCTCCCAGGTAAGCCAGACAATTCTCAAAGGCCCATATTTTGCTTATTATTAAACGCTTTTTGGTAACTGAATCCTAAGTGCTCTGCTATAACAAACCTGAGTCCACGTCCCCATCCCTATGTAACCAAAATAGGTCGTAACATTTATTGGTGGAGGGGCCACCCTTAGCACTCTTTAAGTTAAGGACATGGTCTCGATCTTCGGTCCTCTCTCTTTCAAAATTGTAGCGTATCATTATTGGTGGACCGGCGGATGTCTCTTATTCGTTTTAGAGAGGTACGATCCTGAACCTCTACCCCACAATTATTATATTGACATCTATTAGTGGAGGTGCCCCTTTTGATTTATGCTTCCAATATTTGCTCTAAATATTGTAGACGCACGAAAAGTATGCTTTCGCTTCTAAGTCTCTCTTCCCATATTTTATTGTAAAATTTCTGGTGAGAGGTACCAGCGTTTGGTTTTTTTGTTTTGTGCATTTACCGAATGTTAGTAACAATTTTTGCACAATCCCACCCACCCTCGCGCTCCTTGAACATATTTCGTTTAATGTGTACTTTTATGTAGTGTCTAGTTTGTACACAATGAATCTGCTGTTCGTCTTTTCGGTCATTCTCATGTATGGTTCGCTTCTTTCTAAAAATGTTTCCTATCGCATTGGGTACGAATTGGTTTTTTCAACTTTCTGCCGTTATACACTGGTAGCACAATGAAAGATGTAATTCTTACGTTTCATGTGTTGATTCTTTATTTATCATCTTCACCATGTGTAACACTACGTATCCAAGGACACAATGACAGTAAGCGACGGCAATTTCAATTACTCGGTGACAAAATACACTTAACTAATTCCACTTTTGTGTACCAAATAAGAGACCAAGATTACACGGCAGATCTTCCTTTGAATGAATTCCTTATGCCTCACAATTTTTATGAAAAGATCTTAAACATGGTAAATTCACAGATAACCCAACTTTTAAAATTTGTCAGTATTTAGGGAAGGTACAGGTTCATGGGTAGCAGTTTCCACATGTAACATTTTGAATGGAGTTATTTATGATGGCAACGAAAACATGCCATTGTTATGGTAATGGGATACGCGATAGTAAAAAAAGTAGGATATGCTTCTCTGCTCTGTAATACAGGTTTAAGTAGCATACCGAGTAACACATTTATAAATCCTCATAAGAATAGAAGTATAATGTACTTTCTCTATAATTATCTTGGGAATATTTACTATCATCCGTATTCTCTATAGGTTGAGGAGTTTCATTAAGAATGTCATATGTAAGTCCTGTAGTAATCACTCTGATGAGGCCTTTCTGTCAGATGATGTTGTTCAGTGGTTCCCCTACCTCAAGCACAAACTCATTATTTTCATTTGGATACCCACCCATTACATCCTGTTAGGCATATTCAAAAAGCCTCACCCCTCCCAACTACGGTTCTTGTGGTTAGTTCTCCCACTTTGGAATCCACAACTAATGTAAAATTGTTCCTAGCTTCTCGTTGTCAGTAATAAACAAACCAAGATAAATACATATAAAAAGGATCAAAGAAATAGTTTTCTATGCTCACAGTACGTTACTTTTATGTAATGTGTAATTTACATCATTGTCTTAGAATTTGCTGTCACCTAAGGGTACGTCAATTTGCTTAATAATCACTTTTGTTTCTCCCACCTCTTGTGATTTGTGGCCCACTGCTTTAATTTTCCTTGTACATTGATGTGCTTCAAGGCTCCTACTTTAGAGTATAACAAATGTTTGCTTTTAATTGGCGATTCCTAGAACAATTTGTGGGAATAAATAATAACTTTCGTGCATAATTCCGTTCCCCCGTTTTGATGCTTTCCTGTTGGAAGTGGATTCCGTGTAATAAATTTTGCTCTGCTTAAAATATAGTTTTCATATTGGTAGCTTCCGAATCTTTAGTCTTGTTTCGTGAAACCCAACTTTCAATAGCAATTGTCTACAGACTAATTGCTTTTAGGGGTTCGAAATTAATTTTTTGCACCGGAATTCACATTTTCCTTAAGAATACTCGGCATTTTTCTTTCAGTAGGCATACTTTGTGTCACGTTGTGATTTCTATGATTACCTTGTTTGTTGACTTAGTTGCGTTATATTTATATGGGATCATTTCACCATTTCATGGGTAACACGTCTGTTTTGCTGTCAGTACAACTAATTTTTAACTGTGCCTGAGACTTTAACCATGTACCCTAAATTGTGCTGATGTCTGCTAGCGTATTACATTATAATTCTTTAAATCCTTACCTTCCTTTTGATATGCCCATACGCAATAGAATAAGTACACGTTTTTCTCACTATGACATTACTTTTTACGCTATTCACCCCACACGGTATACGTTCCTGCGTTATCATTGAGTACTCGTATCCTCCTTGGCTTTCACTGTTGTGCATCTATTGTTACCGTTCAGTGATTACAATCCCGGATGTACGATTAGATAGTAGTTTGTTCGCGGTGAGACTGTCTTTAAGTTTCCTTTCTGCTTCCTTATCGTAGTTTTTATATATTTATCGGCTTTTAAATGTAATAAGTTATTTACGGTATCTCATGCACTTACTGCAGTACTCGTGGAATCACATGCTTGTTTGTGGTCATTATTACATACATAATTTTTGAGACTGGATATTTGCCTTATCCCATTCTGCTAAATGCAGCACGGGAGCCTTTTATTTAGAGAGAGAGAGAGAGAGAGAGAGAGAGAGAGAGAGAGAGAGAGAGAGAGAGAGAGAGAGAGAGAGAGAGCATTTTTAACTAGGAAAATGAACACTACCTCCCCCCAGAATGAATTACCTCTATTTTTTTCTTTTTTATGTCGATGTTTATTTTACCAACGCTCGGAAAATGTTGTAATTCTGCTTGTACGAGCTGTAAAACATTGGACCTTATTCAGGTATTATATAGTTGTATTATAGTAAGCATATCAAATTTGCAAGCAACTCTGATGTATCCGACCAGAGTTTGTCTTTTGTTGTTTTTCTGTGAACGGAACTTGTGTATTTCGCTAGTTAGTGTCCAATTAAGTGGCAAGAAAGCTTTCCGACATCGGTAATGACATTCCAAGCATTCAGTGGCTTTCGGCATCAGGAGTCGTGGCATTTTGTTTCAGTACAGACTTATCTCTAATCTTTCTTGCACCTAAACATGTGTCTGGCATATCAGGAACTTCTTTTGTTACGGTCACATTTGTTGTTTTAGTGTGTTTGTTTTATTTGTTATATTATCATACGCCATAGTGTGCGAGTGACTGCGGAGTCACATTAGACTATACTTGCCAGTACAGGTTTTCAGAGGTTTAGCGCGCGGAGCGCCTGAGTTTTTTTAAGGTTTCTCTTGAGGGGTGGATCCTACGTGGCCCCTTTGGGAGCAACCAATGTAGAAGAATGCTTCGTGCTAGCGGGTGATTCCTTACATGGCCCCCCTAGACGGTAGCAAGTTATAGTATACTGGCCAGCTACTGAGTTGTTATTTAGTGAGTTGTACGTAGAATTTAGTGAGCTCCAAGGAGAGCAATAAGAGGCATACGGATTTGCCTAAGTGAATGGATGATAATTTTGTAGGCCTGGGGAGTGCCTACACTGTTGTTGAAGTGACCGATTTTCCTGGCACGCCTTATGACCAGTGCTCACAATGTCGTCAACAACTATTTATTCTGGTAATGTTATTTTTTTGTTCTCTGATTCTCTTAACCTTCATTTGCACGTAATGACAAGGTCACTAGGATTTTTCGCAGGAAGCGGACGGTTTCCCACTTCCTGGCATTTCAGCCCAGCTGTCATCTGTCGTGAGTCAATGTTAGATTTTTTTTAAAGAAATAATTTTAACTTAAAACACAATATTTGTTATATATACTTGTATGCATACATTAGGGCATGTCAGGATTACATTAATTTTTGTTCTGTTTATAGATTACAACTTCACCCCTTGACTACGTCGTGAGACCCCTAGATGGTAAATTAAGATATTTGTAAACTTTATAGGTATGCAAGTGTTAATTTTTATGGGGATAAGCTTTATATGCGTTCTGTGGAAAGGACGGCCGCGTTTATGCTTTTGGTTAGTATGTTGTGCCTGACATCCCCTATTGTAGTTCAAGGACCCTCTGGCTTTGTGCCAATAAAGGTGACAGCCAACACGATGTCTGTACGCATCCGAATGTGCCACTATATGAAAGTTCAGTGAGATTCTTTCCAACCCAGTGTTAGGTGTAGGCACTAAGTGCAGTTTATCGTAGAATTTATGTGTTAAATTCATTCGAGCCTACTCCTGTTGCATTGTGTTTTGGGTAAACCAAACATGTGTGTTCACCGGTGTTTTTCTTCAGTCCGATGTGGAGTGTGGGCGTTTGTTCCCTTCAATCGAGGACAAGACACAAAATCTGTCAAATTTAAACCACGTTTACCACCTCTTTGTTTATTTTGGCTGAGTGAACTCCTTTTGGCATTATTGGTGACACCCACATGTTTGGCTACCTAGCAATAATTTTAAATCCACCATTACCTGTATCTCATGCATCTTTTAAGTTTTGTTCGCAGATTAAAATTGTTTTGATTGTCAACTACCTCAGGTTGTGAAAATTTGACTATACTACGACGGGATGCACCACGAAAGGTTTTAACCCTCTTGCAATGAACGCCTGAAGAACAACCTGTTTACGTTGTTTGTATTTGGATTTCAACATTTTCATTTATGCCTATTTATTTCTGTAACATGTAAATTGTAAATTTTGATAGTCTAATAATTTTCTGTACTTTGCTTGTTCACTTCATGCGTGACGGTGTGTCGTAACATGATTTTCAGATTTGTTTGCTGATCTTTGCGATTTCATTGCTTGTTTTAAGATAATTGACAAGTTGAAGGAAATAGCAGCATTGCTAGTAGTTGCCATGCTAATTATGTTGTTGTTACTATTATTACTAATTATTGTTTTTTGGAAGCCTGTTATCTATGATAGATAAAACAAAATTTTTATGACATCCTCAGGCAGACTTTGGTCCTAAAAAGGATTTTAAATCTCATATACTATGTTGCTTATGTTACACACCCCTAACCTTGGGATTGGCACCACCAACGTTGCACATTGGCCGTGTTGAGCGAGTACGCGGCCCGAGGAAAGCGCACACCCCTGCTGATGGTTTGCATTGACCTTCTCCTATGGAAGTCTATGTTTGGTAATGATCTACGTAGTAATGCCTCGCCATAGCACAGCTTCTTCACTTATATCTGGACTGAAATACACAACACCAGTTGCAGCATCTCTCCCTTTCATCGCATCAAGCACATGTTTGCAGCGCTAGATATGAGATACGTGGTTCTTGGAACTTCTATGTGGTTGAGCTTATCAACCGCAAGTTCACCATCCGCTGTCGTACACATCGAGAGGTGTGTTACAGTAAACTGATGCGGCTAGCTATGTTATGCAGTGGCGGCTAGTTCTCATTGGTATCTTATTTACAAGCTGATGAACAGTTCGAAGAATTGTTTTCCTGGCCGTGCCTCTGAACATTGTTACTTGGCTTGTGTATATGTGCGTGCATGTGTTCATGTAATTCCTCGTTGTTTTCCTGTGCGCAACTGAAGACTTTTTACTGTGCCAACCCTCTCCGTCTTACCCTTTCCTTTAAACATAGATTCCCCTGACATCTTGATTCGTACCCCTTCCGTTCCTTTCTATTTGTGATCCTTGTTGTCCAATCATTGGTAACTGAAAGAAAATCATTCGTTATGTACCCCATTTCTTTTGACGAATTATCTGTTATTAATTTGTAGTGTTTATATATTTTGAGTATATGTAATCCCTTTTTATTTTACTCATTGTAAACTTACTTTCTGATTCTTTTATGTGTATTCTTATTGTTTGGGGCCAATTATTTTGTTTTGCTCTTAAAATAAAAAAAAAAATCGCTGAGGACAGCGCTTTGTAGACCGGCGGGACATGTGGCGAGCTGACATTATAAGAAACCTTATTTCAGATATCTTCCATTATTTTTAGAATTTCTTAGTAAGTTCAGAACTTGGTTCGGTTGTGAAACAGAGAGGACGTCGCACCTCTCCTGGGATTGTCTTAACTTCCGGGTTAAGCCCGCAACCTCCGTCCTGTTATTCGGAATGTGCGTCACATAGCAGTCCCTTCCGGTTGGTAAATACCGAGTGGAACGGTTGTAAGATTCTGAAGTTTATAAATTCCTAGAAATGTACTTAATACGTCAATTATTAAGGATATTGTGGTATTGACCGGATATGGAAATAGTATATAAAGTATAAGACACGTCATCTCGGGGCAGTCTCCCGGGTACTCCACGAAGGACGGCTGTCCGGCCAGTGCCCCTCTTGGGTTGGTCGTCGTCAATAACACAGCTCGTACATCTCCCAGGTAAGCCAGACAATTCTCAAAGGCCCATATTTTGCTTGTTATTAAACGCTTTTTGGTAACTGAATCCTAAGTGCTCTGCTATAACAAACCTGAGTCCACGTCCCCATCCCTATGTTACCAAAATAGGTCGTAACAATATTGCTGGTCCTGTAAAATCATGAATTCGATCTCGCAATGGCACGCTCCTGGTCGAAGCTGTTTCACCGATATAGGCTGAAATTCTTTTTAAAGTCAATATGCTTGCGAACTATCCGGTGCGCGTTGAATTGCATAGGAATCTGAACTCCTCGCGTGGTGTAAACACCAGCGCATTGGACGCTGGACAGAATGTCTAATGAGGAGAAAACTTGGCGGAACACGGAGTGACCAATGTATATCGAGTCCACCACAAAGAACGAGGTGAACTGGTGCCCACTCGTACCCTGTTTCTTACCTTTGATCGGATAGATCTCCTGCAAAGTATTAAGGTAGGCTATGAAGCTATTCAAGTGAGGCAGTATATACCCAATCCAATGAGGTGTTATAAATGCCAGCGCTTTGGCCACACGAGTGATTCTTGTAATGGAGTTGCTACTTGCGTTGACTGTGGGAAAGTCAAACAGGATGATTCATGTACTTCACCTGAAGCATGTGTTAAATGCAGTGGTAATCATTCATCGAACTCCGGAGAATGCCCCCGTTTTATGGAGGAAAATGCCAACCAAAAGATCCGGGTAAGAGAGAAGGTATCCTTTTTGGAAGCCCGGAAACTCTTGCGCATTCGTCAGCCTTCTGTCCCTAGGGCCGTTACTTACAGTGCAGTTGCAGCTAAGCCGGTACCTAGACGTGAAATCGCAACACAAACTTGCGACATAATCGGGGCAACATTATCCGAAAGAATAATTACACCAAGATCACAGCCAAAGCAAGAGAAACCAGGACAAATAACAGTTATCATGCATACTAAGTCCAATCCTATGAAGAACGTTCAAGCCAAGTCACCGCTGAAAGCATCTACTTCAAGGTCATGTGAACCAGTAATATATAATGAATCGCCCAGAAGGTTGAAGTTATCGTATGAAAGAACCGACTTCCTCAGGGAGAACAAGAAGACTAGTGCAAAAAAGGTAAACCGGCCTGAAAGCTCACAACCATGTCCTCATAGATCATCTTCTGAGGAATCATCTGGAGAGGACTCAGATCGGCGAATGTCACCTTCGTCAGTTGCAGTTTCCGATCTGTTCGAGGAATTCGAACCAAATTATTCGAAAGGAGTCCTTCTACATAGACAATATGGATAAGGGGGATCCTGCCTTCACTGCAAGAGCAATGAGAAAAAGGGCAGAATAAACCTTCTAAAAATGTTAGCCCAACTCCCAAGAAAAGGGGTAAATTGATTCGACCACCGTTGCGCAGGTTGTTTTAGTTTTCGTTTTAAATTATAGTATTAATAAAAACAATTTTTATGCCTTTTGGCGTTTATTAATTCTTATGTATGGTTATTATGGTTTTCTTTTTTATAATTGTGAATATTTTATTACTCATTTTATTTTAATTTTTGCAATTTATAATCAAATTTATCTCTGGCTATTGGCATGATATAGTTTCTGAAAGGGCGCTGATGACAACATAGTTGAGCGCCCTTATATATACATTATCAGCATAACTTAAATCCTATTTCTTTTAAAAGGCACATAAAGTTTATTCTCTATTCTAGTTGTATTTTTCAGAAATTTTATGAATTACATTTTTAGTGTGTAACCTATTTGTCGCAGTGCAGTAAATGTTATGGGCTCTCTGAATGACCAAAATTCATTTTAGGGTAAGATCCTTGCGTGTGTGCCTTAGGAGAGAAAGAGGAGGGAGGGCTGAATTGAGAGAATACTATAGACTGTAGGAACAGAGGAGACGCGCCAGCAGAGTGGAGTACCTGAAAGTTATCTCGCACATTGACGCACTACGGATATGTAAATCCCCGTGAGCAGGAAGACGATTTTCACAAAGCAAATTTCCTACAATTGAAAGCCGAAACTACCTGGGGAAACCTCCGAAAAAATCTCAGTGATCCAGGAAGGGGTGTCATGAGATCGAACCTATGAGGTTATGAATGTGGGCCACAGACGCTATCGCTGTTCAATAAAGAATGATCATACTTTTTTTACGGTTATAATTTTTCACACTAAAATTCAGTCTTATTATATTCTGTTAGCTTAATGTGAAACAAATACGCTGTAGTAGTTTTATTGTTGGTACTCCTGGTTCCCACCTGTGAGAACCAGTCAAGTTCAGACATGTTCAGTATCGCCTACCGCTGCAATGGGGGTAACATTCAGTTAAAGTTGCTGTTAGAGGAAGATCCGGAGTTTCTTTCATACTTTATCACTGCTGATGAAACTTGGCTACATCATTTTGATCCTGAGAGCAAACAGCAAAGCTTAGTGTGGAAATCTCCATAACCAGCCACCAAAAAAGCAAAAGTGGTTGCTTCTACTGGGAAAGTTATGGTCATCTCATTCTTTGATATTCATGGAATGGTTTATCAGCATGTTGTACCTGCACAGACATCAGTATCTGGACAATACTACAGGGATGTCCTGAAAACATTGCAAGTTCATATGAGGCACAAAGGACCACATTTCCATGAAGCTGGATGGATGCAGCACCACGGTTAATGCGCGGCCGCATATTGCCAATGCTGTTGCTGAATACGTGAAGTGCATCCCTCACCCGCCTTATAGATCGGATTTAGCCCCATGTGACTTTCTGTTGTTGTTTTCAAATGCTAGGCTTTGGCAATTAAGCCATTAGCTCTCTTGCTCTCCAATATTTCTGTGTAGTGGGTCCAGCAGGTAGGGCTTCACAGGTTAAAAGATGTTCTTCAGTCATTTCTTCTTCATTGTTGCACAGAGGACAATTTGGACTTGTATAAATTCCTATTCTGTGTAAGTGTTTGGCTAAATTATCATGTTCCGTAAGTAATCTAAAATTTGCTACTGCAGCTTTATGTGGGATTTCTGAAATAATTTCTGGATTTTTTATTATTGGCTTTGTTAGATATTGATTGGTTTTGTTTGTTTTTATATTTTCTTTTGATTAATTTTTTATAGATGTAAAGGGTAAGTTTTTACTTTTGTTCTGAATTAAATCTGCACCTTTTTTTGGCAAGAAAATCAGCTGATTCAATTCCAGGAATTCCACAATGTGCAGGTATCCACTGTAATATAATTCTTTTCTATAGTTTTTGAAGTTGTTGGAGCATTTTGTGACATTCTTTAATTTGGGTTTACCTCATTTTATATGAACTTATTGCACATAATGCTGCTTTAGAATCAGAAAGTATGACAGCATTTTTGAATTTATCTATTCTGTATATTAGGTGTTGGAGTGAAATATGAATATCCGTTACTCCTGCATCAAAATTTGTTGTGTGGTATCCTGCTGGTTGATAGAATGAGAACAGTGCACACTTAATTCCTGCTCCTGAGTTGTTGTCCAAGTTAGATCCATCTGTGTAGATATGTAACCATTCTTCAGGTGGGTAGCTATTGCTCACAGTTTCTAATGCTAGTGCTTTTAGTACAGGTTTGGAAGTTTCAGATTTTGTAACCATTTGTTATAAATCTAATTGACTATTAATTGGTTCAAAAGTTAGTGGGTTTTCTTTGATTAAAATGTTTTCTTTAGAATTAGGAAGATTCAGATCTGTTTTTAATTCCATAACTTTGTGTAGGAAACTTGTTTGTGTTTTCATCTTGATTGGTTATAGTAATCTTTTCTCCCATTTTGTTGTTTTTAACCATAACATTTTTTCATGTTGTATTAGTGCCTGCTCCTCTAAAGTTAGATGTATTGGATAGTTCTGAGTTAAGGCTTGCATTGCCGTGATTGGAGTTGATTTTGCTGTACTGGTTATTAGTCACAGGGCCTGATTTTGGCATACTTCTAGGTGATTTATGTCAGAACTGTTTGCTGTAATTATTACCTCTGCATTATAAAGAAGTATTGGCTTGATGAATGTCCATGTGACTTTCTTCTATTCCCTAACTTGAAGAAATGCTTTCGTGGGAGGCATTATCCATCATCAGAAGCAGTGTTGAAGGCTGCGGAGGCAATTTTGAAGGATGTCTCAAAAAATGGTTTCCAGCATGTGGTTGAAAACTGGCAGAAACGTTGGGACAAGTGCATCACATTCAGGGGAGATTATTTTGAGAAGGACCATAAAATTTATGAGGATGAGTAAAGGTACGTTGTCAAAAAAAAAAAAAAAAAATTGTGATCATTCTTTATTGAACAGCTCTCGTATATTACACCTGAGTTATTAAGGTGTAATTGAGAATCATTGGGGTTTAGCCACACTGATGTTTCGGTTGTTCATTACATGTATACATCTTTTACTTATGCAATGTTATAGCTCGTGAAAGTTCTGCAATAACACATATCCAACATTAACCAACACCAGACAAAAATTGCTAAAATCCATGAAATACATCACATTCTGCCCCCATAATAAATATAAGCCAAGCCAAACTAACCAAGATAGAAACCTCATGGAGGGATAAAGACAATTCACACATTGTAGCTTTATAATGTGCTATCTTTTTTAACTATTAATGTATCATTGTTTTAAAATAAGGGTACATTTATACAATTAACTGTGTCTTGAGCTATTTGTTATCGTAAAATACCTACGTCTAACAAAATTGTATTTGTGAGAAAATGCATTCATATGTTAAAACAACTTAAAATAACAGTTGAAAAATAAATTACTGCTTAACATAACTGATGATATAACCATATGTTTAGTATGAATACTGTTGTAAATATTTTATTCGTAAGAAATGTAATTCCATTGTTCGTACAGGCTACGGTGGAATGTTTCCGAGTTATGAGCATATTGTACCACTACAAGTTAATCACGTAATCAACAAATATAGCAAAATATGCTAAGCATTCTAAGCCACAAAGCATAGGGATGTTTTATATACATAAGTAGAGGAGTAATGCGATGGGAGAGAATAGCCGAAATAGCAGTGTACCTGAATTGCAATTACTCGTTATTACACATCAGTGCATCTAAATTCCGATTACTCCTCATTAAGTCAAGATTAATATGTGAAATCACTAAGCCTTTCTGACACGAAAGTGAAATTAAACATTCTAAGTTAATGTATACATTTTTCGGTCATTAGCAACCAAGGATTATCAATCAAAAATATTTAAATACCTTTTGCATTATCGAAAAAATGTACCAGATAAGGATTTCTCAGTGAAAATTATTGTAATTTAAATTATCAATATTTCAAACTGATCTCTTGAATATTTGCACTAAACATGAATGGTAGTAAGCTATAAATTACTGTAAGTAAATTCTTCCACAATATTCACACATCATAACATTTAAGAAAATAAAATACTGAACGCTCACTGCTAGTATTTATTGGAAAAGTGTTAAATACCTTACCTGAAAATATATTGCACAAAGAGCTATCACTTTTAAGCAGATGCCTTCCACCAATAACACTATCTCTTGTTGCAAATCCTTACTGGATAATGGTGTTAGTAGTTGTAGAAACGCGTTTAAAACCAAGTAACTATCAATATTGCCAATTCTTCTAAACAATAACAGTATACGACATGCATGCTCCAACTGACCCTCGCACACAATACAATAATGGCTTTCAATGACTACTATAGAAGCTCCCCCTTAAAATCAAGTAATCAGCATTGTGATTTCACCTCAAAGATGTTTGGAAAAGGCGGATTGTTGACACAAACAACAAAATAATATACAACGTCTTCCAGTACAGATAATTAATTAATAAAGTAATAAATAACTAACAATGTGGCTGCATAAATATTAAAAGCAGAAGCATTATTAACAGTGAAGTAATCTTCATATTTAAGTTTGAATTTATGAGTCACTATGTTTACACTCAGTCTTCACTTACTTGTTGTTGTATAATTGAAACGTTTTCAAGATCATTCGATCTCATCCTCAGCTATTTGGTGACTAGATGAACCTTCCTCTTCTTCCACTACTACGGAGCTCCGATCGCTCTGCCATCTGGTGTTAGGGGCACTAAGTTTTAATGCTTCATTTAATGCCGGGATTTCAAAATTTATAACTTTATCACGGTTTTTGTTTATGAATATTTTTTCCCAAATATCCAATTCTATGGGCGTACTTAAAGATTTTAACAGTTCAATGTTGTGGCCAATGTTGTGGTTTTCTGTCCAAAAATGGTGTGAAACTGCAGATTTTTCTGTTTGTTTCAACTTAATGTTCCTCTGGTGTTCTTTTTGCCTGGTTAACAAGTTTCGCTTAGTTTTTCCTATGTAGCTTTTTTCACGGGTTTCACAATTAATCTGATAAATTCCTGATTTCAAATTTTCGGGGATTGTATTTTTCAGTGGTTTATTTAGCAGGTTCCTCAGACTGAATTTGTTTTGGGGTGTTGGTTTTAAGTTTAGTCTTTTGAAGATTCGTTCAAATTTTCTAAAAGCCCATGGATGGTAGGTGAATTTTCTATATTGCCAATTTGTGTTATTAAGTGGTGTCAGAGTGGTATTTTTTGATCTTATCTTCAGTTTTTCTTTCCTCTTCATCATGTTCCTTATGATGGCTGGGTTGAATCCATTTAATACCGCTATGTCTTTTATGTGTTGTTGTTCTTTCAAAAATTCATCCTTACTCAGTAGGACGTTGTATAGCCGGTGAATTAGACTTCTAAAGGCAGCTAGTTGATGTTAAACTGGGTTGTATTCATTTTTCTTTATGTAATTATCTATGTGTGTGGGCTTCCTGTATATTCCAAAATCTACACCATGACGATTTCTAGTTATCTTGAGGTCCAAAAAGGGTAGGGTGTGGTCTCTTTCTACTTCCATAGTAAATTGGATGTGATTATCTTGCAGGTTTAGTAACTTTAGAGAATCTTCTCTAAGTTTTTCCGGAATGATAGCAAAAACATCATCAACATATCTCTGCCAAAATTTATAAATTTTTTTTTAAATGTTTTTGCTATCATTCCGGAAAAACTTAGAGAAGATTCTCTAAAGTTACTAAACCTGCAAGATAATCACATCCAATTTACTATGGAAGTAGAAAGAGACAACACCCTACCCTTTTTGGACCTCAAGATAACTAGAAATCGTCATGGTGTAGATTTTGGAATATACAGGAAGCCCACACACATAGATAATTACATAAAGAAAATTGAATACAACCCAGTTTCACATCAACTAGCTGCCTTTAGAAGTCTAATTCACCGGCTATACAACGTCCCACTGAGTAAGGATGAATTTTTGAAAGAACAACAACACATAAAGGACATAGCGGTATTAAATGGATTCAACCCAGCCATCATAAGGAACACGATGAAGAGGAAAGAAAAACTGAAGATAAGATCAAAAAATACCACTCTGACACCACTTAATAACACAAGTTGGCAATATAGAAAATTCACCTACCATCCATGGGCTTTTAGAAAATTTGAACGAATCTTCAAAAGACTAAACTTAAAACCAACACCCCAAAACAAATTCAGTCTGAGGAACCTGCTAAATAAACCACTGAAAAATACAATCCCCAAAAATTTGAAATCAGGAATTTATCAGATTAATTGTGAAACCCGTGAAAAAAGCTACATAGGAAAAACTAAGCGAAACTTGTTAACCAGGCAAAAAGAACACCAGAGGAACATTAAGTTGAAACAAACAGAAAAATCTGCAGTTTCACACCATTTTTGGACAGAAAACCACAACATTGGCCACAACATTGAACTGTTAAAATCTTTAAGTACACCCATAGAATTGTATATTTGGGAAAAAATATTCATAAACAAAAACCGTGATAAAGTTATAAATTTTGAAATCCCGGCATTAAATGAAGCATTAAAACTTAGTGCCCCTAACACCAGATGGCAGAGCGATCGGAGCTCCGTAGTAGTGGAAGTAGAGGAAGGTTCATCTAGTCACCAAACAGCTGAGGATGAGATCGAATGATCTTGAAAACGTTTCAATTATACAACAACAAGTAAGTGAAGACTGAGTGTAAACATAGTGACTCATAAATTCAAACTTAGATGTGGCTGCAACTCCTTCTCTTGAACATTTCTGTGCCCATTAATCTAGACATCGTTCATTAAGATACTGTCACCCAATTAGCGGTAGGCATGAGGCCCACAGCTGTGAGGAAACCAAAGGCCGCCGAGCCACGCCTCCCATTAGACTCTGTCACTAACTGAGGGGTGGTTAGGGAAATGTCGCTTGTCCCTAGGCGCTTCTCTCCCCTTCTCCTGCCCTCCGGAACTTTCGGGTGGGAAACCAGAGACTTCTAGAAAAATAGTGACATTCCTATAAAAAGGGTTTCAGAGAGACAGTCAGTTAGAGTTAGTCAGTGACGTGTTAGCAAAGGAGCGCCGTGTTAATGAACGAGAAGATTGTGCAACGGAAGACTTTACGTGACTGTGTATGTGCATCGGAGTTTACGTAATCGCGAGTACAAGTGAAATTATAACGGACGAAATGGTGAATTGTAATTGTGTGCATTACGTAATTTTGTGTAATTGGCAAGTGTTCAACTGTAAGTCGGTGGAAATAAAGAACATTTTTTAAGTGGTGAAATTGGACTCTTCATTTCACGAACCCACAAAGTCACACTGGTGTCAGGAAGCGGGAAGATAACATCACCGAACATTACGACCATGGACGCGGCATTGGGAAAATTTTTGGAGAAGATGATGGAAATGAAGGCCGAATTAACAGAGAAAACGGAAGCGGCAAATAACTACCTGGCCGCGGAACTGAAACAAATGAAGACGGCCAACGACAACATCACCGCCGAGTTGAAACAAATGAAGACGGCCAACGACAACATCACCGAGAAGATGGAAGAAATTAAGAGCGAATTGACCACGGAAATGAGGGGAGCGAACGACAGTCTGGCCACGGAAATGAAGGAGGCGAACGAGGTCCTCGCCGCCAAATTTGAGGAACAGTTGGCCGGCATGAGGGATGACGTCACGAACCTGGGCAAGCGGATGGGTCAAGCAGACGACCGCCTTAATGATTTAGAGGAAAAAGCCGATACTAACGCCAAGACCCTGAACGCCGTGGTGGAAGACGTCGAAGACCTTGCTAACCGCGTTAACAACCTGGAGGGAAAGGCCGACAGCAGCGTCAAGTCCCTGAACGCCATGGTGGAGGACGTCGTCGGCAGGAAGCTGAAGGATTTGAAGGCCGACGCGCCGGGACGCGACACAACATCTGCGCGCGTCAAACCTCCTAAGTATGACGGCGCGTCAACGTTTGAAGTCTTCCGCCGCCAGTTCGACACAGTGGCCAGGCACAACAGATGGTCACCGGAGGAGGAGGCCACACAGTTAATAGCCAGCCTCCAGGGACGGGCCACGGAAGTGCTAAACGCGGTGCAGACGATGGCGGCGCCCAAGGACATCTGGGAGGCCCTGGAGAATCGCTTCGGGAACCACCGCTTAGCCGCAGCATACCGAAGCCAGCTAAAGGCAAGGTCGCAGCAGCCGGGGAAGACGCTGCAGGAGTTCGCCATAGCCATCGAGCAGCTGGCTAGCAAGGCCTTGGTTGACCTGCCACTGGAGTTCGTATCCCGGGAAGCCGCCTACAATTTTGTCGACGGGGTACGGGACACGGAGATTCGTCAGCGCCTAATGCTCGGCGAATATAAAACCATCCACGAGGCGCTGACAGCGGCATTAAGGATGGAGGCGGCCAAAATAACATCCCTCCCGACGTCGAGAACGAGGAGCGTCCGCTATGCCGGAGACAGAAGTCCAGCTGAGGGACGCCGGCGAACACCTAGTGGCCTGTGTTGGGGATGTGGACAGCCCGGACACCTACAGAGAGACTGCCCACGCCAGGAAGAGCAGCCGGAAAACGAGTAAGGGCCGTCGTGGAGAGGGGCACGTCGGCGCCATCACCACCATCCCCTCGAGTGACGTTGCGCGCCGTCAGCTGGCGTATGGATGACAGCCTCATCGCGGACGGTTGGATAAGAGGAAAGCCGTGCCGCGTGCTGGTGGACACCGGGGCGGCCGTGACCATCATCAGACCTGACGTGGCGAAGGGTTTGCCGACAAGGAAGCCAAGCCGGCCATACCAGCTTGTCACGGCATCGGGCGACACCTTTCCTGTGGAGAGGGAGGCCCTGCTGGAGCTGAACTTGGGACGGAGTGCCGTGCGTCTGTGGGTGTTCGTCGCGAAGGTGGCTGAGGAGGTGATCCTGGGACTGGATGCCCTCAGGAGCCATGAGGCGACGGTCGACGTCGGCAAGAAGGTCCTGCGGCTTAACGGAGAAGAGGTTATACTCCGTCAACCCGAAGAGCGCCTTGGAATTTGCAGGGTCGTCTTGGACGAAGACGTGGTTGTTCCCGCGAGGAGCGAGGTGGTGTGACGGCGCGACTGGAGGGCCAAAGAACCAGGAACATGATGCTGGACCAGAAGACGCCTGTAAACGGACTGTGTGTAGCCAGGGCATTGCTGCCGTGCCGAGAGGAGGTGCCCGTGAGACTGCTAAATCCTACGGACGCCGATCACGACGTCCAGGCCGGGACGGATTTGGGAATGTGCGAGCCCGTGGTGAGCGTAACAGCTATCGACGAGACACTAAAGCCGGCGCCGAAGCAACAGCTGGGGCCCCGGCTAGAAGGCTTGGTGGAGAGGGCGGCCGACCACCTGACCACAGAACAGCTGGAGAAGGTTCGACAACTGCTAAGGCGGTATCAGCGCGTCTTCAGCCAAGGTGATAGTGACTACGGCCGCACGGACAAAGTGCTTCACCGCATCGACACCGGGGACGCTCGGCCTATTCGGCAACCACATAGACGCGTTCCGCTGGCGAAGCAAGGGGCGGTGCGAGACATGCTGGAGGACATGAGATCCAGGGGAGTGATTGAAGAGTCTGACAGCCCTTGGTGTTCCCCTGTAGTCTTGGTGACAAAGGAGAACGGCGAGCTGCGCTTCTGCGTAGACTACAGAAAGTTGGACGCCGTCACCCGGAAGGACTATTTTCCCTTACCCCGGATTGACGACACCCTGGACACGCTAGCTGGTGCACAGTGGTTCTCGACCCTGGACCTGAAGTCGGGCTACTGGCAGGTAGCTCTAGACCCGAGAGACAAGGAGAAGACTGCATTCTCGACGGGCCAAGGGCTCTGGCAGTTCACGGTTATGCCCTTTGGCCTCTGCAACGCACCAGCTACCTTCCAGCGCCCAATGGAGTCAGTGATGAGAGGGCTGACTTACGATGCCTGCCTGCTATACCTGGACGACATCATCATCGTCGGGAAGACTTTTGAAGATCACCTCGA
This sequence comes from Mantis religiosa, assembly GCA_030765055.1. Taxonomy (NCBI): domain Eukaryota; kingdom Metazoa; phylum Arthropoda; class Insecta; order Mantodea; family Mantidae; genus Mantis; species Mantis religiosa. The sequence goes on along the minus strand of CM060948.1, from coordinate 284,883,305 downwards.
GAATCTGAGTAAGGTGCTACAGAGACTGCAAGCGACCAACTTGAAGCTGAACGCGAAGAAGTGCCAGCTCTTCCGCAAGGAAGTTAACTACTTGGGCCACATAGTCTCAGCAACCGGAGTGGCCACAGACCCGGAGAAGACACAGGCTGTGAGAGATTGGCCTCGCCCAAAGGATAGGAAAGGGTTGCGCATTTTCCTGGGGCTGTGCAGTTATTACCGCCGCTTCATAAAGGGGTTCTCCAACATCGCAAAACCCCTCACCCGCCTGACGGAGGAACACCAGCCTTATGTGTGGACAGAGGACGCCGAAAACGCTTTCCAGCACCTAAAGGAGACCCTGTGCAGTGCTCCAATTTTGGGTTTCCCACAACCGGGTGGAGCCTTCATTGTGGACACCGACGCCAGCGACCATTGCATTGGAGGTGTCCTGTCGCAGATCCAGGACGGCCATGAGCGGGTGATAGCCTATTACAGCAAGACGCTATCCAAGGCAGAGAAGAACTACTGCGTCACCCGACGGGAGTTACTGGCGGTAGTAAAGACATTGGAGCACTTCCACAAGTACCTGTACGGTCAGCCATTCCACCTGAGGACTGACCATTCCGCCCTAACCTGGCTATTGACCTTTAAGAACCTGGAAGGCCAGACAGCACGTTGGGTCCAGAGGCTGCAGGAGTACGACTTCACCTCGGAACATCGTAGAGGGAAGAGCCACGGTAACGCAGACGCCATGTCCCGAAGACCCTGTCCAGAAGAGTGCGGCCAGTGCACAAGAGTGGAAGAGAAGGAGCGTGCCGCAGCAGTCCGAGCAGTTGTGGCAGTGCCTGGTGAAGGCTGGGATAGCGCAGGCCTGAGGAGGGAGCAGCTGGTGGACGCAGACTTGGGGCCACTCTTGAGGGAAGTGGAGGCAGGGATGAGACCAACCTGGGAGGACATCGCACCGAGGAGCGCCACCTACAAATCGTACTGGGCCCAATGGGACTCGTTGAAGACCAGAGAGGGCGTGCTGTTCCGGGTATGGGAATCACCCGATGGGAAGACGCAGGGAGAGCAGTTGGTACTTCCCCGGAGTGAGGTCCCGGAAGTCCTGGAGGAAGTGCACGCCGGTACTTCGGGAGGACACCTGGGAGCGAACCGAAAGATTGACAAACTACGGCAGCGCTACTACTGGCTGAGACTCCGAGCAGGTGCTGAGAGATGGTGCCGTCAGTGTCACGTGTGCGCGGCGAGTCGTGGCCCCCAGACTAGGAGCCGGGGTCGCATGCAGCAGTACAACGTCGTAGCGCCATTCGAACGGATCGCCGTTGACATTGCTGGACCGTTCCCAGTTTCCGACCGAGGCAACAAGTACCTGATGGTGGTCGTGGACTACTTCACCAAGTGGCCGGAGGTGTATGCCATCCCAAACCAAGAGGCAAAGACAATCACAGACTGCCTCGTGGAGCAAGTGTTCTGTCGATTTGGGGTGCCGTTAGAGCTACACAGTGACCAGGGTACCAACTTTGAGTCCAACCTAATGAAGGAGGCACTACAAAGGCTTGGGGTGAACAAGACTCGCACTACGCCTCTACATCCCCAGTCGGATGGCATGGTCGAAAGGTACATCAAGACCTTAGAGGAACACCTGAGGAAAGTCGTGGCCAGCCATCAGCGAGACTGGGACGTCAAGGTGCCACTGTTCTTGCTGGCCTACCGCTCGTCTACACACGACACAACTGGGATGACGCCAGCCAGCTTAATGTTCGGCCGAGAGTTACGCCTCCCTTGTGACCTGGCTTTTGGAAGCCATCCGGAAGCGAAACAGCCAGCGACCGAGTATGTGGAGAACTTGGTGGACCATCTCCACGACATGCACGAGATGGCTCGCCAGAACATCCAGAAGGCGAGCGACCGCATGAAGACCAGGTATGACAGGCAAGCCAACAGCCAAGGGTTCCAGCAAGGTGACCTGGTCTGGTTGTACCGTCCTACCCGGACCAAGGGACGCTGCCCGAAGCTCCAGCAGCCATGGCAAGGACCGTACCGGGTGGTGAAGAGGATTAACGACGTGGTCTACCGCATCCAGAAGGTTCCCCGAGGAAAGATGTTGGTGGTACACCTGGATCGACTAGCCCGCTACGATGGTGCTGTTCGGGACGACCAGCTTTGAGGAGGGAGCAGTGTCACCCAATTAGCGGTAGGCATGAGGCCCACAGCTGTGAGGAAACCAAAGGCCGCCGAGCCACGCCTCCCATTAGTCTCTGTCACTAACTGAGGGGTGGTTAGGGAAATGTCGCTTGTCCTTAGGCGCTTCTCTCCCCTTCTCCTGCCCTCCGGAACTTTCGGGTGGGAAACCAGAGGCTTCTAGAAAAATAGTGACATTCCTATAAAAACGGTTTCAGAGAGACAGTCAGTTAGAGTTAAGTCAGTGACGTGTTAGCAAAGGAGCGCCGTGTTAATGAACGAGAAGATTGTGCAACGGAAGACTTTACGTAACTGTGTATGTGCATCGGAGTTTACGTAATCGCGAGTACAAGTGAAATTATAACGGACGAACTGGTGAATTGTAATTGTGTGCATTTTGTAATTTTGTGTAATTGGCAAGTGTTCAACTGTAAGTCGGTGGAAATAAAGAACATTTTTGAGTGGTGAAATTGGACTTTTCATTTCACGAACCCACAAAGTCACAATACAATAAAAATAATGGATTCTTCTTATATTGAACATATTGATTACTAGATTAACCAGTATTCAAAATCCATGGTGTTATTTGTCACACAGTTGTTTAAGAAATTATTATCGAAATTTAAATTAGCTCTCCTAGAAAGCTTGTAAATCTTGACATATTCCTTTTTCTTCCTGTGACCTTCCAGTATATTCTGATAAAATCTTTTTTTCCATCTACTTCTTATAAACGCTTACAAAAATATTTTCATTACACATTTTGTTGGGTAGAGAAATACCGGAGGCTGATGTTAAAGTCAATTCTTTCAAAAGCGGGTGGCAGTATGCCAAATTTTAAATTTCATACTCTTTGTATCAAAATAATGTGGAGTTGCCTGCCAGACGCGAAGGAAGACGGACGCGTAAGCACACGCGCTCGCGACCGAAGATGATTGACGCGCAAATGTATAGAATTAGGATCGGCGCTTTTAACGCATTTAGAACGAGCCAGAAAACGCAGCAGGGATCTTCTGGTATATGTTTAATAGGTGTATGGTACATCTTAGTGATATGGGCTTTGTTAATTATTGGGGGAGTGGAACTAAACCCCGGACCGACAATGGAGCAACTAGCCGCGATGCTAGAAAATATCACAAAGGAAATAAAAGAAGTGAAGGAGATGAAAAATAGAATTAACAAGAAGATTGGCGAACAGTTTAACGGGATGTTAACAGCATTAGAGAAATTTGATGAGGAAATAAAGGAAGAAATAAAAGAATGTAAAGACAGACTAACCCGATTGGAAAATCTAGAGGAAGGGAATCGGAAACTAAACCTGATAATATTTGGATTGGAAGAGAGAAGAGACCGACGAGTATGGCAGGATGTAGAAAATATATTCCAACAAAATCTGAAACTAAATATGGCAGGTTGGGAGATAGTGGATTGTTTTAGAATAGGAAGATTTGGACCGAAACCAAGACCAATAATAGTGAAAGTAGCAGCAATGAAATTCAAATGGGAAGTGTTGAGGAACAGTAAACAGTTAAAAGGCACTAAAATATTTATTGAGCAAGATTTGGGTAAGAAACAGCGCGAATTGAAATCTTTAGCTTTATTGGAAATGAAGAAAGCAAGAGCAGGAGGAAAACGGGCATATTTAAAAGGTGTTGATTTGTGGATCGATGGTGTGAAGCAGGAACTTCGTCAGCACTACGTTACATGGGAGGGCAACTACATTTTGAGGGCAAAAGACGACAGGAATGTCCAACTGGCACGTGGTCGAACTACGGAAACGGAGCATACGTCACCTGCGAGGAAGCCAGAGTCAGCGGTGCTGACGAGGGAAAGAGAAGATACGTGACCTGTGACGTCACACGTACGGACCGAGCAAGTCGAATCAAAACAACTAAATGACACGCAAGGAGATCAGCTGATGGGGGAAGCTCATACCGCGTCAAGTAGTCTGAGAACGGCTGAGATTCAGCAGAATTTAGGCGACTTACAAGTGGTGTCAACTCCATCAGGAAGTATCCTGGAAGTGAAAGAACGTGTGCGCACCAGGAGCCAGATGAACTTAGAAAGGTGGAGGTTCAAAAGGAAAGATGAAGCATAGGGATTCGCACTATCCATTGGGGGTTGGAATGTAGACGGGCTTTGGGAGAAAGTGTGCAGTGGGGAAATCTATAATGTGCTAAAAACTTGTGATATATTAATGGTTGTGGAAACGTGGATAGAGAAAAAAACTAGTGTAATACTTCCAGGATTTGACTTTTATAGCATAAGTGGGATGAAGAACCAAAGGAAAGGCAGAGCTTCAGGGGGTTTAGGCTGTTTTATAAAGAAAGATAAATTTCTTAAGGTGAAAGAAGAAAAAGAACTGTCAAGCAGATCAGTGTTATGGATCTCCATAGGGGACATGTATCAAAATGGGGGAACTGTCTGTATTGCTACAGTGTATAACCCACCTACTGAATCAGAGTTCTATGATCCAAATGTGTTTAGGAAACTAGGTTGGGGTATAGAAGTGTTGGAAAATAAGTATGGGAAAGTTGAAATAATAATTGTAGGTGATTTAAATGCAAGAATAGGGGAACACCAGGTTAAGTGGATTAATCCAAGTGATGAAGCTAAGAAGGAACTTGAAATAGATTAGGCATAGCAAAGACAAAGTTACCAATAATGAAGGGAGGAAACTTTTAGATTTCTGTGAGGAGAATAATCTTATGATCTGTAATGGCCTGAAAGCGGGTGACAAAGAAGGGGAATTCACATTTGCTAATAAAAATGGCCAAAGTGTGGTAGATATTTTAATGTATTCTGTGGGAATTGATGAATGGATCCTAGATTTTGAAGTTATGAATGTTTTAACATCAAGCTGTCACTTTCCATTAAGATTAGAGTTAGGGGAAGGCAACAAATGTATGAAGAAGCTTGATGAAGAATGTCTCAGTGTGGTGGAAGTGTATAAGTGGAAAGAAGAGTTGCATAAAACATTTGTTAATGAATTGAATTCAGAGAGTAGTAAAATCTTACAAGTGAGGGTACAAAGCTTAACTGAGAATAAAATAGAGCAAGCCTTAGAGGCACTGGAATATATTGTTAAAAGGGCAGGGGCTGGTATGAAAATGGGGGTTTCTAAAGGCATCAGTAGGGAGTGGTTTGACAAGATTTGCCAGGTGGCAAAGGCAAGAGTAGCACAGGAATTAAAAAACTGGCGGCAATCAGGGGAAAAAGAGGAAAGGGAAAATTTCCTGATCTTGAGATGGGTATACAGGTGTCTAATGGAACAAAAAAAGAGGGAATGGGGTGAGAAAATAGGCAGAATGCTAAATGAAGCAGCAAGAATACATGACACTAAGAAAATTTGGTCAATAATAAGAGGGCTATATAAAGATGTGGGGAGAGATGAGTATATAGGCGCAGATCAATGGTGTGCATACTTTGAATCGCTATTAGGACAAGATAATTATATCAGAGTGGAAAGAAGTTTGTTAGGGGGTCCGCAAATAATTAATGAATTAGATAGACATATCTCGGATGCTGAATTTTGTGAACAAATAAAAAGGTTGGAAGGCTTGGGCACTCAATGAAACTAGGAGGAAAATAGTGATAAAGTTATTCAATAAAATAATGGAAGAAAAGAAAATTCCTAGGAAATGGAGGACAAGCATGGTATTGGCAATTTACAATGGAAAGGGAGATAAAAATAACCCAGCTAACTACAGAGGGATTAGCTTATTGTCTATTCTAGGGAAGATTTTCACGGGAATTCTAGCAAATAGGTTGCAAAATTGGGTTGAGAAGGAGAATAAACTATCGGAGTTCCAAGCAGGCTTTAGACCAGGCAGGAGAACATCGGACAACATCTTTATTATTAAAACAATTGTACAGAAATATCTGAGCAATAAAAGGGGAAGGGTATATATGATATTTATTGATCTAGAAAAGGCATTTGATTCAATTAATAGAGATGCACTGTGGATAAAATTAAGCAATAAGGGGATAAGTCAGGCATTTATAGAAGTAATTAAAATGATATACCAAGAGAATGAGTTGTGTATAAAACTACCAGGCAACAAAGTAACTAAATCTATATCGAGTAAGGCAGGAGTACGACACGGATGTAAACTTAGTCCAGTATTATTTAATCTTTATATCGATGGAATTTTAGAGGAGATATCAAGTTGTAGGGTACATTCACCAGTTATTAATAATAAAGAAATACCGGGGCTACTGTTTGCAGATGACCTAGTAGTTGGGTCCATATCAAGTGGAGGGCTGAGAAGAGCAATCGAGGCAGCCAATTCTTATTGCAATAAATGGGGTTTGAAAGTGAATGAAAACAAAACAAAGATTATGGTCTTCAAAAAAGGATACAGGTTACGTAAGGATGAGAAATGGGAGGTTAATAGAAAAGAAATAGAGGTAGTAAGGATATTTGATTATTTGGGTACAAGGTTGAGTTCAGATGGCAGCTGGAAAGAACAAAAAAAGATGTCTGTGGCAAAAGGTAAAATGGCCATGAGAGTGATAAGATCATGCTACAGTAAACTACCGGATATAAATGTCAAATGGTTGGAGAGGATCTATACGGCAGTAGTAGAAAATAGAATGTTACATGGATCAGAGGTTTGGGGAATAGATGAGGCTTGGAGAGAGACTGATAGAGTGCATAGATCCTTTTGTAAATACATATTGGGATTGCCAATAGCATCACCTAATGGGGCAGCACAATTAGAACTAGGCAGGCATTCTACTAAAATTAAAATCTTGTCAAGGGCAATGAAATATTTATACAGAATCACTAACTTGGAAGATGGCAATATAATTAAAGAATGTTTTCATATTCAAAAGAGAAGTAACTGGGATGGGTCTTGGGCACATAAAATGTATGACTTGTTGAAGCAGATAGGTATGGGTCATTCTTGGATAAATGCAGAGTATGGGTATAGAGGCTTCTGGAAAGAAGTTAAGCTAAGATTAGAAGATATTGACAGACAAGACATTTTTGCCAATACAAGTGACAAAAGCTCACTAAGATTATATAGAGAAATAAAAATAACCTGGGGGAGGGAAGGATATATAGATATATGTAGTAAGTTAGGGCGAGAAGGTTTTGCTTGGGCGAGAACAGGAGTGAGAAACTTGAAAGGTATAGGTCAAGAGAGGGAGCTAGATAAATGTCCATTGTGTGGAGAAGAGAATGCAGATTTCCATTGTATATTAAATTGTAGTCAAACAAAGATATGGAGAGAGCAGGCTTGGCTACGTAAATGGGACAGTTTGGGGGGTGAAGTAGTAATTAGAAAAATGTTGTCAGTAAAAGGAGAAAAGAACAGGAGAAATATAGGGAATTATTTAGGGAAAGTTAAAGAGAGATGGCTAAGAACAATTAAGAGAAAAATGTAGAGTGAGATAGGTGAAATGGCAGAAAGTGTAAAAAGGAGCAGAGGGCCTCCATTACACAAAAACCTAGGGTTAGGTGTATGGGGGCTGAATTACTATTCAATGGTGGGCAACATGATAACATGATAGGATTTTCAGGATTTAGGAATATATGGCATATTTCAGTATGGATTTTATAATTGTAATCTTGATTTTGTATTTCCATTTGTTGATGTAAAAGGAAATAAATTACTATTACTATTAAAAAAAAATTACTATTAAATAATGTGACCCTAGCTCTTCAAAACTATTGGAAATTTGAAACCAGTTACAGTTAGTATATGGGAAGAGATTACACCATGAAAAACAAAAATCAAATTTATATATTTTGTGTGATAAGTTAATGTGTCTTTGTTGTCTTTCACCAGCAGTATAAAATTATATTAGTGTCAATCACAATCAATCCCCTATCATTAACATTTGTTGTATCATTTTAATCTACATCACTATAACCTTTCTATGAAAATTAAAAATAAAATTTCTGTGATATGGATAATTTTGAATACTGTTCACACAGACACACAGACATTCCTAAAAATGTTTTTATTCGGCGGTGGGGGAGTGGGGGCGGCGCAGCTGATAGCATCTACTGCCAGTGAAATATCGATGTCAAATTTCTGCGAGTTAATACAATAATACACAAACTTCTAGATCCTCCTAAAACACACCATTTATTTCAAATAACTTCAGGTCTTTCCGAAATATTCGTTGTTACTTATTATGTTTTTAATTTTCCAATATTTCATTTTTCAAAATCTGTTGCTATTCAGTAGTTTCTCACGATACCATGCAAACAGCGTGGAATTTCAGTACCAGCACATGTTAATGTAAGGTACATGGATAGAAAAATAAGTTTTAGCAAAAATTGTCTGCAGAAGATACATAAAAATAAACAATAGTGTGTAACGAATGCAATACATTACATTTTCTCTTCATTAGCATTAACCACTTCCGAAATATTCGTTGCATGTTAAACTATTTCTTGTTGCAAGTGTAAAATGCTTGAATTCATTACTATATAAATTGTAGAGTGCTGTGTTTCTATGGAAATAGTTTGTAATGTTTGTCGTAAAGTGAATTGAAGAAGTTATTTAGATAATAAGGGATGCTACAAGTGTTAATAAAGTTTGCCTGACTCGCTCTTTCATTACTCTCACCGTGTCATTAATTTTATTCTGTGTAATTTTACTTCACCGGTGTGTGTCGCAAGCCATGGGCAAGTCGCAGCAGCGCTTGGGAAATAACATTAACAAATAACAGACTGTGCTGAGAAATAAAAATGCCAGAGGACACAAGTGTTAATGGATGTGATCATAAAGATGAAAGAAGCAGTGTCAGGGCTGTACAAAGTAAGTAGGGCAATGAGGTAAAATAATGGCTTGTCTGTTTTACCGGCAGAGGTCATTAAAGAGCGGACACGTAATTGGGAGGTCTGCTCTGCAAATCCCACCACTAAGGTTCCCCCAGTTCTGCAATGCTGAATTGTCTGACTGATCTGCATAAAAGTTACTATTGAACTATTTAAAATTATCCCCACCCAAGCCATATTTTCAAACAACTGCATAGAAATCTGCAGTTTGCCTTGGCAAAAGGACTAAGACCCAGTTCAAGGGAGCCCAAAATACATTCTCTTTAGAACTCAGTAAGTCATATTACTATGTGACTTATCTGTATGTGATAGGGTGCAGTAAAATTGTTGAGTACATGAATTTCAAAGAACTGGTACTGGCACTTCAGTTTTTAGTCTTTATCATATCAGGCTATGGGTCAACCCCCATTCCTAGTTCTCTGGTCTGTCTGCTGCTTGACAGCCCCTGATCCCAGGTGCTTACCTGGTGCGTACCTGATCCAGGTCCTAGGATGTATAATCCTTTATAAGAGGGTAGACTCAGTAAGTAAACATATAATCTGCACTGACTAATGTAGACAAAACTTGGTTTGCTTATGCTTTAGACCCACAAAAATTTATAGACTACCTCTGATCTTTAAGAAACTTTTCTTATATACAGCAAGCTGTTTATGCAGCAGTTCTGGGTACTACATGACAGAGCATTGAGGCATATTGACTTTCAGTGACACAGTGCTGTGCTCATTCGTTATCTTGTTTATAGAAGAGTTAACAATCAGTAACATGGTGTACAGTAAGTGACAAAAACACAAATACAGCTGTGGGTCCAATATGAAATGTCAGCCAATTAATTATTACATACTGAAATGTGACTTAGCTTTGCAAGTGTCCATTTGTTTGCTTCACACAAAGGGATTTTGATTTCTCCTGCTTTCTTCTTGCCACAATATTCAATCCCATTATGTATGATTTCTCATGGCTGCCAAACTATGAATCGTTGCTATCCAGAAGACATGTTTGTTTCTGAACAGAGTTTACATATACTGTCCCTCCAGTATATATGATAGGCTTGCATAAACAACTCTGTTGGCAGACATTCTTTCCAATATGTTTCCATGCTTTGCCATGTAGTAACAGCTTTATTATAAAAGGACAAGGCAGGGTATAAGTTGTTGGTAGTCAAGAAAGAAAGAGAATGAAACATCTGTGGTGGTATAGGTATTATGGTGTGAGTTACCATCTCAGATGCTCAGTAGGTGATTGTAAAGGTAAAAAATGGGAAGTTTATGTGTAAGTAAATTTAAGGTTTTACTTAAATGATTGCAACAATTTTATTTCCAATTGTGAAAATTTGAACATATGAAATGTGACCATTGCCATTTAATCTCTCTATGAAAGAAACACAGCTCTTGACATTCATCAAAATAAACAAAATATCCAATTACACAAATATTTGCAAAAACAAGTAAATCAAGGACATTATAACTAGCTTTACAAAATTAAGCAGCTTTTTCCCCTCATAACGATCTAGTATAAAACATGGAATGAATTGATGTATAATTTTTATTTTCAACCTTTCTTTCTTAAGATATAATTTATACTCTCCCTGCACCTTTTTAACTTATATATTGTAAGAACTTTATTTCAGATATTAACCAAGCTCACTCACATTTAACATCATTTATAATTATGAAACAGGGGTATACAAAACCTGAATTCCATATTTGAATCAAAACTGTTGAAAGTAATTGAAATACAGAGCAGTCAAAAATATTTTATTTCATAGCAGATTTAATTGAAATAACCTCACCATGGTCTACAGTGAGAACCAAAATGGTACACAAAGTATCATTCATAATATGACAACTTCCAAAAGCCTGCAAGTGTTTGACATCAAACTGTTATCTGATTCATCATGGAGCATACGTAGTGTACTAGTTGTCTTCAAAAGTATTATAACAAATAGTGTTAATAAAGAACATTGGTTAGTGCATCGCAATGTACACAAATATTTTTTCTTTATTGCTAAGTATAATTATTTTATTTTAACTAATGATATTAAAAAAATTCTTTTCACTTTATAAAAATAAGGAAAAACTGGTTTTTTGAGGGTTGAAGTACTCTGAATTTCTCTATTTCTAATATTGTATCTACATTTTTGTTTGGAAAGCTATCTCTTCTTTGCTTAGCTACCGTTTGTCGCCTTCTCACATGATGCCTTATGCACAGGCCAATCCTTCACCTGGCATTCCCTGCAAGAAGATACAATTGGTAATAAAACATTACAAAATAAGGAATATTGAAACATAAGGAGAAGAAATGACAGCAACTGAATATGTAAAAAAAAATTATGGTGTGAATGGTGATCCAGTGATGCATTGAATGTCAGAAATCCCAAGGTTCTTACAGTTTCAATGAAAACAAAACACGTATCTTGTTATAGATGATTTTATAAATGTCTTCTAGCATCCATATAACCCTGACACATTTTAAAGAAATTTTGTTCTTGTATTGTGGTTCTGCTTTTAAAATTTTTATGTTTCTGCAGTTCTTTCAATATGTAGAAGAATGGTACCAATATGCTTTATTTTATAAGTTCCCTTTAAAAAAGTTGCATGTGAGGGCCAAAATCCCCTGCTTATCATTAAAAAGTTCCTAAATGAAATTTAATGAATCTCAAGGCCAGGAAAATGGTTCAAATCAAATCAAATTTTATTGACACAATAACATTTACATGTTTCAACAAAGCTTGTAAACTGGTGTCTTCTCAGTATACATATTAAAATTTAAAATTACATATAAAATTAATTATTAATACAAAAGAAAGTGTAGGTAATAGCAATACAATTGTATAAATATGTTTTCTAGAGCTTAAAACTGTACAGCTAACATGTAAGGCTTATTTTCAGGTACAGGGATTTTCTTGAAAATAGTAACTTAGTCTGGGAGGACACTAAAGTTAAATTCAAAAAGTACTAAATATTATGCTGACTTATATGTGTTATGTTTTTGTAAAGCATGTAAACATACATACCAAAACCGTTTTCTAAAAGTGTTCACTTTGTTATTACCCACTCAGGAAATCTCAAAATGTGTATTTCTGGTTTAATCTCAATAAAAATTGCAAGATGGAATGCAGCATTATTTTAATATTAAGCATACAGGGGCATAAAATACTAAGAGTTGATAAAAAATACAAACCATTTTAAAACAGATGTAAATTATTTTGCAAACGTTTTCTTCCAGATGCAAATGAAACATAATGTAGACTTTTTAATAAAGCTGAGATGATCCTAAGGTGTTTTCGTCTTACCTTAGTATGACAATGCTAAATTGAATAAAAGCAAGGTCATAGTGATCCAATCTCATTACCTAAACAAAGTGATGCATACATATGCACATGTAAGTAGAGCAGAAATCTCTATGAATCAAAATTTGATTATAAATTTAACTTTCTGTGGAATGAATCTTTCTTCCAATACTGTAATTCATTATAGCACCTTGTAAAATATTGGAATTCCTATAATATTTCAAATAGATGCAGAAGTATATCAATCTAATGATGCAAAAACACAAGTACAAAAAATCTGCTTTCAATGTGTCAGTTTATGGTAGATTCTAACACTGTCCAATGAAGTAAGTAAGAGATTGAATTTAGAAAGTAAAGGAATGTTATTTGTTAAAAGTTGGATGAATCACAATTTATATTTTATTCTTTAAAACTTTAATTATTGATGTGTAGGTCCACGCTGTTCTTTACTAGGTTTCCACACCTGCATTGTTAATATTTATCATTGTTCAATTATTTTTCTTCAATCTGCAGTTTGGCTGTCACAAACCGAAGCTTCTACATTCTAGCTCATTCTGGCCATTTTCAAAGACCCCATGTCAATTGGTATGGAGAGTTAAGTAGAGAAAAATGATTGCTCTTCAAAAGTATTCAAGGACTTAGTAAATGAATGCTGGGTAACCTTAAGCTCTATGGACCCTGGGCTCATTTGAGCATTGTTTTACCTATTCCATTCATTTTCTGATATCCTAATGTTGGAGGACATAAATTACAAAAAGGACTTTGTGCTGCAATGAGCAAAATGTGTGGTGTGTAGAGGAGAGAAGCATTTACTGAGATGATGACACAAAAATGATTTTTTCTTCTAAGAAGGGAAATCCAACTAATGTGGTGAACCATGTTCTGAAAGACTACTTTTTAGGAAAATTGCCAAAAATATTGGTTCATGATAATCCACACCAAACTTGGAAATTTGCACAAATTAGAGAATATAGTCATGAAACTCTTGTATGCAATTTGCATTACAGGGGTAAGATTTAAAAATTGGGTACATGGGTGCCATATATTGAGTGATGCCAACAAAAATCAGCAAATAACCACATTGCAATTCCTTTCTTGGAAGTGTTGAAAACAGTGTTGTTAGCATTTATGTTGTTAGCATTTTTTCCATTTTTTCAATATAATCTGATTTTTCCATTATGACAATTTTGTTGCCTTTGTCTGCCTTTGTGCAAATAACGTTTTTCTGTTTCAAAGAATGGATAGTATTATATTTTCTCTTCTGAAAGGATCTGTTCTTTATTTCCTCCAAAATATTTTCACAATGGCTTTTTACTGAATTTTGTATGGATACTGGTATGGATACATTTCGACACAAATTCTACCAGTATCCATACAAAAATTCAGTAAAACGCCATTGTGAAAATATTTTGGAGGAAATAAAGAACAGATCCTTTCAGAAGAGAAAATATAATACTATCCATTCTTTGAAACAGAAAAACGTTATTTACACAAAGGCAGACAAAGGCAACAAGATTGTCATAATGGAAAAATCAGATTATATTGAAAAAATGCTAACTGACAATGAATATGAAATCATTAACAAAAATCCTCTAAAAACTTGCATACAGTCATTTGAAAAAACAATAGCAAAATCAAGCATAATATCAAACAAATATGCAGTTAAACCAGATAACCCAACCTTACCTAGACTTTCTGGCTTACCCAAAATACACAAACCATCCGTAACAATGAGACCTATAGTTAGCAGTATAAATTCACCAGCATACAAACTTGCAAAGTGGCTAACAAACAAATTCAACTCATTTCCAAAATTCGACAGCCCAAACATCAAAAATACCTATGAACTTATAGAACACATTAAGGATACTGAACTAAAAGAAGAGGACACACTAGTCTCATTTGATGTTAAATCACTGTTTTCCAGAATACCAGTTAATCAACTCCTACCGTTGATAGAAAAATGGCTCAAATCACTTGGATTGGCATCACCTGAAATTTCAGAATACATCGAACTAACCAAATTATGCATAGAACAAAATTTCTTCCAGTTTCAAACAAAATATTTCCACCAAACTTCAGGGTTAGCAATGGGCAACCCCCTATCACCCTTCCTGGCCGATCTGTACATGAGTGCATTAGAAATAAGGATCAACAAAGGTTTCCCTTGGATGTTCAAACTCTGGCAACGATATATAGATGACATCTTTGCAACAGTACCAAAAAAACACATCAGTGATGCACTAAAACTTTTAAATATCCAAGAAAAAAGCATCAAGTTCACTGTAGAAATAGAAAAAGATGAGCATTTACCATTTTTGGATCTAAAAATAATGAGGAATAAAAACAGACTAAACTTTGGCATTTACAGAAAACCAACACAGACAGACAACTACATAAAAGCTAATGGCTACAACCCAAGATGCCACAAACAGGCAATCTTCAATAGTTTAGCACACAGACTGGTAAACATTCCTCTCACAGCAGAAGAATACAAAACAGAATACAACAAAATAATTGAAATAGCACAAAAAGATAACTTTCCCAAATCATTAGTGGACAAAAAAGTGAACTTAGCAAAAAAGAAGCTACTAAAGGAAACCACAACCCTCTCAGCTACAGAAACTATTATGATTTTCAAAAAATTCACTTACCATCCATGGGCCTATGATAAATTCAAAAAAGTCTTCAAAAAACAAAACATTCAACTGGCGCCAGTCAACCATTTCTCCTTAAAAAGCCTAATTTGCTCAAACATCAAAGATGCCATTCCATCTAACAAAAAATGTGGTATATATCAAATTGAATGCAATGACTGTAGTCAAATTTATATTGGAAAAACCAAAAGAAATTTAGAAACAAGAGCAAAGGAACACTTTAGAAACATAAAATATAAACAATTATAAAAATCAGCAGTTGTCACACATTTTTGGGAAAAAAACCACAACATAAATCCAGAACCAAAACTACTAAAACATACATCAGGAAAACAAGAACTATCCACATGGGAACAAATCTTCATTTCAAAAAATAGGAACAAAGTATTCAATTACGGCATCCCCCAGAAAGATTTGTTCAGCAAGTTCCTTGAACTGCTACCAGAGGAGACCTGTGACAAAATATCGTCAACTACACCAATGAGAACCAGTCGAGGGCTGGCTGATGATAGAGGCAAAGCCTCAGAAACATGTTCCGGAAAAATTTGAAAGTAAGTGTTGTTTACCGTCATTAATCGACTCTCTTTAAAGTTAATTTAAATAACCACATATTCATCTTTGTTGGCCCATTTCTGTTTGGCTTGTAATGAACATAAGGCATTCCTTGGGAACATTCTTACAGGTGACAGGAAATTGTGTTTTATGTAAACTTACAGAAGAGGAAGGAATGGCTCAAATCACCCCATTCAAAGGATGGTGCACATTCTAAAAAAGTAATTTTGTGCGATAAGTGGAACCAAACTGTCGTTCATTACCATGGATTCCTACAAAAAATGAAGCAGCAGGAGCTGCAAACTGATCAGTTAAGATGACTCACTGTTGAAAACAAAACATCCAGTAAACCTGCTTGTTACTGCAAGATAATGCATGCCAATATATGGCCAGAAACACCACAAATGATCACTGATCATACAGCTTTAATCTTATATACATTTTATTTACTTGTAAGAAGCAGTCAAGACTGTTACTGCATTGGAGAAACAGCTTGTATAGATGAAATGCTGATAGGATTTCATGGACAATGAAATTTAAAGCACATATGGCATCAAAAGCAATCAAAATCATGATCTAATGTGACATCAGAACACATTACCACCTAAACGCCTACATTTACATTCACAAAGGTAGCAATGGAATGGGTTTATTATCTGAGAAAAAGAAGCTATTGATACCATCACAGATTAATTTGACTGTTGAAAACAAAGTACTTAGTAAACCTGGCTGATTCTGGAAGATAATGCATGCCAACATATTACCAGATTCATCATAAACATGATTGCTGAAATTGGTTGGAAACAACTTCCTCACTCCCCATATTCACCTACTAGACTCAGCTCCTTATGATTATTGTCTTTTCTGGTCGTTGATAACATTCAGGACAAATGTTTAATGATAAAGCTTCTGCTGGTAATTGACTAAGAGATTTCTTCAACATGAAACTACAACAGTTTTACAGAAGAAGCATTGAGTTCCTACTTGAACCATGATAGGTGGTCATTGAGAAAAATGGTGACTACACACTGAGTGAATGTGTGAGTGATTATTGGTTTATGACATAGCATATAAAAGTCTTCTTATTATATATAGTGTTTATTACACTAGTAAAATCATAATATTGTAGAAATGGCAGAGCTCTAGGCACAAAATCAATACATTTCTGTTATTTATATCTGTATTCTATTAAATGCACTAAGTGAGATACTTAACTTGAATAAGTACATGCATATTTAAGTAGAGCAAAGATTGAAATCGTCTTTTGACAGAAAAAATAGACAGGTTTGTTTGCCCAGCTGACATAGTATGGTGAAGATCACTAAGGAAATGTTTAGTGCTTGAAGCAATAGCCCAATGAAGAAGGGAAAGTTTTATTTATATCAAACCGTAACCTTCTTCAGTTCTTAACTTGCTTGTGAGCTGCAGTTCTCAGGTGCAACTTTTGTTTATATCATCCATTGCTTGCACGCTTCAAAGTGAATATACAGAAGTTTATCTGACTCATTAAATGGTGGCACTTCGTAGACAACAACAACACAGTCTTTATTTTAAAAGTTTGGCTATTTTCAATGTTTATCTAATTAAAATTGTTGTTTCATGTGCAGGTTGCAGGGGTTTTTGAGCAGAATGTTTAAGCATTCTACAACTTAGTAAGAATCCTTCTCAGGAAGCATGTGACACTTTGCATTTTACTTATCAGGAATCAAAGCCATTCCTCTAAATTTATTTACAAATTTAAGCACAACTTCTGTGACTCAGGATGCACACTTTAGAATTTACTTAGAAACTGCCTTTCTGATATGAGTATTATATTCACACAGTGGCGGCTGGTGGATAAAATTAGGAGTGTGCTACAAAGCTATCAAATATTAAAAAAATACTTATTGTTACGAGCAATAACATCTCCCTGGTAGCTCACTAATTAAATCAGTTATACTTTCAAAATAACTATTTATTACAACAAATAACTGCATTACAAAACAGTTGCTTCTATACACCGTCCATGATGCCTCGCAAGCCTCTAATGGCAGGGTGTGCCAACATACACAAGAAAGTTACAAAAAATATCGATACTGCTCATCAGAGCTGCCACCACTGTTCCTGGTGGCCTCAACATGCCGCCCACCTAATTTGTGATACAAATTACTAAGCAAACAACATACACCAGTATTTTCACAGTTGTTCAGGGAACAATGCAATCTTGCTAATTAGTCTTTTGTAGGACCCTCTTCTGGTCCTCACTGTCACTACACGTACTCGTCCATCCGCTCCAGGATGGGTAGTCTCGATTACACCAGTTGGCCAAATAAGAGGAGGGACACCGTTCTCCTTCAGAAGAACCAGCTGTCCAACCTGTATATTAGACCGATCACGGAGCCACTTGGAGCACTGCTGGAGTTGACTGAGGTAATCTGTGGACCATCGCCTCCATATCTGCTCACAACATCGCTGAACCAGTTGCCATCGGGATAGCCTTGAAGATGGTCCTGAAATACAGACTAGTTCGGGAAAGGATATTAATGGTTCACCCACTAGGAAGTGTCCAGGAGTAAGGAACGCATATTTATCTGGAGTGTTAGGTATTGGTGTGATCGGCCTTGAATTTAGGCATGCCTCTATCTGAGTTAACAGAGTTGTCATCTCTTCAAATGTTAACACGGTGTTTCCTATGACTTTCTTGAGATGACCCTTTATTGACTTTATGCCAGCTTCCCATAATCCTCCAAAATTTGGAGCATGTGGAGGGATGAAGTGCCATTTCAAGCCTTCCATTGACATGAATTCTGAGATCGCTGATAAATAATCCTTGCTGCGCAAAAACCGTTCCCTCTCATCTAACTTTCTCTTTGCTCCAGTGAAACATGTTCCGTTATCACTATATATATGGCTGCATCGTCCAGGCCTTGACATAAACCTCCTTAATGCAGCAATGACTGCTTCTGTGGTAAGATCACTCACAAGCTCAATATGCACAGCCTTTGTGGTCATACATACAAACAGTGCTATGTAGCACTTCTTTTGTGCCCTACTTCTTGGATGCCCATGCTTAATTTGGAGTGGCCCTCCATAGTCCACTCCAGTATATGAAAATGTCTTGCTTGGCGTGACTCTGGCTGCAGGCAGTTGCCCCATGAGTTGACTGGCGGCAGCTGCCTTAGTTTTGAAGGATGTAACACACCTGCTGATTATATTTCTGATTACAGATTTTCCATTTGTGATCCATATGCGTTGTCTGAGCGAAGCTAATACCAGTTGCGTTCCTGCATGCAACAGGCGAACGTGTTCATTGCAAATTATCAATTTGGTCACATGATGCCTTGGTGGCATGATTAGCGGATGCTTCTGTTCAAATGGTGCATCTGCATTCTCAAGCCTGCCGCCCACCCTCAGCAAATTATCTCCATCCAGATAGGGGTGCAAAGTTAGAAGTTTGCTATGAGAAGATAAGGGCTCAGATTGTTGCAAACTAAATATTTCTGGACCAAATGAGCAACGTTGAACTATGCAAAAAATGACCTTGAAGGATCTATTCAACTCATCAGTTGTCAATGGCCCTAATCGTCTTGAGGTTTTATGTCTGGTATTGCTCGCAAACCGGCAAACGTAGGCAATTACACGTTGGAGTTTGTTCCAATTTGAAAACCAACTGAAGATGGCATCTGTTTCTTCGGTGGTTGAGGTAAAACAATGTTTGACAATTTTTTTCTCTGGAATTTCAGCTTCCTTTCTAGTTACTTTTAAGGGTTGTGGCCAAACCAAAGAATCCATGGACAACCAGGTAGGCCTCGCCCACCATAGCGTACTTTCTTTCAAGTAATGTGGATCAGTTCCTCTAGAGAGCATATCTGCAGGGTTATCTTCGGAGAGCACATGCTTCCAAGCACCCTGTGATGTTAGTTGTTGTATCTCTGCAACTCAATTGGCACGTATGTCTTCCATGATGCAGGATTCCCGTTGATCCATGCTAGCACAATAGTCGAGTCTGTCCAAAAGTACTGCTCTTGAACATTAAGGTTTAGAGCCCTGTGTACCTTTACCATCAGCTTACTTAACAGAAGAGCGCCACTTAATTCTAATCGAGGTAAAGTCACCTGTTTTAACGGAGCTACTCTGGATTTTGATGAAAGATGACAAACTGTAATGTTCCCGGTGCTGGTGGTACATCTTAAATACACACAGGCACCATAAGCCTTATGTGTAGCATCACAAAATCCATGTAATTGTATTTGAATAGTCAAGTCTGGAATGACTCTTCGGGGTATGTTTATGGAGTTTAACTCAGGAAGCTGTTCGCATAGTAGCTTCCATTGGGCCATTAGATTCAGCGGCAAAGGTTGGTCCCAATCTAAGCGGTGCTGCCAAATGATCTGAATGAAGCACTTGCATCAAACAATAATAGGTCCTAACAGTCCCATCAGATCATATATCGCTGCTACAGTAGATAAAACAGTCCTCTTGGTCCATTTAGGTTGTTCGAGTCTCCTCAGATCTACACCATATTGAAATATGTCATTATTAGGATGCCAATTCAAACCTAGTATCTTAACAGAATTATCGTCAAGTGGAAGCCAGTGTGGTTCCTGACCTGCCAACTGAGCTTCGGGAATGTTCTTCAAAAGGTCAGAGTTATTTGAACGCCATTTCCATATAGGAAATCCTCCGCTGCTCAACAATAAAGTTAAATCCTTGTACAGGCAAATTGCTTCTTCAATAGTGTTGGCGCCTGTCAATAAGTCATCAACGTAAAAGTCTTGTCTTATCACTTCAGCTGCTTTCGGATGTGTCCTCTCATGGTCAAGTCCTATTTGAGCCAGACACCTAATGGCTAAGTATGGTGCAGCGGCAGTACTGTAAGTCACGGTAGTTAGACGGTAAATTTCCAACGGTTGGTTGGGGTTTCTGCGCCAAACTATCCTTTGGAGATTTCGATCATCTTCATGAACTTGAATCTGCCTGTACATCTTCTCGATGTCAGCTGTAAGTGCATACCTATGATTGCGAAATCGCAGTAAAATTGAAAACAGGTCATCTTGAATTGTTGGGCCGAACATCATTATCTCATTTAATGATACCGAAGACGTAGTTTTAGCTGATACATTGAAAACTACCCTTACTTTTGTCATAACACTTGTCTCCTTAACTACAGCATGGTGTGGCATGTAATAACAGCATTGACTGTCATTTGTGGAACACACCCTTTCCATATGCCCAAGCTGAAGGTACTCATCCATGAACTTTACATATTCTCTTTTCAGGTCCCTTTGCTTCTCTAACCTTCTCTTGATGTACCCAAAATTTCTCTTGGCCATTTCAAATGAGTCTCCAAGGTCCTCTTTGCGTCCATGCAAGGGCAACCTTACCTTGAACCTGCCAGATTCATTTCGCGTAAAATGTTCTCGAAAATGTTCTTCACACAAGGTTTCTTCCTTCGAGTACTGCCTATCTGTCAACTCTTCTTGTTCCCAAAATCGTTCCACTTGAGAATGTAGTTGGTCTGTAACAGTCAAAAGTGAAGTTACCGTGTTCTTGGGTATTTGCACTGAATTCTGGGGTATGTGTCCAAAAAGAATCCAGCCCAGCTGTGTGTTCTGCAAGGTAGGATGTCCTATCTCTGGACAGCTGTCCTGGTTTCAGGATCTCAAAAAGCACAGTAGCACCTAGTAACACATCAATTTCACTGGGCTCGTAAAACTTTGGATCAGCGAGAGGAAGATCGGTAGGAAGCTGCCAGTCATTATACTGCACTTTAAATGAAGGCAACGGACCTGTGATGCTATCCAGTACAGAACCCAGTACGTGTCTGTTGTAATCACTGACTTTAGATGATAAATGCAACTGGCACAAGTGAGATGATTCTGATGCCCTTACATTGCTAATTCCATTGATTGAAACAGAATGCTTGTTCAACTAAAGACCCAATCTGTCTACTAGATTGCGGGATATGAAGTTCATCTGTGATGCACTGTCTAGTAGTGCTCGACATTGATGGACATCACCTTTGCTGTCCCTAATGTCAACAACAGCTGTAGCTAGCAGTACTTCAGCATGCGTGCAGCTCCGTTTTACAGAACAATATGAATGGTGTTGTGGCCCATTAGTTGAGGATGACGCAGTGCTATTAGTATTAGAGTCATGCAACAATGTGTGATGAGACTTATTGCATTCTATGCAGTAACCAGATCTACAGTCATTAACTCTGTGGTCGTCTCTCAAACAATTATAACACAATCTACATTCTTTCACTAATCGAATGCGTTCACTTACACTTAAGTTTTTAAATCTGGCACATTTATGCAGTAAATGGGAAGACTTGCATAATGGACATGACAAAGTAGTAACAAAGGAGCGTTGTGTTCCATTCAGACTTCGTTTTGCATCATCCTGGCTTGTTACCATTTTGTTGGAAGCCACGATTTCTAGAGTTTGACAATTATGCTCCAAAAACTGAAATAAGTCTCTAAGCTTGGGTTGAACATCACCTGCAGTGCGGGTTTCCCACTGCTTTCTCAAGTTGATGCTAATGCGTTCTAAAAGCAAATCACTGAGTAACATGTCCTGCAGTGGCGTTTTTATCTTGAGTGCTTCTACTGCATTTAAGTTACTGCACAGCTGATTTATTAGCAGCCTCAGTTCCTTAGAGGAGTCGTGTTTAGCACTTGGTAAATTAAGCAACTCCTTAATGTGAATATCCGAAATTAACCTGGGGTTGTGATATCTGCTGCGTATGAGTTCCCAAGCGACCTTGAAATTGTCCTGAGTAACAGGCAGGTTTTCTATCAATTGGTGAGGTTCACCAAATAAGCATGACAGAAGGTAATAATAACGCTGAATAACTGTGAGGCTGGAATTATTAATGATAAGAGCATCAAAAGTATCAAGAAAATGCATAAAATCTGATAAAGCTCCATTGAATTTTGGCAATGAAATGGATGTTAGCTTTAATACACTGTTATTTGTATTGTCGTTGCCCATAGATGGCAGTGATGACTGAGCTCCTGTATTTAGCACCGTCTCAATTTTAGACTCGGTTTTGAAGCACAACTCTTCAAATGTTTCCCTATCTGCATTGTTAGATTCATCGTTGGGATCTGCTACTTCTAACCGGGTCTGTATTTGGTTATACTTCTCAATTTTGCTCAATAAAGCTCGCTTCCGAACGATGATGTCGTTAATATTGCCCTCTTGAAAGCCGTTTACAAATGAGGCTATTCTTGTCACACAAGACTTTACTGTTGCCCGTTTTTTTACTAAGGCATGTTTCTGATCACTATGCATTCTGACTGTGGGAATGGAAACGAAAAGGAATAATGAACCAGTCTGTACTTACCGGCTGTCGAAGTCCAAGTCCTTTGGTTGCCGAGAACAATGCTAGAAGTCCTTGGTATTCGCCGTTGTAAACTGCTTCCGCTTGCCGCTGTATGGTTTAATAGGTTGGCTGTGGTTCTGCTTGTGTCGTCTGCTTGGCTCTCTTGTGCAGGCGTGAACTGGCCGAGAGGCTACTGTGACGGTTATGGCGGGCTGGCTCACTGCATGCTTCCAGATTCCAACATGGCTAGGTTAGCGATGCAAACATGCTTGCCACGAATATTTCACACTTCCACTGTCACATCTGGCCCGGAGGACCAAAAAATGTTACGAGCAATAACATCTCCCTGGTAGCTCACTAATTAAATCAGTTACACTTTCAAAATAACTATTTATTACAACAAATAACTGCATTACAAAACAGTTGCTTCTATACACCGTCCATGATGCCTCGCAAGCCTCTAATGGCAGGGTGTGCCAACATACACAAGAAAGTTACAAAAAATATCGATACTGCTCATCAGAGCTGCCACCACTGTTCCTGGTGGCCTCAACACTTATGGTCTTACTTATGTCAAAGTATGAAGTTCATGTGGCACTCCTTTCTATTGCAGAACTTACCAATGACTGGTGTTAAAATCTCCCGTCTTAGAGGCAATGCTCTTCTCCATTGACAACATTACTAGAGCAGTGAGGCATTCTTGAGACATGGTGTTTCTCAGAAACGTTTTTACACGCTTTAAGCATGAAAAACATATTTCTGGCTCTGCAGTGGTCATTAGCATTGTAACTTAAATTTTCAGCAAAGTGAAAACTTCAGAAAATGAATCTTGCAAGCTGTTTGAGATTGTGCATTGCAATAGTTGTACAGCTCCATCAATATTTCTAAAATCAGGCCTTTCATATAGAACAGTAAGCTGTCTTCAGCATTTTCTTGTTCAGTACTCTGTATCTATCAACAGCAGTTTGAAGTTCATGTTCAGGAAACTGATGTAGAAAACTACAAAATAATTTACAGTTTAACAGCTTGGCTGTATTGAGATGACTTAACGACTGAAATCGATGTCTAGCTTCCTCAATGATGTGATCACAAAATTCTTTACCTTCAATTTCCAGAGGCTCAACTTTTTGACGCGTACTTGTCGATTCACAGAAAACAAAATCCATACTGTCAACTGCCTCTCGAATATCAGATATGCACCGAATAAAAAAAGACATGTTGTTCTTCACTTTAATTGCATCAGTTGACCTCAACTGTAGTTGATTATAAAGTTTATCAACATGTGGCATTAATTAAATTTAAAGGGAGTCGATTAATGACACTAAACAACACTTACTTTTAAATTTTTCCAGAACATATTTCAGAGACCTTTCCTCCATCCTCAACCGGCCATCGACTGGTTCTCATTGGTGTAGTTGACGATATTTTGTCATAGGTCTCCTCTGGTGGCGGTTCAAGGAACTTGCTGAACAAATACTTTGTTCCTATTTCTTGAAATGAAGATTTGTTCCCATGTGGATAGTTCTTGTTTTCCTGATGTATGTTTTAGTAGTTTTGGTTCTGGATTTATGTTGTGGTTTTTTTTTCCCAAAAATGCGTGGTAACTGCTGATTTTTCTAATTGTTTATATTTTATGTTTCTAAAGTTTTCCTTTGCTCTTGTTTCTAAATTTCTTTTGGTTTTTCCAATATAAATTTGACTACAGTCACTGCATTCAATTTGATATATACCAGATTTTTTGTTAGATGGAATGGCATTTTTGATGTTTGAGCAAATTAGGTTTTTTAAGGAGAAATGTTGACTGGTGCTAGTTGAATTTTTTGTTTTTTGAAGACCTTTTTTGAATTTATCATAGGCCCATGGATGGTAAGTGAATTTTTTGAAAATCATATTAGTTTCTGTAGCTGAGAGGGTTGTGGTTTCCTTTAGTAGCTTCTTGTTTTTTGCTAAGTTCACTTTTTTGTGTATTAATGATTTTGGAAAGTCATTTTTTTTTGGGCTATTTCAATAATTTTGTTGTATTCTGTTTTGTATTCTTCTGCTGTGAGAGGGATGTTGACCAGTCTGTGTGCTAAACTATTGAAGATTGCCTGTTTGTGGGATCTTGGGTTGTAGCCATTAGCTTTTATGTAGTTGTCTGTCTGTGTTGGTTTTCTGTAAATGCCAAAGTTTAGTCTGTTTTCATTCCTCATTATTTTTAGATCCAAAAATGGTAAATACTCGTCTTTTTCTGTTTCTACAGTGAACTTGATGCTTTTTTCTTGGATATTTAAAAGTTTTAGTGCATCACTGATTTGTTTTTTGGTACTATTGCAAAGATGTCATCTACATATTGTTGCCAGAGTTTGAACATCCAAGGGAAACCTTTGGTGATCCTTATTTCTAATGCACTCCTGTACAGATCGGCCAGGAATGGTGATAGGGGGCTGCCCATTGCTAAACCTGAAGTTTGCTGGAAATATTTTGTTTGAAACTGGAAGAAATTTTGTTCTATCCATAATTTGGTTAGTTCAATCTAGTCTAAAATTTCAGATGATGACATTCCAAATGATTTGAGCCATTTTTCTATCAATGGTGGGAGCTGATTAACTGGTACGCTGGGAAACAGTGATTTAACATCAAACGAGATTAGTGTGTCCTCTTCTTTTAGTTCAGTATCCTTAATGTGTTCTATAAGCTCATAGGTGTTTTTGATGCTTAGGCTGTCAAATTTTGGAAATGAGTTGAATTTGTTTATTAGCCCCTTTGCAAGTTTGTATGTTTTTTGAATTTATACTGCTAACTATAGGTCTCATTGTTATGGATGGTTTGTCTAGGTAAGGTTGGGTTATCCGGTTTAACTGTATATTTGTTTGGTATTATGCTTTATTTTGCTATTGTTTTTTCAAATGATTGTATGCAAGTTGTTAGAGGATTTTTGTTAATGATTTCACATTCATTGTCAGTTAGCATTTCTTCCATTTTTTCAATATAATCTGATTTATCCATTATGACTATCTTGTTACCTTTGTCTGCCTTTGTGTAAATAAGGTTTTTCTTTAAGAAATACGACTCATCTAAAAATTTAATAAGGTTTTTCTGTTTCAAAGAATGGATAGTATTATGTTTTTTCTTCTGAAAGAATCTGTTTTTTTCCTCCAAAATATTTTCACATAGGCGTTTTACTGAATTTTGTTTGGATACTGGTAGAACTTGTGTCGAAATGTTGATATCTAATTTTGTTTGAGAAACTGACGCATGTTTTTAATCCATTATTTAAAAGACCCAATTCTTTTTTGGAGAAATTTTGACTGGATAGGCTTACGACGTTTTCAAAGATTTGCGTACTCATTTTTGCGTTTGTGCCAAAGTCCATTTGTTTCTGAACTAGTCTTATCATTTGTACCATTTTCCAGTTCCACTAAACAATAATAGTTCATCTTGATTATCAAAAACCATATTAACAGTTCTGGGTCTAAAATTCCACCCAGTTACAGAACCACAAGGTACTCATCTGGCTGCCACAGAAGGCAGCTAAACGTTGGGCAGATCTTGAAAAAAATGCAGGAAAAGCTGACAGATTAAGAAAGAACATTCTGGCAAACTTATTTTGACAGGCTGCACGTTCCATAACTAAATTAAATTGATGAGCATAGCAATGAATGAACTGAGCATTTGGATAACTGAGACTGGAGTTTTGCTTGAACTCCTCCTACAGCACTGCTCATCACAGAGGCTCCATCGTATGTCTGGGCAATGAGTTTCTGAGACTTTTCTATAAATAATTCATTAAGCACTTCCAAAATGCTCTCAGAAATTGCCTATGCATTTTGTCCCTCTGAGTTCAAAAATTCCCAAAATCTCTCATATGGAAGACCATCTTTCTTGTACCTAAACACAATCATAAGCTGCAAATGATGAGAAACGTCTGTAGTTTCATCTGCCATAACAGCCAAGAAGTCAGCATTTCCTTTTTTATCAGCTCACCGCAAACTTCCACCACACAGTCAAGGAGTTCACTCTGGATGATTTTCAAGGTTCTTTTGAAAATATTATTTAAATCCATGTATTCTTTCACAGCACTATCGATGCTACTGATAAAATCTATTAAACCCAAGAACATGCCGGGATTTTCAGAGCATTCAGTATCATCATGTCCTCTTAAAGCGAGCTCAAAAGCACCATAAAACTTAATGGTATCAATTATATGCAATAGCATATGCCTGTTTTTTTAAACTTGCTATTTATGTTTCAGTCTCGCCTCTTGATATGCATGGCTTAACTGTGTCACAAAGTTTATATTGCCTTAAAGCACTTATATCTAGTACATTATTTAAATGCTGTACAATTTGTTTATGCTTACTA
Organism: Mantis religiosa; assembly: GCA_030765055.1. Classification (NCBI taxonomy): domain Eukaryota; kingdom Metazoa; phylum Arthropoda; class Insecta; order Mantodea; family Mantidae; genus Mantis; species Mantis religiosa. The sequence continues at coordinate 284,856,195 of CM060948.1, read as the reverse complement.
ATAAGCACATTTAGATGACCTAAATCTGTCACTCCTGTTGTACTGCAAGCATCATTGTTTCCAAAGAGAGGCATGGAAAGCAGAACAGAGCATTCCTTTCTTGACATCCATATACCCATATATGCTCATACACTTTGGGGTTAAAACACCTTGTATAGGAATTATTTCTCCTTGCTTTTGCACACTGCGTTATAATTAGTTCTGGAGTTTGCCTACCCAATTGCTTGATTTGTAAGTTTTCCTCCAGGGTTCTTCTAGAGAAAGGGTAACTGATTAAGCTGCTCACCAAATTCATGTAAATGCACTCAAAAGGCGTGGTGATTCCATCAACCATAACAGTATAACTTGAACTGCACAACTGCTTTTAGTAAGCCAATAATTTTAATTGTATATTACGAAAGCCAGTAGTGCTGACTCCTGCCTGCAAGCAAATACTAGCAAGAGTGCACTTCTAGCGGTAGCAGTTTACTGTAACTACTGCAGATGTCACTGAAAACACTACAGCAAGCAGCAGAAGCTTTTGTGCTCAGTTTGGCCGTAGCACAATCCCAAGCAAAAACAACCAATCAGGGGAGTGGCTTCAAAGCAATGTGCCGCTATGTCAAGTGCATTTATTGGACAGTATTTCCGCAAACAAATAGCTCTTTGGTGTAGCACAAACAGTGGTCACATGTTACTTTAAAGAGTCTGACAGCTATCCTTGCTTCTTGCTAGCTCATATAAATCTGACAGATGCAAAGAAAATGTTAAGACATTCGTTTCAGCAAACTGACTATTGTGCTGTAGCACTGTAGCACATAAGTACGAGCCGCACCTGTATCACACAGTTAAATTTTTGATAAGTTAAGTGTTTGATATCACACAGTTAAATATAAAAAGTGGCACTTTTTCAGGTCAAACAGTTTCATAGCTTGTGTATGTCCCTCAAACACTTGCTGGCAAGACCACTGTTTATCCCTATTCCACAGCTTAATTAGCATGTTGTCACTACTTGTCGACACATATGGTTGTGTAGGATGCACAGCTGTGCAACGAACATAGTCAGAGTGAGCTTCAAATGCATGCACACGCTCCAGTGTATTATAGTTGAACACACGCACCTACACAACCATATCTGTTGACAAGTAATGATGACATGCTAATTAAGCTGTGGAATTGGGATAAACAGTGGTCTTGCCAGCAAGTGTTTGAGGGACATACACATTATGTAGTGCAAATTGTAATCAATCCCAAAAATAACAGTTTCATAGCTTGTTTCCGAAAACTAAATATATTTTGAAAATTCTACCCTGGTGTTGCAAAATTAGTCTGGTATGTGTTTCCCTAAGTAACAATATTTGTAAACAATGGATTCTCATTTCCAAGCATAGATGTATTGCCCCTGCAAGACATTATAACTACAAAAGTTGTACTGAGAAGATTGATTTCAAGAACAATTTTGAATATGTGCATAGATCAAATCTCAACAATTTTTAACTAGGTAGTAATTAATTGAAAATGGTTAGGTTTAGACTACCTCACTTGCCTTATATGTAGTAATTGCTCAGGTATATGTCACCAATCCATGGAATAAATAATGCTAAACTGGATACATGTTTAGGCTATGTTGAGTTTTCTTTAGCATTGAAACACATTAATTTTTTTCAGCTAATATCTTTTGAGTCGAGTTTGATTAGTTTCATAAACAGGCTACAACAAAATTTTATGTTAGAATTATAAACTATCTGCTGATGAACAGTGCCCCATAAGAAATAACTTTGGAGTGTTAAGATACCTGCTGCAGTATGGTGCCTTACATCGAGAACATTTCTTCTTCGCTTTCTCATGACATGCAGTACAGCCTTCTTCATCAGTAGGTGGTTTTTTTGTCTGATACATTTTGTATATACTATTAAGGCTGTAAAAAATAAAACAATTCAATTTGAAAATGTGTAAATATTTTTGTTTTGCAAATACATTCCTAATATAAAAAAAAATAAATGCAGCAAGGAAAAAGTGGTAGGATACAGTGAAGAATGGGATAGCAATCCTATATCAAATATTTAATGGGTATAACAATAATTATTTGTTTCGAAACATGTTTGTGGCAATACGAATTGCCCCTGAAAATTTCTTGACCTTGAATGTAAAAGGTGCTGTTCTGAAAATATATAAAGTCTTTTTGTCATGTTTGTTTGTTGTACATAGCAAACAAAGGCAAGACATTTGTTTGTTTGTTGATACCTGCAGTTATCAAATTCCTTATAAAAAAGGTTTGATATAAAAGGGAATTCATACAAGGTTCGGCACAGTTTCTTCCTTTATTTTTGTTAAATAATTTTTGTCAAGAAAATGACAAAGTGCCAACGCATGCGCATTCGCGTCACCATGCAGCACGTCTCGACTTCAAAGGCAAGAATATGATGAGCCTTAGCGTATGCGTACTGGCCACAGTCAGGAGTAACAGGATTTCCTTATTATAAAATGTGATTTGCTTTCTTAATTGTGCCACCCACACAAAAAGTCATACTGCGTGGTGTGCGGTAATATGCTAACATCCCGTAACCAAGGTCGTTGGTTCAAAACCGGCGCTTCAAAATCCTTAGCTTCCTTTTGGGAGGATTTCCGCAAAACTTTAATATGTACAAGATACTCATGCCACATAAAATTTTAGGTTTCTTCATTAAAATCTGTTTTCTTCCACATTTTCTACACTTGAAGTCAATGGTTTTTAAAACTGTTCTCAAAGATATTCTGACCCAAGCAAAATGTATCCTGTGCTTAACAATAGGATGGATTTTCTTTGCTTTCTTAATTATTTCCTGTATTTTGCAGCATTGGTGAACAACTTCCCCGATAATACACTTATCAAATTCACCCACAAACACTTTTCGATTGCCTTTCGGTATATTTCTTTTACCCTCGGTGTACATAATAAAACAGAATGTTCACTTTGCTTTTGAAGTTGTTTATGCTTCTTTCTAATTATGAGAATGAAATTTTCTCATTTTCCATAATAGTCTCCTGCCCGTATCTGTAACGTAGGTGGTAACTTGTCTGCCTCACGCAGAAAAAAAATGTGTTCAAAGTATTGTTTTTTCAAGAGGTTCCGAGTTCGAAGCTCAGTCAATGTGGGTTATTTGGATAAGGTTTCTTCAGGGGTTTTCTCTTATCCTGAAAGATGAATATTTGGTAGCTCTAAGCTCTATGTACCCTGTACTCATTTGAACAGCATTTCATTAATCATTAAATATAACATTTACAATATATAATACACTTATATATTATATGTATTCCGCTGTCCCCTTTGTTGCCTGCTTCAGTGGGATATTTAAGGAATATCAAGGTAGCAAATGGCACTGATACCATCTAGCTTAACTTCTGGGTCGCTGGCCCTCTCCACTATCACCAGATAGAGGGGCATGGTAACGGGGCCACTGATTACAGGGTGGGTTACACCAGTGCTGGTGTTAGATTTTGCATCCTTAATGGGATGGGGGAGGGAAAAGACGTTTTGAGGTAGGCATGTTGCCCTGGACCGAAGTGCAGTGCACAGCTAATCTTAAGCTATATACCAACCTGCCCGCACTGGCTGTAATCTGCGTGACTACAGAGGACCGAACACTTAAGCGTGCCTTTTTATTTTCGCCTAAAAGGCTTTGGCTACGGTTTTGTGGTCGCCATTGCTGGTAATATTTAGCGGAAAAGAAGCACAAAGTAACACAGGTTGTGCTGTGTGATAGCTGGTGATGTTTGTTGGCCAATCAGCAGCGTTGTTATAACAGCCAATCCGAAGCTCTACTGGCGGAAACAGCAGCCTATCACGGCCTCTCCCCACAATAATACTGATATTTTTCAGCAGTTTGAGTGCTCATTGTGAAGTTTAATATCCTTCAAGATGGACGCTCATGCATTTATGGCTACCGGAAGGGTGAACTTCTCTTTTCTGTGTGCCCATTTCGGGTACTATTTTACCCCAGAGGAAAGAAGAATTGCTAATCTTCGGGGCATTGATATTTTCAAACTATATGGCGTGCTTCCAGAAAGGGCAAATATTGGCGTCCGCGAGTGTCCTCGGTGTGGAGGAGTCATGGGGATGGTGACCTCGACAAATAGAGGAATTGGGTGGCGATATATCTGCCCAGATTATCACCGACTTGAAGCAACAAGTAATACCTTCTTCCAGCATGTGCGCCTCAACGGTGAACTAGGTACAGACAGGGTCCTGAAGTTTGCCTGTCTGTGGTTGATGAAGATACCCTGCATCACCATCCAAAGCCATCTAGAGATGGTGCATGAAACTGCCATAGTGTGGAGTTCCTATTTTAGGGACGTTGCGAACAAAATCGCTTGGCACGACTCCCAAGTCCTTGGTGGCGACGGCGACATCGTCGAGGTCATTTAAGCGTAAGTACCATGTGGGACGGCGAGTCATGTGGCGTCATCACTGGCTGGTTGGTGCCATCAGCCGCACCATAAAACAACGTTTTGGGCTCCTGGTCCCAAATTGCAGCAGAGAGACGCTGCGGCCTATCTTGCAGCTCTACGTGGACCAGGGTAGCCTATTAGTGACCGATGACTGGAGGGGTTATTGGGGCTGCGAGAATTCTTTTAGACTCCATGGAGTGGTGGTACACCGGCGCAATTTTGTTAGCCCACCCAGAAATATGGATCCCTTGTGGGTTCCAGCTGGCACCTACAACGCCCAGTGTCTCGCCCAGCAATGGATTGGAACCCCTCCAGCTCTGGGATTGGAACCGTTGCGGTACCATACCCAATGGATGGAGAATTCGTGGAAGGGGTTGAAGAAGATTCTGTCTTCCTGCACCAGCATCACCAACGCTCACAGCGGTGTAGGGGAATGGATGTACAGAGAGAATGTTCTCAAAACTATACCCTCTGAAATGCAGCAACTGGAAAGATTCCTGCGGGATATAGCAAGAGCTTATCCAGGTGTGGGAAAAGCACCCATGACCGCTGACATTGACAACTGTCAGTGTCATGAGTGTCTGTAATAAAATCAACATTTGTCCAAAAATAAGGCCTAAAGAGCCTCTTTCATCGGTCACACACCAGTAATTAAATGGCCCTTTTTAGGGACATCACAAGGTTTCCATAGAGTGGGTTGTACTGTTCGCCACAACAAAGAAAGTCCCAGGGGAATGAGGGGAAAGAGGGTTTAGGCACTATTATTATTGTTTATTACGAAATATTACTAATAAGTGAGTGAGTGAGTGTGTGGTGTTTTAGGGCCCGTCGACAACAAGGTCATTTGGTCCCGTTACTAATAAGTGCTTCTTCATTATATTGTTTATTACGAAATATTACTAATAAGTGCTTCTTTATTCTTAACTTATTAGGAATCACGGTGAATAGCTGCGAAATATTACCAAGGAATTAATAAAATTTGTGCAATGCCACTGCATACATCCCACCCGTCCCCGCACCCCTCCCTCATTGATAAAGCTCAACGCAAATCGACAGTCAGCTCTTTCACCCAATAGCCGAACACTTACCAAAAGGTTTGATATAAAAGGGAATTCATACAAGGTTCGGCACAGTTTCTTCCTTTATTTTTGTTATGGTGAAAAACTGAGACTGAAATCTTGATTGCAATGGTTTTTTTAAAATTTTTTTGTAATGCTGAAAACGTAACATAACAAAAAAAAAAAAAAGGAAAAAACATTGTAACCGAGATTTCCTTAACAACAGAGTTTGGAAGTAACTGATGATGGAAGCGATATGCTTTTGAAATCTATTTTATTGTATAAATAAAAAGGAAGTATTAACATCAACTTCTTAAGTTAAGTGGAGATTCTTTTACAAATATTTTTATTTGGGTAATATGTGTTGCTTCACTGTGACTTTCTGTGTGATGGTAGAATGAGTTTAAAAGGCAGTTGATACAAAGAATTCCCAAAATGTGTGTCGGTACCGGAAAGAGAAAAGTAAAAGATCTGCATTGGAAGATTGGCCATCAGAGTCTGCGAAATTGCTTAATGTGTGAATTGCTTTTCTTTCATGAATTGGGTAGCCTGCTTCTGTAGTCTTTTAGTAGCTTCTATGCCTTACATTTGACAGGTCTCCCAGTTTCAATCTAACTCTATGTTGGCTAACTCTATGCTCTGTGGACACTGGACTAATTTGAGCATCATTTCACCCACTTCATTCATCGTCTGATATGAATGAAAGTTTAAGGATGTAACTTTCTTTTTTTTTAAAAAAAAAATAGCAATATTTTGGATGGGAAAGCTTTGTGCAAGTTGGGTGCTGTGTTTGCTGTCAGAACAATGTTGATGTGAGAAGCTCTTAAGCAGAGACTGAGAGAAACATAGCTGTTGTCTTTTTTTTTTTTTTTTTTTTTTTTTTTACTAATTTGCTACAATGTATGAAACATGGCTTCACCATCACAGGATAGAATCCAAAACATCGGCCAGAAGCCAGTAGTACAGTGCCAAAGAAATCAAGGTTGGTTCCATCATTAGGAGTGGTCATAGCATTGGTGTTTTGAAAGCTAAAAGTGTTTTGCTCTTTGATTATTTTGAAAAGTCTAATATAGAGACCAGAGATGTTTTATTGCAGTAGATATCAGTATTTAAGAAAAAAGGCCTAGATTATAAAGGAAAACGGTCATCTTTAACCAAGCACAACAAAACTGCCCCTAAAGTGTTCAGTCAATGGCAAACTAAAAATTTGCACTACAAACTGCTATAAATTATGCCCTGCTCCTTGGATCTGCCTTTTATCAAAGTTTAAGGATTTCCTTGTAGCATCTGAACTAGCAGATGATTGCACTTGTAGATACCTGAGTTAAGAATGAAGATAAATGCCAGAGAATTAAATATGCTAATAAACAAACTGTTTATAGAAACTTTGCAACAAGAACAGATACAACATTATTACTCAGCTGCTTACAATTTACAAGGAAACCCATGCAAATATATTATGAAAGAGATAGGAAAGTAAGTATAACATACTTTGAGAAAACACAGTACATGTTTCTTTTCTACGTCCACAAGTTTTTAAGATTTTTAAGCCAACAGGACACTGACCACACCAGAAGCCAAGAAAAGAGGTAACGGACAAAGGCTGTGGAAGTCTATGTAACCATTTAATGATACATGTTTTCAATATATACAACATGAAGACATGCTAAATTAAATTCCAAATTCAGCAACAGGATTTATGCCATCAGAAGTAATGCTAAATGAAAAACCTAAACCATTAATGCTGAATTTGCCAGACACTATAATTGTAGGACAGGAATTATCAGTCCAAGAGAAATTAAAGATTGCCTACAACAATTCTTAAGAAAGCACAAAAAATGAAGAATAATATAAAAAGAAAGATGAAATGGAATCCCTCATTAAGTAAAAAGGTATTAGCAAAGATCCTGCAGGTATCCAGAGCGAAAGAGAACATCTGCATGAAAACAATTTCCTGATACACCATACAACATTAATAACAAATTTGGAGAATATGCTTTTGAATTTAAAGAAAAATAAGCAACAAAAAAAGAAAGATACAACATAGAAGCACTCAGACTCTAAAAGAAAGATCAGAATCTAAGGCAAATACAATATAAATTTAATGTGTTTCATTGGATGTACACAACATAAAGTAACTTGACAGTGCTTTGATATTTCTTACCTGATATAGTGATGGTGGATATTCGATTCTTAAGTAGGATAGTGACCAGTAATGAAACTTGGGTCTGTCATGTCACTCCAGAATCAAAACAACATCCATGCAGGGGAGGCATGCAGTATCCACCAAACAACAAAAATTCGAGACAACATTGTCAGCATGAAGGATCATGTAAACCATGCTCAGATATAGCGTTCTACTTGTTAATTCCCTTCCCAGAGGTGCAACAATCAATGCAGCAGACTGTGAAACACTGAGAAAACTTTGACACATAACTCAAAATAAAAAAAATGTTGAATCCTCAGTCAAGGCATTGTGTTTCTTTATGAAAGTGCACGTTCCATTCTGTTCGTGTCACTCAAAACCTTATTAAAAATTCCAATGGGAGCAATACAGCTCCAATATCTTGCCCTCTGAATACAATTTGTTCTTGTATCTGAAGCGTGAGTTAATAGGATGGTGTTTTAACAGCAATGACAATACAAAAAATTATGTTAAGTGGTGGTTGTCTGTAATGGAGATATCTTTCTTCGAAGAGTGCATACAAAAGTTGATTGTCCACTCTGTCAAATGCAGAGGGCAACTATGCTGAGAAATAGGTTAAATGCTCTTTTACAAATAAATGTCATGGAAACCTATTATTTATGACCTTTAATCTAGACTGGTACTTAATTTAAGGACTTAAATGAATAAAATAAATAAACCCTGGCATGACAGCCTAGGGCCAAGGCCTACCAACCCAACTGTCGGCCTCATGCCCACTTATGCACGGCGAGCTGGGCGATCATCCAACTGATATAGGGAGATGTGGTCAGCATCTTGGTATCCTCCAGCCGGAAGATTGGTTTTCATGACCAGGATCACTTACCTAGCATAAGCTCCTCACTTTCCTCATGATGCTGAGTGGGCACTGGTCCTATAGCAGGGTTTTAAAATCCTCACCCCAGGGGTGGGATTGAACCCGGGCCACTTTCCATGGTGAGGGACCAAGGCATGCTGCCTTAGGCCGTTATGTCAAGGCGCAGGACAATTAAAGGACTTGCCTCATAATATTTCTAGTGATCCTAGCAGAATAATGAAAAATTAAGAAAACTTCACCAAAGTCACAGGTATTGAACTACAAAGTTGTAGTTTATTCTCACAGAGTCATGTTATCAGCAGAAACCTTTTATGAATTTCCATAACACGGTGATTATGGTACTTCATCAAAGAATGTTTTACTTGCATCAGAAGCTGTTACATAACAATAAACCTTTCTGATGTTCTTTCTTGTTGATATGATTGGTACTTGTCCTTCATAGTTGTTACTCAACTGATACACAAGTTGCACAATCCTTGGTCCTGGTTGACACAAATGAATATATGCTATGCTCTCAATGAAGGGATGAGACACAACTCTGTCAGGAATAATCTGTGGAACAATGAAATTTGGAACAAACATCATGTTCACATTTCCAGGAACTTTGCTTCTTATTGATTCATCAAAAAAAATGTGTTTTCTTATAATACTTGGTTCAACATGCATCCACATCAATGATGTCACTTGAAATGCATTAACTGTAAGTTCCTTTCAACATGGAATAACTAAACCATACCTGTGAAGCAGACACAAAGACAAGTTGAAAATTATTCCTTTCAACACTAAACTATGCACTTTGCTCCTTAGAATGCAACATTATGATTAAAGGAATGCAATAAAATGTGAAGTTAGTGCCGTTCAACAATGAACAATTCTTAAATTATAGATGAGTCGCATTTTTTACACATCAACTTCACTACACTGATGTGTAAACAAATATGACTCATCTATTATTTAATAATTGTTTTGCTTCACTGTGGTATTCCAATACAGTTAAATTTTGATATAATGAACAATTCCTTTATATTGCTGGGAGATACAGTTTACAGAGCTGGTGAATTTGCTTTAAAGATTTTAGAACTAGCAAGTTTGCTATGGATATGTTGAGATAAGACCTATATGTTGAATACCACAATAAAATATGTAAGCAATATAATTACAATTACTTTCTTGGAAGTGTTGAAAACAGTGTTGTTATGATAAATTAACTTTAAAGAGAGTCGATTAAAGACACTAGACAACACTTACTTTTAAATTTTTCCGGAACTAGTTTCAGAGGCTTTGCCTCTATCATCGGCCGGCTCTCGACTGATTCTCGTTGGTGTAGCTGACGATACCTTGTCACAGGTCTCCTCTGGTGGCGGCTCAAGGAACTTGCTGAACAAATCCTTCTGGGGGATGTCGAAATTGAATACTTTGTTCCTATTTTTTGAAATGAAGATTTGTTCCCATTTGTTCCCATGGGAATCTTCATTTCAAAAAATAGGAACAAAGTATTCAATTTCGACATCCCCCAGAAGGATTTGTTCAGCAAGTTCCTTGAGCCGCCACCAGAGGAGACCTGTGACAAGGTATCGTCAGCTACACCAACGAGAATCAGTCGAGAGCCGGCCGATGATAGAGGCAAAGCCTCTGAAACTAGTTCCGGAAAAATTTAAAAGTAAGTGTTGTCTAGTGTCTTTAATCGACTCTCTTTAAAGTTAATTTAAGCAATATAATATTACACATCTTTTTTAAGTTCAGCTTTCTTTGCAGCTATTAATGTTTCTTAGTACAAAATTCAATAACAATGATGGGGACTTCAGTTTACTCCAAAGGAATGCAAGTTATACATTTATTTGTCAAAAGAACATCTCAAAACATTGGTGTAAAAGTTGTTGTCACCATCATTATTGTATAAATGATATCATTATTGGTCTTCATAGATAGAATTCACTAGAAACACATTGGTGTTTCAAAATACCAGAAGGGAGTAGAAGCAGTACTTACTGCTAGCAAAGGAAAGGAACATAAACAGCAGCAGATATGACAAATGTTGGCCATTGCTTATTTTTGTAACAGCTTACATTTTTGGGAAGTTGCTCTCCAGACTTTTGAAATGCATATTAAGAGGAGTTGGATTGACTTAAGAATATTTAAGTTTAAAACGCTGAAAGAAGTCTTGAAAAGAGGGGGTCATTAACTGATATAATCACAAATTATTACAAATTTACAAAACAACTAAAGAAAGAATTAAAGATGAAGAGAACTTCATTATGCTGCATGCTTGACTTATCTGCACAGGGGCGCTGATGACCGTGCAGTTGAGCGTTGTTACACCCATATCTTCATCATCGTCATCATCATCACGGACTGTGCAGTTTGCTAGTTGTTTTTGTAGGGAAGTTCTTATATGTCAGGAAGAAAAGTGATATACTGAACTGCAGACTGCAAGAGTTACAAAGCAGAAATAGAGTTCCTCATTTGCTTTCACTACTTCCCTTACCCTTGAAACATTCACATGGATAATCCTAGTCTTTAGATTGGATTAGATATTTTGCATTCAGTGTATTCACTTGTAGGCACAAACGACTGTGAACATTGAATATGTCTAGAGGTATATAATTTTATGGCATATATACTGGTAAATTTAATATAAGAGACATGTTATATACAGACAATGTGAAAAGCAATGTGGAAAATAAGGCAAGGATAGTGTATATATGATAGAGAATGTAACACTTTTTTCAGTCAGCTTTAACTTGGCTTTTGCCAATATGTCACGACATTTTATATTGTCATTTCTCTAATACATATACATTTAAATAGCTTTAGAACAGGCATCAAAGGTTTGCACATAATGATTTTTCATTGGAAAAGTAGATTCTACTTACAGAGCTACATAAGCATTATGAGGATAATTTGTCATTCAGATAATCTTGTACAGAATAAAATGATTTTGAGCTTAGTTACTCTCTAGTAGCACTTGAAACACTGAAATTATCCATATTTCTTTTAAAATCATTAGGAAGAGCACCAAATATTTTGATGGTTTCATAATGCACACCTTTCTGGAGGCAAGAAAGTTTAGCAAGTAATAATCGATATTACAGTTTTGGCTGGTGTTTATTCTATGAATTATATTATTTGTTATAAATGAGGCCCGATTGCATACAAAAAATTTTAGGATCGAGAATATATATATATATATATATATATATATATATATATATATATATATATATATATATGCAAAGAAGGGTTGATATCTTCATTCTTCTAAAAAGAATTTTGAAGGAGCATCTGCTATGGTTGTTAGTAATGATTCTTATAACCTTCTTTTGGATAAGAAATATTTTTTTTTACTAATATTCCATATTTCACGATAGAGTTAAAGTGTGCATAATACACTAATTTAAGTGTATCAATAAAACTCACATTAATCACTGCTGAGATAGCATAACAGACAGAGCTGAGTTTAGGTAAGATATACTTAATGTGAGCTTTCCAATCTAAGCATCTGGCTACTTGAAGGCCCAGATATATTTTGCTGTCAATTTCTGCTAGTATCATATCATTAATCCCAATTTGTAACTGAGTGTGTGATGTACAAGTTATAAATTTAATACATTTTATTTTGTCTAGATTCACAGATAATTTGTTCGCTTTAAACCAACATGACATACAGTTCAAAACATAATGCAATTTAATTATACTTTCATTTAAATTTGTACTGGTCACTGGGACACTACAGAACTGTACTTGAAATGTCCTTTATGTAAAGTGAGTGCTCGTTTATACAGATCAGGAATAGTAAAGGCCCTAACACTGAACCTTGGGGTACCTACTCCATGAGTTACTACTTTCAAATTTGAAGTTTGTTTTTCATAACCAATTTCACTAGTTGCTTCAACACTCTGTTCTATTTATTTTAGGTAAGATACAAACCAACTTAAATGTTCATATTTTAGTCCATAGAATTCCAATTTTGCTATAAGAATGTCAATTAACACAATCAAAAGCCTTAGCTAGATCACAGAAAATTCCACCTATATGTCTTTTTTCATTTAAGACAGTCATCACTTCATGAGTAAATTTATAAATTACATTATTTGTGAATATTACTTTTCTGAATCCAAATTGATCGTTGACAAGTAGGGGTGCCCAGTACCGAACCATGCCCAGTACCGTACGGTGTCAGTATTTTTAAGTTTCCGATAGATAGTAGAGGCTCATGGTATGTATTTAGACAAACAACTATCTTTTTTACCAATGGAAAGTTTTCCCTCTTTGACCGTGGAATCAGAAGCTATTGTTCAGAGAAGTTGTGTAGTGAACCGGAGCTGTGCTGTTAATAACTTGCTGACATTGCTGCTGCCTTGTCCGGTGAGGAACTAAGTAAGTATTTGTACTCATATTATTTGGTATTAAGTAGACTACACAAAGTACAGTGTCGGTTTAAAAGAATCGGGTCATGCTATGATGATATATATATATATATATATATATATATATATATGTACCTGTGAGTTGCTCAGTACCGTACAATAGCAATTTTCCCAGTACCATATGTGAAGGTTTATTCCCCTGAACTTGCACTGACAGATTAATTTTTGTTTATAGGCATTCCTGTCAACATGGAGGCCAAAAAGAAAGGAAACTGGTTAGAAGAAAATGTGAAACAAGCAATAAAGAATGTGACACTCAATTTTAAAATTGCTAAATTCAAAAACAATAGATGAAATCCCATCAGTTAACAGATCCGGAATATACCAGAAAAGTTGTAAGAATTGTGAAAAATGATCAAACTAGATAGATAGACTACATAGACATAGACTACATAGATCAAACTAAAAGAAATCTAAAAACCAGAGTCAAAGAGCACTTTAGAAACATCAGAGTGAAACAAGAAGATAAGTCAGCAGTAGCATTTCACTTTTGGAATGAAAACCATGACATTGATCCAAAGGAGTGATAAACCAAAATAAATTGACAACATGGGAGAACATATTCATATGGAAAAATAAGGATCGCGTAATGAACTTTGAAATCCCACCAGTAGATAATATGCTGTGGCAGTGAAACAAACTTACGGAACTATGTACCACATTCTTCAAGCCATAAAATATAAAGATCACTGCTGGTATATTTGCGTGGATTTTAAATTGATTGGCCTTTTAATGGAATTGTAAAGCAAATTTACCAAATTTCCGTGTTTCCTCTGCTTTTGGGACAGTTGTGATAGGGAAAAGCACTATAAAGTTAAGGAGTGGATAGGAAGAGAAATTCATTCCTTGGCAACAAAATTTAAAATTTAAACAATTGGTTGACCCACAGAAGGTGTTTCTTCCACCTTTACACATTAAATTAGTGCTGATGAAGAATTTTATAAGGACCATGGACAACAACAGTGAGAGTTTCAAACATCTTAGAACTGTTTTCCCTGGTCTGAGTGACACCAACTTAAAAGAAGGAATATTTGTTGGACTTCACATCAGAAAAGTGATCAGTGACAAAAATTTTGATACAAAATTAAATGCAAAGGAACTTGCAGCATGGAGGTCATTTAAAGGTGTTGTTCACGGCTTCCTTGGTAACCAAAAAGATGCAAATTATAAACAGCTGGTACAGAATCTTCTTCAAACATATCAGAAATTGGGGTGTAGGATGTGTCTCAAAATTCACTTCCTATATTCCCATTTGGATTTTTTTCTCGGAAAATTATGTGCAATAAGTGATGAATAAGGTGAAAGTTTTCACCAAGACATCTTGAAAATAGAACATCATACAGGCATATGGGATGCATCAATGATGAGTGATTACTGCTGGTTTCTAATAAGAGGGGATATGACAACACATAAAAGGAGAAGTTTGAAGCAATCATTCCCTTCAGAAACATAAATGTGAGTAGCCATTTTATTTTAATTAACATATTTTCCACTAAAATAAATAACCATATTAACAGAATTTAAGAGCTTTTCACAATATATTTATTAGAATACACATTCTTGGAACTGCCAAGTTAATTTTGATTTACAATTTTTCATAATAGGAATTGTAAACAATCTGAGGGTGACACAGACAAACTGATTGCATTTTCCAATTCAGTGCATTGAATTCATTAAGATTCAGCTTCTTTTAATTCTGCGCAATTTTATATTTCAAATTTTTAGACTAGTGTAATCATTGACTGACATTATAAATGCTCCTTTCATATGTTTCATCTTCATGTGCTTAAGGGTTATAGAACCAAGTGATAGCAATTGGTATGTTGCTTAGAATGATGGAGTTTGATTTGGTGTTCGATTGGCCAGATGGTGATCCTTCCTGGTACCTTCATGTTGATAGGAGTCTTAGGAATAATGCAGACAGGTAATGCTGTCATCAGAATTGGTGTCATTTGGAATTGTTAGGGAACCCAAACATGCCAACAAACATCACCATCCAGAGCTGGTCTGCCCTTAATCCCTTGCTTCAAGAATTCACAGTTATTTTTGGTTTTGCTTTTTTTAATGTATTTTTATTTTAATTTACAGATGTGTTTTAAAGGGCTGTGGTTATCATCATCTCATTCTATATTGAGCATGAAAGACTACTTTATTTTGCTCAGGGCCTCTTTATCAGGCTTGAGGTTCTTTAATGTGCCATAAGTGAATGACACTGGACCACTGCTTTTACTTCCTTTCAAAAGGAAGCCATGTAAAATATTTTTAGGCCTGAAAAATTTCTATCTCCTTCTGCTAGGCTTGGGTCCATTACTTTAGAAACCAGAGATTAGCTTACAAAAATAATAGAGGGTCTAACTTAAGTATGGTGATGAGCTCCAGTAGCTGGGGAGCACTTCCATCTGTCTAATCCTAATAATAAGAAATCTATACACAATTTTCTCTAATTAAATTAACTTATTGGTGGACGTTTTTTACTTATTTCCTGTGTTCTTAAGCTAAGACATAATATAAACTAAATGTTACAAATTCAGAATAAAAAAATTGTACACAACCCAGGACATTGCTTGCCTCAACCATCAACTTAGATTAGAGCATTTAAGAATGAAAAGCAAAAACATTTTCTTGCTAGTAGAGTAGAACCTCATTTACGTGGATAAACTGGGACCAGGTCAATCTGAGTTAACGAAAATCTAGGTTATCCAAAGAATGACAGAGAATGGATAAAAAGCATGTTAATCACCAAAATATTTTTAATGGAGTTTAGAATTTAGTCGGGATTTGAACCACAGATCTCCCTGTCTCTGTCCAGTTTTTGTTAACCATTGAGCTACTATGGCCAACATGCCGGCATAACATTAAATTCTCCAACTGACTCGTATGTTTCCCAGTAAACCACTAGGGGCACTCATATACAATGAAATACACACCTTTTCATGGCAACTTACTATGCTGTAAGTACTTAAGTCCAAGGCTTTCTACCACTATTAGGTAAATTAATGGAAATTAATTGTTCTTTCACATGGCTAGTGTGAAAAAACGATTAAGTTCCATCAATTTTTATGTTTGTTACTGCTTTTAAGTGGATCATAATCACAGCTGGTTCATCAACACTGTCTGAATTGAATACTTTTCATTTTCATTTTCATTAACACTACATGATGTAATAATGCCTTCCTCTATAGTCAGTTTATAATCTCCATCATTGTCGATTTGCAACCAATTGTCAGTGTAATTAATTGTTCTTTCACACTAGCTGTGTGTAGGACGCACTATGAAAGGGTAGAGCCAGACTGAAAAATTCAATGCCATAGCCGGGATTTTAACCACGGATCTTCTGGTTTCCATCCAGCCGCTCTAACCATTTGAGCTACTATGACCAACGTGCCAACATGACATTAAATTCTCCAACTGACTCGTGTTTCTCCCGGTAAACCACTAGGAGTTCTCATAAACATATGAGACATAGTGGTTTACCGGGAGAAACACGAGTCAGTTGGAGAATTTAATGTCATGTTGGCACATTGGCCATAGTAGCTCAAATGGTTAGAGCTGCTGGACGGAAACCAGAAGATCCGTGGTTCAAATCCCGGCTATGGCATTGAATTTTTCAGTCTGGCTCTACCCTTTCATAGTGCGTCCTATACACGGCTAGTGTGAAAGAACAATTAATTTCCATTAATTGTACCTAATAGTGGTCTGAACTATAAAACCTGGACCTTAAAGTACTTACAGCATAGTAAGTTGCCATTAAGGTAGTTGTGTGATCTTGGCTTCCGGTGAAGGCCGCGTCATCTTGGTCGAAATTGCCGACGTTTCGCTCATCTTGTCGTGAGCTTCTTCTGGGCTCTTGTCCGCTCTTTGTCCGGTTGCTCCCGTTTATGCATCGTTTTGCAGGGAAGAATATCACAGGAAAAGAAAGCCCTAAGGAATCGAACCAGACAACAAAACACAATATTAATTATCTCCAAAACCAACAAAAAGCGGTGACACCGGTGCAAGATCCCATTGGCAGACAGGCAACCAATCGGGGACAAAGGGGCGGGACCAGCAGAGATTCGCAACCGGTATATAAACGGGAGCAACCGGACAAAGAGCGGACAAGAGCCCAGAAGAAGCTCACGACAAGATGAGCGAAACGTCGGCAATTTCGACCAAGATGACGCGGCCCTCACCGGAAGCCAAGATCACACATCAAGACACAGGCCGTGGAAGCCTACGCATCCATTAAGGTAGTTGTCTCATATGTTTATGAGAACTCCTAGTGGTTTACCGGGAGAAACACAAGTCATTTGGAGAATTTAATGTCATGTTGGCACGTTGGCCATAGTAGCTCAAATGGTTAGAGCGGCTGGATGGAAACCAGAAGATCCGTGGTTCAAATCCCGGCTATGGCATTGAATTTTTCAGACTGGCTCTACCCTTTCAATTGTCAGTGTCTTCATCAACATCGGAACAACATAATTATTTTTAAACATGTCTATAAAGTCTTCCACACTTATGTTTCTTCTTCTTCAGCCTTGTTTTCTGCAAAAGTCAGACACACTAGGCCATAACGACTTTATCAGTTTCTTCCAACCCAGTCCCAAGCAGATGGGGTAAGTGCAATGAATTCACTTGCTGGCAAGAGAATTCCAGTAACCTACTTAATGAGAATAACAATTTATCGTCTATAAAATAAATCTTCATCTACTATGCTAAATAACATACTTTTTTTCAAAGGTGATCTCGGTTAGCGAGATTTTACTGTAGTCTTGTTTCCCCCCAATTTACGTCCTCCAAAGTTAAGTCATTCAGATGATGAATAAAATGGGTGAAATGAAGCTTAAATGAACCCAGGGTCCATAGAGCTTTGAGTTACCCAACACAAGTCTTTCAGGTTAAGGGAAAACCCAAGTAAAAGCCTTATCCAGATAATTCACCACATGACCAAGATTAAAACTTGGGACCTAAATGTGAGACAGATATGCTACCATCAATGCTACTGCGGTGGGCTTGCTAGTAGTCTGATTGTGTAAATATGAGCATCTGCTTTTTCATTTTTCTAAACTTTGTTAATCCTAAGCTTGTAGCATGCAGAATATCTTAACTGAGAAGCCAGTGATTTTAATACTCTTACCTTCGATTCATTTGTAAAATATCTTGCAATTCTGTACTGAACATGGCTTTAGCATGTTTACGGGTAAGTGTTCGCCAAAATTTGCTGTCTCTGTCTGCCAGTTTCTGCCTCATCTAATCAAAACAGAGTTATTAAACCATATGAGTGATGTATTTTAATTCATAAAGAGATGGGTAGCATAACAAAAATTCAACCAAAATTTTTTCTTCATATTTTAAGGATGGGAAATGTTTCAGAGTAAAGAGTCTTCATTTCAAATGTGAAATGAACTTGTTGTGCAACCATCAACAGTCTGACACACAGATTAGTAAATCTACCTCTCAGCCAGCAAGAATATCAAAACGAATACCATCAAATCTTAAAAACTGCAATTAAAAATGGATATGGAAAAAACCTTGTGGATAAAAAACTAAAATTATTCAAACTTCAAAAGAGATTAAAACAGATCACAGCTCTCACACCAATAAAACAAGAAATTAGATTTTCTAAATTTACTTACCACCCCTGGGCCACAAAAAAGTTCCAAAAAATATTCAAGAAATACAATATAACTTTGGCACCAAAAAACAATTACAACATTAAAAACCTACTTCACAGCAATAATACTGATAAGATAAAACCAGAGGAAAAGTCAGGCATTTACAAGATTAAGTGTAAAGACTGTGAAAAAATTTATATAGGGAGGACAAAA
Organism: Mantis religiosa; assembly: GCA_030765055.1. Classification (NCBI taxonomy): domain Eukaryota; kingdom Metazoa; phylum Arthropoda; class Insecta; order Mantodea; family Mantidae; genus Mantis; species Mantis religiosa. Next base: position 284,837,476 of record CM060948.1, on the reverse strand, counting down.
AGAAACATAGGCACTAGAAAGAAAGAACACTTCAGGCACTTAAGATACAAAAATATTGATAAGTCCGCAATAGCAGCTCATTTCTGGTCTGAAAATCATGAAATTGAAGATAGCACAGAATTACTAAAATACGTACAAAAACATAGTGAACTCGTCATATGGGAGAGGATATACATAGAAAAACATAAAAACCAACTAATGAACTTTGAAATCCCGCTAGAAGAGAATCCCACATTTCAGTTCATCACTAAATCAACAGATGGCAGCAACAACCCCAGAATTACCCACACCGCTGGATCTAGCTTCAGTCGCACAAGAGCCGTAGATGCAAACGAAGATTTGCGAAACATGTCCTCAAAATAGGTACGAAAGTGAAGCAGATGTGTAAAAAATACGACTCATCTAAAATTTAATAATTTTTCGCTTAACTGTGGTGTTCCAATACAGTTAAATCTCGATATACTGTTTGTGTTTTATAATTAGCAATTTTTTCCAAACATCGAGTTCGGCTGCATTACTGGCTGGCTTTAATAGTTTTATTTGGTACAATTTCATGATTGGTAGACCAGAAATGGTGGGCTATCTCTGATTTTTCTATTTGTTTGTATTTCACACATGTCATATGTTCCTGTAATCTAATATATAAACTTCTTTTGGTTTTTCCTATGTAGAACTTATTGCAGTCTGAGCAGTTGATTTTATATATACCTGATTTCTTGTTTTCAGGTACTGGGTCTTTCAGGTTGTTGCATAATAAGTTTTTTAAACTGAATTTATTTATTGGGGCTAGGGTGATGTTGTACTTCTTGAATATCTTGTTGAATTTATGATGCACTCTGGGATGATATGTGAATTTCCTGAACTGTGTCTCGGTTTTTGAGTCTGTTAATTTTGTGGTATCCAATATGTGTTTCTGTTCCTTGAATTTCCAAATTTTCTTATCTATTAATTGTTTACTGTATCCATTAATTGCAGCTATTTTAATCATGTGGTTATGTTCTTTGTTGTATTCATTCTGTTTCAATGGGATGTTTACTAGTCTATGTACTAAGCTGTTCAAAACTGCATGTTTGTGGGGTGTAGGGTTGTAGCTATCGTTCTTGATGTAATTATCTGTTTGTGATGGCTTCCTGTAGATGACAAAAGATATGTTATTTAATTCATGGATTATCTTCAGATCTAAGAAAGGTAAGTAGCCATCTTTTGCTACCTCTATTGTGAACTTTATTGCTCTATTCTGTATGTTCAATAGTTTTAAGGAAACTTGTATGAATTTGTGTGGAACAATGGCAAAAATATCACCAACTTATCTATACCAGTATTTGAAGATGTATGGAAAGGATGATTTAATATGTGTTTCAAAGTAGCTCATAAAGAGGTTGGCTAGGAAAGGTGAAAGTGGATTGCCCATTGTTAGGCCTGAGGTCTGTTGATAGAATTTACCGTTGAATGAAAAGAAATTTTGATGTGTGTATGAATGAGTAAGTTTTGTGAGATCTTCTATTTCTTCTGCTGAAATGTTATTCTGTATGAGCCAATTCTTGAGGAGTAACATGAGTTCATCTGTTGGAATACTGGGAAAATGCAAGGCGACATCAAATGATACTAGTTTGTCTTCTGTGTCCAAATGCAAATTTGAGATCCTGTCTACTAATTCTAATGAGTTTCTAATAGCTAGGCTGTGGAACTGTGGCTGTGATGAAAATGTATGTGCTAGATGTTTGGCTAATTTGTAGGTAGGTGCATCTATGCTGTTGATTATGTGCCTCATTTTATCTCCTCATAAACCAGCATTTCACTTTTGGAAAGAAAACCATAACCTTGCTCCATTCCAAAACTATTAAAAGTTGTGATGAACTACAATATGAGATAATATTTTATCTTGAGAATTCAAAGACTGATTAATACACTTCAAAATCTCATAATTAATAATATGATAAAGAAGTTCATTGTTCCACCACCAGAGAGAAAACTGCAAGCAACAACAATCAACAACAGTCTGACCTTTGAAGTTGAAAATGGGAGCAACTGCTTCCAAAGCTAGTTCCTCAAACATGGAATTTAAATAATGTAGTAAGATAAAAACAGAGAGTACAAACAGTTTCATGAAATGATAATGATGATGTTTTACCACAAATGTAATAAATGTTAGCTTTTTTTATGATTTGACTAGGGATATCATATTAGAATTATATATAAGTATGCAAAAAGTGTCTTGATTAGAAATCCAGAAAGTATTGTTAAAATTCTTTACTTTCTATAAATTTTGTGGGCTAGATGTATAAAATTTGGGAAAGTATAAATGACCATGCGTGATTGAATAGAGCCAAGTTTATTGCCAGGTATCAACTATAATTAAGACATAAACATGTTTCTTCTTCAACACTACATAAAATACATCCTTTATACCTCATTTTATGTAAAAGTTGAAAGATTTACAAGGATAACCATCCTCACTTATTTTATATCTGTTTTACACGCACTTCTTAAAAATATATTTATGTACTTACCTGGTTCACATTAACTGAAATATTTTCAGAAATGGCATATGATTTATTTTGTTCTGCATTAGGGCCATTAGTTCTGTGCCTGTGACTTACTTTCCTCATGCACTGGAAAGAGTCTATCCTTAATTTCTTGTGGTGGTAGTTGCCAGCTGGAAGCCATGAGACTTCGTTGATATTGTCACCCAATTAGCGGAAAGCACAACCAACGACAGCTGAGTAAGGGGCCAGAGGCAGCCAAGCCAACGTGCCCATTAGTCTCTGTCACTAACTGAGGAGATGATTAGGGAATGTCACTTGTCGCTGGCCGCCTCTTCCCCCCCTTCCACTGCCATCTGGAACCTTCGCGGTGATTCACGGAAACTAGAGGCTTCGAGAAAACGGCGATATTCTTATAAAAAAAGGCTGCAGTGAGTGAACTGAGTCAGTCAGTGAGTTCTTGGCAAGCAGCGAAGCAGCGTCGTGCTAGTGTACGGACAAGAAGACTGTGTACGTGCGTCGGAGGAGTTTACGTGATTGCGAGTGCAAGTGGAATTGTAACGGACGAACTGGTGAATCGTAATTGTGTGCATTACGTAATTCTGTGTAACTGGAGTGTTCAACTGTAAGTCGGTGGAAATAAAGAATATTTTTTGAGTGGTGCAATTGGACTTTTCATTTCACGAACCCACAAAGTCACACATGGTGTCAGAAGTGGGATGACAACATCACCGAACATTACAACCATGGACGCGGCATTGGAAAACATTTTGGAGAAGATGATGGAAATGAAGGCCGAACTGACATCGGAAATGAAGACGGCAAATGACATCACCGAGAAAATGGAAAAGAAGTTGGAGACGGCAAATAACAACTTGGCCGCGAAGATGAACGAATTAACAACAAAAACAGAAGCGGGAAATAACAACCTGGCCGCAGAGTTAAAACACATGAAGACGGCCAACGACAACCTCACCGCCGAGTTGAAACAAATGAAGACGGCCAACGACAACAATACCGAGAAGATGGAAGAAATGAAGGTCGAATTAACAGCGAAGACGGAAACGGCAAACCACAACTTGGCCACGACAATGACCGCAAGGATGGCCGAACTGACCACGGAAATTAAGGTGGCGAACGTGGCTCTCGCCGCCAAATTTGAAGAACAGTTGGCCGGCGTGAGGGATGACGTGACGGAACTGGGCAAGCGGATGGGCCAAGTGGACGAGCGCGTCGAGGACCTGGCGAGCCGCGTTAACGACCTGGAAGCCAGCTAAAGGCAAGGTCACACAGCAGCCAGGGGAGACGCTGCAGGAGTTCGCCCTGGCAGTTGAACAACTGGCAAGCAAGGCCCTAGTCGACCTCCCAACAGAGTTCGTGTCCCGGGAAGCTGCCTACACCTTCGTTGACGGGGTACGGAACACGGAGATTCGTCAGCGCCTAATGCTCGGCGATTATAAAACAATCCACGAGGCGCTAACGGCAGCATTAAGGATGGAGGCGGCCAAGGTAACAGCTATCCCGACGTCGAGAACGAGGAGTGTCCGCTACACCGGAGACAGAAGACCAGCCGAGGGACGTCGGCGAACACCTAGTGGCCTGTGTTGGGGGTGTGGACAGCCCGGACACCTGCAGAGAGACTGCCCGCACCAAGAAGAGCAGCCGGAAAACGAGTAAGGGCCGTTGTGGAGAGGGGCACGTCGGCGCCATCACCACCATCCCCTCGAGTGACACTGCGCTCCGTCAGCCGGCGTAAGAATGACAGCCTCATCGCGGACGGCTGGGTAAGAGGAAAGCCGTGCCGCGTGCTGGTGGACACCGGAGCGGCCGTGACCATCATCAGACCTGACGTGGCGAAGGGTTTGCCGACAAGGAAGCCGAGCCGACCATACCAGCTTGTCACGGCATCGGGCGACACCTTGCCTGTAGAAAAGGAGGCCCTGCTGAAGCTAAACGTGGGAAGGAGTACCGTACGTCTGTGGGTGTTCGTCGCGAAGGTGGCTGAGGAGGTGATACTAGTATTGAATGCCCTCATGAGCCACGAGGCGACGGTCGACTCGGCAAGAAGGTCCTGCGGCTCAACGGAGAAGATGTTATACTCCGTCAACCAGAGGAGCGTCTTGGAATTTGCAGGGTCTTCTTGAGCGAAGACGTGGTTGTCCCCGCGAGGAGCGAGGTGGTGGTGACGGCGCGACTGGAGGGCCAGAGAACCAGGTACATGATGCTGGACCAGAAGACGCCTGTACACAGACTGTGTGTAGCCAGGGCATTGCTGCCGTGCCGAGAGGAGGTGCCAGTGAGACTGCTAAATCCAACGGACACCGATCAAGACGTCCAGGCCGGGACGGAGTTGGGAACGTGCGAGCCCGTGGTGAGCGTAACAGCAATCGACAAGACACAGGAGCCGGTGCCGACGCAATACCTGGGGCCCCGGCTAGAATGTTTACTGGAGAGGGCGGCCGACCGCCTGACCGCAGAACAGCTGGAGAAAGTTCGACAACTGCTGAGGCGATACCAAAGCGTCTTCAGCCAGGGCGACAGTGACTACGGCCGCACGGACAAAGTGCTTCACTGCATCGACACCGGGGACGCCCGGCCTATTCGGCAACCACATAGACGCGTTCCGCTGGCGAAGCAAGGGGCGGTACGAGACTTGCTGGTGGACATGAGATCCAGGGGAGTGACTGAAGAGTCGGACAGCCCTTGGTGTTCCCCTGTAGTCTTGGTGACGAAGAAGAACGGCGAGCTGCGCTTCTGCGTAGACTACAGAAAGCCGAACGCTGTCACCCGGAAGGACTGTTTTCCCTTACCCCAGAATGACGATACCCTGGACACGCTAGCTGGTGCACAGTGGTTCTCGACACTGGACCTGAAGTCGGGCTACTGGCAGGTAGCTCTAGACCCGAGAGACAAGGAGAAAATCGTATTCTCGACGGGCCAAGGGCTCTGGCAGTTCACGGTTTTGCCCTTTGGCCTCTGCAACGCACCAGGTACCTTCCAACGCCTCATGGAGTCAGTGATGAGATTGCTGACTTATGACGCCTGCCTGCTATACCTGGACGACATCATTATCGTCGGAATGACTTTTGATGATCACCTCGAGAATCTGAGTAAGGTGCTACAGAGACTGCAGGCGACCAACTTGAAGCTGAACGCGAAGAAGTGCCAGCTCTTCCGCAAGGAAGTGAACTACTTGGGCCACATAGTCTCAGCAACCGGAGTGGCCACAGACCCGGAGAAGACACAGGCTGTGAGAGATTGGCCTCGCCCAAAGGATAAGAAAGATTTGCGCATTTTCCTGGGGATGTGCAGTTATTACCACCGCTTTATAAAGGGGTTCTCCAACATCGCAAAACCCCTCACCCGCCTGACCGAGGAACACCGGCCTTATGTGTGGACGGAGGACGCCGAAAACGCTTTACAGCACCTAAAGGAGACCCTGTGCAGTGCTCCAATTTTGGGTTTCTCACAACCGGGTGGCGCCTTCATTGTGGACACCGACGCCAGCGACCATTCCATTGGAGGTATCCTATCGCAGATCCAGGACGGCCATGAGCGGGTGATAGCCTACTACAGCAAGACGCTATCCAAGGCAGGGAAGAACTACTGCGTCACCCGACGAGAATTATTGGCGGTAGTAAAGACCTTGGAGCACTTCCACAAGTACCTGTAAGGTCAGCCATTCCACCTGAGGACTGACCATTCCGCCCTAACCTGGCTATTGAGCTTTAAGAACCTGGAAGGCCAGACAACACGTAGGGTCCAGATGCTGCAGGAGTACAACTTCACCTGGTAACATCGCAGAGGGAAGAGCCACGGTAACGCAGACGCTATGTCCCGAAGACCCTGTCCAGAAGATTGCGGCCGGTGCACAAGAGTGGATGAGAAGGAGCGTGCCGCAACAGTCCAAGTAGTCACGGCAGTGCCTGCGGATGGCTGGGATAGCACAGGCCTGAGGAGGGAGCAGCTGGCGGACGCAGACTTGGGGCCACTCTTGAGGGAAGTGGAGGCAGGGACGAGACCAACCTGGGAGGACATCGCACCGAGGAGCACCACCTCCAAGTCGTACTGGGCCCAATGGGACTCGTTGAAGACCAGAGAGGGCGTGCTGTTCCGGGTTTAGCCCAGAGGTTCTACTCCCATTAGTCCTGAACCCGTAGGAACTGGACCCGGGCCTCCTTCGACCAGGGAGTATCCGAGCTGTCCCAAAGGGCGCTCGGCGTCATCCATGGGGCTTTCCATAGGGCAAGACCTAGAGACTAACAAGCCCCCCATCTGGTCCTATGGACTCAAGACGGGATGGAAGTGGATACGCCACTTACGCGCGTCAACACTCAAGGTGAAGACTACCGAAGAACCTCGGTGGGGCCGCCTGGTGATCTAGCACACCTTCTACTAGCTTTGCAGGCTAGTACCCGGGAGAATTGATGACTTCCCTCAACCCCGTCCGAAGACGTACCAGACTCCCACGGGTATCGGGAACACACTGCCCGCTCAAGTCCATCCCAATCCGAACAACTCCCGAAGGAGGGGCTCGGCTGTGTCGGCCCGAGGTTCTTCTAGTAACGTCAGAGGTACCACGAGTGCTAAGGGTCCGCAGCGACCGCACTTTGGCAGCTGAAAGGGACGGATCCCTTCCCCTACGGGGGCTGTTCCGGGTATGGGAATCACCCGATGGGAAGACGCAGAGAGAACAGTTGGTACTTCCCCGGAGTAAGGTCCCGGAAGTCATGGAGGAAGTGCAAGCCGGTACTTCGGGAGGACACCTGGGAGCGAACCGAACGATTGACAAACTACGGCAGCGCTACTACTGGCTGAGACTCCGAGCAGATGCTGAGAGAAGGTGCCGTCAGTGTCACGTGTGCGCGGCGAGTCGTGGCCCTCAGACTAGGAGCCGGGGTCGCATGCAGCAGTACAACGTCGGAGCACCATTTGAACGGATCGCCGTTGACATTGCGGGACAGTTTCCAGTTTCCGACCGTGACAACAAGTACCTAATGGTGGTCGTGGACTACTTCACCAAGTGGCCGGAGGAGTATGCCTTCCCACGGCATGACAATCACGGACTACCTCGTGGAGCAAGTGTTCTGTCGATTTGGGGTGCCGTTAGAGCTACACAGTGACCAGGGTACCAACTTTGAGTCCAACCTAATGAAGGAGGCACTACAAAGGCTTGGGGTGAACAAGACCCGCATGACGCCTCTACATCCCCAGGCGGATGGCATGGTCGAAAGATACATCAAGACCTTAGAGGAACACCTGAGGAAGGTCGTGGCCAGCCATCAGCGAGACTGGGACGTCAAGGTGCCTCTGTTCTTGCTGGCCTACCGCTCGTCTACACACGACACAACTGGGATGATGCCAGCCAGCTTAATGTTCGGCCGAGAGTTACGCCTCCCTTGTGACCTGGCTTTTGGAAGCCCTCCGGATGCGAAACAGCCAGCGACCGAGTATCTGGAGAACTTGGTGGACCATCTCCACGACATGCACGAGATGACTCGCCAGAACATCCAGAAGGCGAGCGACCGCATGAAGACCAGGTATGACAGGCAAGCCAACAGCCAAGGGTTCCAGCAAGGTGACCTGGTCTGGTTGTACCGTCCTACCCGGACTAAGGGACGCTGCCTGAAGCTCCAGCAGCCATGGCAAGGACCGTACCGGGTGGTGAAGAGGATTAACGACGTGGTCTACCGCATCCAGAAGGTTCCCCGAGGGAAGATGTTGGTGGTACACCTGGATCGTCTAGCCCGCTACGATGGTGCTGTTCGGGACGACCAGCTTTGAGGAGGGAGCAGTGTCACCCAATTATCGGAAAGCACAACCAACGACAGCTGAGTAAGGGGCCAGAGGCAGCCAAGCCACACCCGCCCATTAGTCTCTGTCACTAACTGAGGAGATGATTAGGGTATGTCACTTGTTGCTGGCCACCTCTTCCCCCCTTCCACTGCCATCTGGAACCTTCGCGGTGATTCACGGAAACTAGAGGCTTCGAGAAAACGGCGATATTCCTATAAAAAGGGCTGCAGTGAGTGAATTGAGTCAGTCAGTGAGTTCTTGGAAAGCAGCGATGCAGCGTCGTTCTAGTGTACGGACAAGAAGACTGTGTACGTGCATCGGAGGAGTTTACGTGATTGCGAGTGCAAGTAGAATTGTAACGGACGAACTGGTGAATCGTAATTGTGTGCATTACGTGATTCTGTGTAATTAGCAAGTGTTCAACTGTAAGTCGGTGGAAATAAAGAACATTTTATGAGTGGTGCAATTAGACTTTTCATTTCACGAACCCACAAAGTCACAATATGATACACATACCACCACTGAATGACTGTCACTGAGTCAGTTTGCTTTATCAGTTATATTTTGTACACATAAGCACAAACTCCCTCACACAAATATGTATTGTGTGGATTTAGGTTTCATCCTGATATTATGTGCTGCCCTTCTTGCTTGAATGAGAGAATGAGATCTTGAGAGAATGAAATTCCAAGACTTTGAATGTCATATCTTTCCTGTAATATTTTAGCATCATTTATTGCTTTCCAGCTATTGAATCCCATATTTCTCAAAAAATTTTTGGTCATGTGCTTACCTCTATTAAGATTTGTGGCCTCCCTAGATTTAGAAGCAATTTGTTGATGATGCACCTTTTTTCAATAGTATAGAAAGTATAATTAACACATCAAATAACATACTTATTAAAACTATATATACCTGTGACACCATTGATACACGATGCTCTGCCAGGATTTTCAAAGAAAGTATCTTGTTTTCTAAATTATTGCACTTCCTGGCACATTTTCAACAGAATATTTCTTACCAGACATTCCCTCATGTTTCATAAATGCATGAACATTTTTCACAATTCTCTAGTTGACCTGTGCAAAGTTTTTTGTTAAGTTTTGTTAAATTGAAGTTATTTTAGTCTGTTAGAGAATTCAAGAAGATAAATACTTTCAATAAACACATCAGAGCACAATATATATTGTCCAAGTTTAATTACGACTAAAGAAACTATTTATGATAGTGAAAGTTAGTTGGTTACTGACACGTCACTTTTTTAAAAATCAGGATATATTTTAAGAGTTAAATTGCTCCCATTCTTAACCCTCAAGTAGTCGCGTGAGCTATATATTGTCGCGAACCCGATCGCCATAGCGCGGCTTGTGTACACAAAGAGCCTGGAGATAAAGAGTATGCTAGAACAAATAAAAATAGCGTGAGATAAAGGGTTTGCCGGCACAGGTAAAGTTTGACGTGTTGAACATTCTGGTGAAGTCTTGATTGTTTTATCGAACATTCGATATCTTGTTTGTTCCAGAAATCTCTGGAATTCATGAATGGGTGTATAAAAATAAGCCTTGGCTAGTGATCAAGTCAGTCGTGAACAGATGGTGTAATGAGAGCTGATGTAATCAGAACGCTGTTTGTGTGGTCATCAACCTTGGGCGATTGGGATTGTGTATCTGACGTAATTCTGCTGTAACACTGCTACTGTGAGTGTATTTCTATGCAAATAAAGAACGATTTGAGTTTCTGCAAATTGGTCTTTTAATTCCACGAACCCACAAAGTCACAATATGTAGCCCAGTCATTTCATTTTTGCAAGTGCACATCTCCTTCTCCTTTTATGGTGGTAGTGGTTTTGGTAGTTTCTTAATGCAATGTGTTCTAAACAATCAATAGGTGTAACAGTTGTTGAAATGGCTACTAAGAGCAAGGTTTGTTGTGTGGGAGTTCCTGAGGATAATTTGCTAACTGAAAGTGGCTTAATGAAGCTCTAAATGAAAGTAGTGTAAGTGGCATTGAACTAGACGACAATGATGAAGCAGAAGAGGATCGCGTTTTGCCAGATGTGCATTGCTCAGACAAAGAGGAAGCCAGTGATGAAAATGAATCAAGTGATGAAGCAACGGATGGTGAACCAAATAATTTTCATTATTATGTGGCTGAAGATAACTTTAAATGGAGAAAGGAACAACCCTCTCAAAATTTTAGGACAAAGTCGCACAATATCGTTCTCATTCTTGCTGGACCAAAAGGCCAAGGTAAATTTGTTGCATCTGAACTTGAGGCTTTGGAACTTTTTCTAGATACTAATGTCATAAAATTGATAACCACTTGCACAAACATTTATATAACTTAAGTAAAAGAGCAATTTCGAAAATTGCAGTTGACATACTAGACCACTTTGTGCCAAGTATGATGTTGCTCGTAACACAAGACATTAGCCTATGGTCATTTTCTTTGACTTATTCAACATCAGTGTGACCAATGCCATGTGCAGTTTTTCTGCGAATCAGAAGTATAAGAAAATTAAACGATGCTTGTTTCTTGAGATAATATCCTGGGAGCTCATAAAGCAAAAAGAGCAGAACTGAACACTATATCAGTCTCACTAAGAAAGCGTGCTATGATTCTTCTCAGAATTGAAGATGTTCGCAGAACAAAAGTCACATAGCTTCACAACAAGGTAGCGATGTGCTACTTAGTTATGTGTAAGAAGCAAGGATAATTAATCAACCAGGAAGTTGCAGCATGTGTCAAAGAAAGAATTGCCATAGTCATTCCACAGCGGTGTGTAAAGGATGTCTACAAAAATAATTTAAAAGTAAATAGTAATTTTGTGCTTATGTCATATTTTGAGACTATTACTAGAGAACGTAAGAAATAAAGCTGACTATTTTAGGACCACACTAAGGGGAACACTAAACAACAGATCATTAGAAAGTATCGGAAAAGACATGTTAAATAGATTGCCAGGTAAAATAAAGAATACTAAACTATGTAATATTAAGAATATAAAAAGGTATTTGTCAGAACAAGCTTTTTATAATGTGGAAGAGTACAAAGCAAAAAATGGAATAGGGAGGACAAAAAGAAACATAGGCACTAGAAAGAAAGAACACTTCAGGCACTTAAGATACAAAAATATTGATAAGTCTGCAATAGCAGCTCATTTCTGGTCTGAAAATCATGAAATTGAAGATAGCACAGAATTACTAAAATACGTACAAAAACATAGTGAACTCGTCATATGGGAGAGAATATACATAGAAAAACATAAAAACCAACTAATGAACTTTGAAATCCCGCCAGAAGAGAATCCCACATTTAAGTTCATCACTAAATCAACAGATGGCAGCAGCAACTCCAGAATTACCCACACCACTGGATCAAGGTTTAGTCGCATAAGAGCAGAAGATGCAAACGATGATTTGCGAAACATGTCCTCAAAATAGGTACGAAAGTGAAGCAGATGTGTAATAAATACGACTCATCTAAAAATTAATAATTATTTCGCTACACTGTGGTGTTCCAATACAGTTAAATCTCGATATAATGCACATTTTAGTTTCTAAGCAGTGCATATAGTAGACTTTTAGGTATATTTTTATGTTTTTTTTTTTATGTTTTCTTATAATGTAAAATGACGTATACTCTGTATGAAATACAGGGGATGAATAAATTGAAATTGAAATTCATATGGTGATTGTTGGAGCAATGTAAACATTTAATATATTCTGTATTAGATATTGTTGTTTTCACTGTTATTAACATGATTAATATGAATCAGGAATGTAAAGGAACACTATAAACGAATTTACCGTGTATTTTAGATGACACATAGTATAATTTAATTTAATATCAAATTATCTTGAAACAGTTCATAAAACTCAATTTGAATGTAAGTAAAGACTATAAAGAAATAAAGGAACATCCCAGAAGGTTAATAAAACAATTATAAACAATGCATAAATTACATTTTATGCGGGTTACATATGTAGCCCATGCGACCACTAATGTCACAAATCATCGCACGACTACTTGAGAGTGGTGTTGCCATGCTGGAATTGCAGGGCTGTCATCCTTTTCAAAAGCTTGCTTGCTGAGGTTGTTGCTGCAAGGTAACTTAAAGTTAAAAAAAGCTATCTTTACTTTTCAAAATGAAATGTTCTCCTGAATTGCATGTTCCTTCTTCAAGTTTGAGATGCTTTTTAAAGGTATAGGTTCAGAATGAATTTCATGGTTTTCTAGCCAGAAGTGCACTGCTACTGATGATTTTTCTTCTCGTTTATACTTTAGATTCCTGGGATGTTCCTTTTTCATTGTTTTTAGTGTTCTTTTTTTTTCAGTATAAACTTGTTTACAATCTTTGCAGTTAAATTTGTATTTTCCTGATTTTTCTGTTGCTGTCTTTTAACTCAGAATATAATAAGTTGTGCATGGAGTATGTATTTTTAGGTCCAGTATAATATTTTCTGGAACTGGATATGAGCGTAGGGATGGTATGTGACATTTTCTGTATGTGCATGTCTCTTTTTCTACTGAGCATTTGGTTTCTTGTACCGCTTTCAGGTTTTCTGCATTTTGGAATTTTTTTGTGCTTCATTTTCTGTTGAAACTATTCTTTCTCTATTCTCTTTATCATACCTTTTTATTTCTTAAATATTACTCTGTTGAGCAGTAGGTGAAAAAGCTGTGTATCAAAATATTAAAGACAGTATACTGATGTGGCTTTGGATTGTAACTATTGTATTTTATATAGTTATATATGTGTAGGAGCTTCTGCATGCACCAAATATGAGATTTTAATGACATTTTTGGATTTTGAGATGTAGGAAAGGAGCTTTTTTCAGATTGTTTCAATTGTAAATTTTATGGTTGGTTCCTGAAGGTTTAGTAATTTCAAAGCATTGTTGATGTATTTTGCCTCATAAAAGTGCTTTATGTAATCAATTGCACACTGAAATTAATAAACTTTCAGGAATTAATGATCTTTAAAACATGCTACATTCTGAGTTAAAGGACACCATACCAGCAAAAAAAAATCAGGAATATATACACTAACTGCAATGACTGCAAACAAATTTATTTTGGAAATAGATACATTAAAAACAAAGGAACATCTCAGAGAAATAAAGAATAAATGAGAACAAAAATTAGCAGTAGCACCACACTTTTGGCTAGAGAAACATTGACGGTTCGTTAACCTATACTTTTAAAAAGCTCCTGAACTTGAAACAATTAAAGTACAGTCTGAGATAACATTTTCATTTTGAAAATTAAAGACAGAGCTTTCAACTTTGAGTTATCTTCAGGCAACAACCTCAACAAGAAATTTCTTGAAAAGACACCAAGGATGACAGCAGTGCAATCTGCAACACAACATACACTCCAACAGTCAGCATCAGGTTGGGGCTAGAAGCAATTGAGCTCTTGTAACATTTCCCAATTTTTATAAAGGTAAATGAAATAGTGTCAGTTCACTGATTTACTTTTATTATCTGGAAGTTGCTAACCCAATTCTGTATTTCAAACTTCCAAGAATGTAGTCCAATATAGAAGTTAATTTATGCACAGAAAGTTCTATATAGCATGAAACAAGGGAGCTTGTAAGAAATATGCTACTCAAATTAAACTTCCGTTAGATTGAAGTGACTACATTCACTGTGCGTGCCTGAGAATTAGGCTGGGTGACTATCCAGATAACCATTGCACATCAAGGCTTCACTGGCACAGAACTATTGTCCCTACTGTATGCTAAAGAGGGAAGACTTAAGTAAGAGTCAAGTGTTTAAAAGGGAATCAACTTTATGCTATTTTTGAAACTTTAATCTTTGTATGACATCATAAAAAGCAAAACAATGGTGAATTAGCACTTTAAAAATGTATCATGAAAGTATTTTCAAGTTCAAAGGAACAGTAATAAGTATGTTGGAATTGCTTAATGCTATGAGAAATTTTATTCAACATAAACTATATGTCCTTCAGTTTTCCCCTTTTAAGTCACAATTTCTAATTAATCCTGTGCTAGATGGGAAACAGCTAAGCAATAGCCAAAGTTGAAAATTGTAGAACTTACCTCTGGAATGGCTTCTGGTAACAGAGCATTTGATGGTGTGGCTGGAGGGTTGGCTGTCGTTAATCTAAACAACCAGTGTTTGAGATCAATCATTGGTGTGATCTTCTTAAGGGCTGTATAAGTAAGGAGTTCCTCAAGCTTTCACAGAAATAAAATATTTATAGTAGCATTAATATCTTGGAAATAACTTCATAGCATTCTTCTTTCAGAATTAAAGTTAAGCATGCAGCATTAATGTTCACTAGAAGAAACCCATTACAATTTCACATGGTCCCCTGTACATTCAAGTTTTCATATAAAATATACTTCAATTCAGTTGGATTACAATTAATTTTTAAACTAGAATTAATCTCAAATTGAGCAACATATACCTACTTAGTTACTTGCAGAATGGAAAACAAAACACAGCTGCAAAGGTAGGGTTAGACTGAAAAATTCAATGCCATAGCCGGGATTTGAACCACGGATCTTCTGGTCTCCGTCCAGCCGCTCTAATCATTGAGCTACTATTGCCAACGTGCAGATATGACATTAAATTCTCCAACTGACTCGTATGAATTTTTCAGTCTGACTCTACCTTTCCATACTTTAGCCTACACACGGCCAGTGTGAAAGAACAATTAATTTCCATCAAAACACAGCTGTTTGCATATCCTAACTCAGTTCTTATTGCTTGTGAACCTTATGTCGTGGAGATGTTGAATAGATACCTCTTGAAAGGTCAACCATGGAAAACCTAAAAGATGTAACTATAACTAAACCACGAACAAAATGCAGTTGGAGGCATGGCTTACCAACGCTGGACTCCTCTAGCTTTCCCCCTCTACCGTCATTTTAGGTTACCTCTCCTCCATTGCGCGGGCTGCACTGGTCATATGTTTCACTTGCTTTCACATTCACTGTTAGATTCACCCTTTGCATTTTCTGCCAAATCACTACTTTATTCCTCAGCAGGGACGTATTTAAGGGGGGGGGTCTAGGGGGTCCGGACCCCCCCAAATGAATTGTCATTCCGAACCTTTAATAAATACATAGTTTAAATAAAACTAAGTTTAAAATGAATTGAAAAAGTGTATTTAAGTTTCTCTTCTTAACGTCTCTATTCACTGTACAAAACAAGGCCGCCTAGTGCAATGAAAACTCTTAATAAGTAGATAGAGTCAACATGAAAAATGCAATGCCACGGCCGGGATTTGAACCACGGATCTCCTGGTTTTCGTCCACTCGCTGTTACTCCATTTGACTCGTATATTTCCCCGGTAAAATACTAGAGGCTCTCGCATCCGAGATACACCGTTTGTGGCGACTTACCATTATAAGTACTTGCATTGTAAATATTACTGTGATAAAGCCTGATGAAGCGAGGCATCATCACAGTAGTACTTACAATGCAAGTACTTACAATTGTAAGTCGCCACAAACGGTGTATCTGGAATGCGAGAGCCCCTAGAGGTTTACCGGGGAAATATACGAGTCAAATGAAGAATTGAATGTCATGACAACAAGTTGGCCATGGTAGCTCAATGGGTAAGAGCGACTGGACGAAAATCAGGAGATCCGTGGTTCAAATCCTGGCCGTGGCATTGAATTTTTCATGTTGACTCTATCTATTAAAAACCTTAGCCTATATACGGCTAGTGTGAAGAAATGATTAATTTCCATCAATTAACTAAAATCTTAATAAGTAATTTTATAAAAAAGTAATAATAAATAGTTTCACAAGAAATAAACATTTCTGAGAAAAGTATTAGCAACAAATGATTAAATGATCAAATAAATCTGAAACTCAGACTCTTTCTTTTGTTCCCGACTGTTCACCTCTTGCTTGCCCTCAGGACTGTCTTCAGAACTGAGTTATTTAAACTGAAACAAGGGTCATTGACTAAAGTGAGTGAATATTTTCTTTTGGATGGAAGAACTTTCGTCAATTTTCAGTTCTCAGAAACATGTCTATTGATTACCATTAAAATGCTGCATGTTTGAGACACGACAATTTTGAATTTTTGGGGAAAAGGCGATAAACACCTCTTTAATTTCCATGATTATTTAACTAAGAAACCAGATTACCATAGATAAAAACATCAGGTTAAAAGAGAACGTGGAGCTCATAAAATACGCAACTCCCGCAATTTCTACTTCCCTCGTATCAGCTATTTTCGAAACATCTCATCCTATATAACAATTGTTATGCACATTTAACAGTCTCGAAATTGCTCATTGCATAATTTCATAAGAAACCTAGTATTTTATTTATTTATTTTTAATACTTTAACCTCCTTTAACTGGATAATCATATTGGGCAGTAAATGAAACGGGTGATACCATCACATCAGTCTAGGGCGACTAGAACATAATATTTACCCGACATTCGTCTTATTAAGATAAGCTGTAAAAAGTCCTATTGAGAAAACTATCTTGATCTCGATTGGAAATCGCTTCTGCGGTGCCCAAATTGCGCTCATATGAGCAAAGGTGGATTTTTTTTTCACTTCACCCCACCTCCTCAAGAAAGCATTTCCCTTTTTCTCACTCTCTCAACATAATGGAACGTTGCGTCTTATATTCGCAGACAGTGGGTGGAGGTAAACCCTCCTTCCCATTACGCGGCAAGGTTGGCCAAGATCTCTTCACTGGGAGTCAGACACGCTACCACCAAACTATGGAGGCGGGCTCCAGTTGAAATCATTTATAACCAAACAGTTTGCCTGATGACGATACGCAATGGAGCAATCGTGCTTTATATGAATTGCGAAATTGTGAGAACCAGAGAGACTCATGTCAGTGTACAGGAGTACGGGATCAATGTTTATTGCCTCTACCATGTGCTTAGTAAGCACAAACGTGTTACATTCCATTTAAAAAGTTGATATTGAGATGTCATCAGGAATGCAAGTTTTGAGGACACCAGAACAGGGGAAAAAAAACTTAAAAATAAATGTCTGCGCGCGCGCTCCAGAACCCAAATATTGGAGGAATATAAAATGTAGGATTTAATTTCATTATCTTTCAAGGATGCGAAACGAAGACTTTCAATAAAATCGCCCGAAAATGGCTTCAATAATTTTAATTTAAATACTACATATTTAAGATAGCTGCATAAAAAATAGAATGCCTATTGTGAATTTTCTGAGGATAAACCCTTAAGTTTGCTTTACTGGAAGTGAGGTCTGTATAACTATTCTAAACCTAGCAGATAAACGAAAAGTTACTGCACAAGTAACTCGTTAAAATACACTAATAATATCAATTATAATAATGTATTGCAAAGTTAACTAATTCCGATATATTATTTGTTAGTGATTAAAATTCTCAGATACTTACTTAAAGGTATGTAATTTTTAACTTCTAAGATCCTATTCCCTTTTTCATTCAAGGAGAACTAATACTTCAAATGCATCAATTAGTGGTTCGTTTTTAAATATCTGATTGCTGCTTACATCACTTTATCCCAGATATAAGAACAAAAGTGTGCAATTAAAGGTCTTTCTATAGACTTTATCCAAAGAAACAAGACAAAAACAAGCTTTTCTGAGAACAATTTGCAGAAGATTGGGTGGAGAAAGTAATGTGAATGTAATATATGACATCTGTTTTTAGTTTTACTAACATGATAAAAATACATCCCTGATTAATTATTAAAAGCAAATAATTCAACGTAGATTTTTGGATCCCCCCGGAAATTGCCTGTTCCTCAGGGTTTAAAGAAACTATCATTCTATCTATTTCTTGAACAAATGTGAGGTCATGTTCAAGGTAATTATTTTCTGTTAACTTTGAAAATAAAAACATTAAAATACACGCACTTCATGTGGTTTGCTCTGTCGCATGAAGGGAGGGGTAGGAGCCACGTGATGCTTGGATGGCGAGAATGTGAAAAGGCTCTCCTCGTGCATGCGCACACCAACTGCATTTTGTTTGCAGGCTACCTGTAGTAATATTTGTAAAATAACTAATGTGACACAAAATTTAAGTTCACATAAACTGAATATTTTGATGGGCTTTGCAGTGTTTGTGTATTGAGTTCTCGTCTATCTTTTAAGGTACACCAGTTAAGCAGAACTCATTCAGAATCAAGAGACTTCATAGATTATTCATAGAAAATTCAAGATACACATTTTGTTATTCATTAAAATGCCTTAAACATATGGTCCTTTAAACAAAAATAGAGAAAATTAAAAATAATTATTATTTCATGTAAAGGGTAGTTTGAGGTGAGGAAGTTTCTTGAATCTCTTTAGCATGCTTAAATGCTGTCCAAGTTTAATATGAAACATTTGGTAGTTATGTAACTTTTAGTTTTCAAGTTATGCTCTTCTTCCTTACACTCATCCATTCTCTCTCACTCAAAACTTTTTCTGAAGTGCCTAACATGAAAATTTTGCATGTATATAATACTTCCACCTTATAATACCAAATTTTCACCCACAAGACAACAGTAACAATATTTCTACTTTACCAAGAAAATCTGCAGTAGCAACCTTCAGATTACTAACAAAATATGACTTTTAAAAATACCTATATATTTTGTAACATAAAATATAATTTGTAACATAAAAAATTCACCTATCTTATAAGAAATGAAAGTTTTCTTATAAATTGATTAGGATCATGATTTCGTGAAAATTTAATTCACATCCTCAGCCAGAGCCATAAAATCCTCAGCCAGACCGGCTGAGGATGTGAATAAAATTTTCGCAAAAT
Source organism: Mantis religiosa (assembly GCA_030765055.1). Classification (NCBI taxonomy): domain Eukaryota; kingdom Metazoa; phylum Arthropoda; class Insecta; order Mantodea; family Mantidae; genus Mantis; species Mantis religiosa. The sequence continues at coordinate 284,818,429 of CM060948.1, read as the reverse complement.
CATGATCCTAATCAATTTTAAGAAAACTTTCATCATTTCTTATAAGTGAAGTTTTTATGTTACAAATTATTATATTTGTATATATCTTTTTTGCTTCACTGTTAATACCTTCATATTTTACATATACCTATATAGAATTGAAATATAAGAGACTCCTACATACCTTTTCTGTAACCGAAATGAGGAAATAGATCGTGACCATCTTCTAAATTGTCCAACTTCTACAGAAGATTCCAACCTCCCAAATAAATATTGGAGTGCAAGAAAAGGATTGATTTCAGTATCAAACGTTTAACATTAGAAACGACCGACCGACCGACCGACCGACCGACCGACCGACCGACCGACCGACCGACCGACCGACCGACCGACCGACCGACCGACCGACCGACATTCATTTTGTGACCACTTGTACTTCAATGACTTTTTGTTGTTCTGTTGGACACTGTCAGTGAACTAAGCTAAGTGGTGTTTATCAGCTGTGTTATACACACATACATCCTTTATGTGGTAGAGTGGCCCGAAATAGCAGAGGGGAGAAATAAGGTATCAAAAGAAATATGGAATAAAATGAGCAAAAAAAAAAAGAGTAGTAGCCGTTAGAATGCTATCAGGATAAGGGGAAAAGAAGAACAAAAATATGGAGGAGTTTTTAAAAAAGATGAAAGAGAAATAGAGTAGGAGAAAAAAAGAGGAGCACAAGAGAATAGAGAAGGGAGGAGAGAAGGAAGGGAGAGTGTAAGGATGAAGCAGAGGGAGGGTATCCTGAGGTGAGCCAAAGGCCAGGAAGCCAGACAACAAGGAGCCAAAGGGAGAATGAATGGCTAACCAAAAATCTGTACTTAGAGTAAGGTAAGTAGCAGAAATATTGTAAAATATTGTAAATATTGTGAAATATAAATTATGTGAAATGGAAATAAAGGTGTATTCATTCATTCATTCATACATCCTTTATTCAATGTTTGATCAAGTTATATGATATGGTTATGTTTACAATATTTACAAATATATTACATATTAATATTGTCACCCGAACATTGGAATTCCCAAGAGAACCAGCAGCTGGCAGGTAGGGGCCAGACGTGGAGCATTTAGGCCACGCCTACCCATTTATCTGTGTAGTGCTCACAGAGGGGATGGTTAGAAGAGCATCACTAGCCAGTATACCGTCTCTTTTCCCTCCCCCTGACGTCTGGAGCATTCGGGACGATTTTCCGAGCCACGAAGCTTTCAGAAACAGCGGGCCTGCAGTGGGCGAGTCAGTTCAGTTCTTGGCGAGCAGCCATGAGGAGCGCCGTACTAGCGAACGTACTGGAAGACTGTGTATTATGTGTATCAGAGGAGTTGTACATTATTGTGAGTGTGGAGTGGACCTGTGTCAGACGAACTGGTGAATTGTAATTGTGTGTGCTACGTAATTCTATGTAATCGGCAAGTGTTCCAACTGTAATTCGGTGGAAATAAAGAACATTTTAGGTTTGTGCAATTGGACTTTTAATTTCACGAACCCACAAAGTCTCAATATTGACTATCTGCCCTATGACACATAAACTCATTTACTTAGTAAGATACATGTTGTAATAGAAAGATTAATTTTTCTGTTAAATTGTGTTATACTAGATATTTCGTTTAGCTTAGCTGGGAAATGTCAAGAATTTAATGCCTATATTTCTGAGATTACGCTTTAGATTGTTGGTAGTATAACCAACTGAACATGGAGACAATCTTTTCGTGTGTGTGTGTGTGTGTGTGTGTGTGTGTGTGTGTGTGTGTGTGTGTGTGCGTGTGTGTGCGTGTGCGTGTGCGTGTGCGTGTGCGCGTGTGCGCGTGTGCGCGTGTGCGCGTGTGCGGGTGTGCGGGTGTGCGGGTGTGCGGGTGTGCGGGTGTGCGGGTGTGCGGGTGTGTGGTGTGTGGTGTGTGGTGTGTGGTGTGTGGTGTGTGGTGTGTGGTGTGTGGTGTGTGGTGTGTGTGGTGTGGTGTGGTGTGGTGTGGTGTGTGTGTGTGGTGTGGTGTGGTGTGTGTGGTGTGGTGTGGTGTGTGTGGTGTGGTGTGGTGTGTGTGTGTGGTGTGGTGTGGTGTGTGTGTGTGTGGTGTGGTGTGGTGTGTGTGTGGTGTGGTGTGTGTGTGGTGTGGTGTGTGTGTGTGTGTGGTGTGTGTGTGTGTGGTGTGTGTGTGTGTGGTGTGTGTGTGTGTGGTGTGTGTGTTTGTGGTGTGTGTGTTTGTGTTGTGTGTGTTTGTGTTGTGTGGTTGACCTTTGTCTCTCTAATTTTCGTTGTTAACTTATAAAGTAGTCTAGTACTTTTCCGATAAAGAGAAAGGATAATGGTAATGCCTCCTAGAATATGGCTGCAAGACATTGATTTATTTATCCCACTATTCTGTCATATTTTTCACCCCAGAACTTTAATTCATATTTTAAGCAACTCTGGATGTACCTTTTTAAGTCTCTCTAGGGTTGGTGTACTTTTAAGACATCTGATCATGTAAAATACAGAATTAAGTTTGACTGCTAAATAATTTATATGGATACTCCAAGTGAGGTTCTCATTCAATTTTATTCCCCGAAAATTTGTTTTGTCCCTTGTATTCAATCATGCTTTTATCATAAATTGAGGTTTTATAACATTTTTATATTGTCATATACAAGAAACTTTGCTGTAGTTCTTTATAATTAATATATTTGTTTGAAACCATTTATAGAGGTCTTTTGTTACTCTATTTAATTTGTTTAATACTGTGTTATACTGTTTGAATTGTTGCCATTTGCTCATAATGTAGTTTATTCAATGTATATCTTAATAGGAAAAGGTTATCCAAATGATGTGTGTAAATTACTTAGGAGTCCACTAAAATGCCTAGCAAACAATTCATTCTGAAAAGAGCATTTTTATGTGCGATACATATGTAAAAGCGGAATTATATAGACAGTCTGAAGAGACATACTTTGTATTCCCATTCCAAATTGAGGTAGTGTCTGATGTTTGGTTCGTAAGTTTAGAACAATGTGATACTTAATACAAAACTTAAGAAGCAAAAAAGCACATGTTCTCTCTGTGGAAAATATTGACAAAATTGATGCATTATTAAAATTCTCTTTGAAGATGTACCTATATATAAGGCATGCTGCGCAGTTAGTAGGTATTTCAAAAACAACTGGTCATATAGGTGCTAAATTTTTTAAATGGATGCTCTACAGAGTGACCACTGTTCATGAATTACAACTTTTTAATGATTAGGATTGCCAAGAATGTCTTAATACAGATGGACACCATTTCTATCACCACTTATATTGGGGTTATTACTCACTATAGTGCATGTTACTATTATTCATGTGTATGAAAAAGTGGGAGTTTAAGAATTGAAAGTCTACGTGCAGTTGTAGCTAGGCCATATAACAAACACTCTGTATACTATTTTATGTATTTAACTGATTTTTCATTTTTTAATTATTTTGTCCAAACATTTACAGACATTTTTCTAAGACTGCTTTTTATGTCTCAAAACCCGTGTTTTGAATATAAAATTTTTGGATGAAATACAATAATTCAGTTTACTCTATAGGTTAGTAGAGAAAGTAAAAATTAAAGATTGGCAAGGCATTGCTTATACATGTCTAGTGTGAAGAAATGATTAATTTCCATGAATTAACTTTTATAATGTATGTATTTATTTCATTGTTAGTAGCTCCACGTTTTTCCTATTATTAATTTAAACATTGGCTTATGTGAGTACAAAACAGAATGAGAGCCATGCTGTACCTTTAGTAGGCGATTTTTCCGATAATCACTGATACTGTAATATATTTGGCAGTAAGGATGAAGAAGAAGCTCTTTTAGCGTAAACAATGCATGTGCTTCTACAGGCATGATTTTCCCTTTGTCCTCTCCATGTACTTCTTCCCAATCATTATCTGCAAAAAATAAAAATGTTTTCTTAGCTCAGTAAGAGATCGATGACAAATGCATGCTACGATCTTACTATTCTACAAAGGTTTTCAAAATTAACAATGTGCAAAGAGTTTTGTAATCCTAACAATAAACAGACATGCTTTTTACTTCAATCTGCTCCAATTACTCCTGTATTTTAAAAGCTTAGTAAGGCTGAACTTTATCCTTATACATCAACATATATTACCTTTGATAAATGTAACTATTCAGCCTTCTTTTAAGAAACACAGTATTATATAAATATAAGAGCAGAAGGCCTAAAATTAAAATGGGGTGAATACACATCAATAATGGGCCATCAGAAATGGACACATCGGCCCACAATGTCTGGTACCTAAGAACCAGATGGGATGACTACTAGAGGACCAAAGCGGGAACTCAAGGACAAGAGTGGCAAGAAACAGAGAAGTATGGAGACAGTTGCCACCAAACAAGAATTAACAAGTACCAAGCGGGACAATGATAGCGAATGTAGTATATGAAAAGTGCAGTGCAGAAGTGCTTAGGGGACAAGTAGAGCGGAAAGGATTCAAAAGTGGAAAATAGGAATAGAGAGAACAAGCAGCAGCAGCAACAATACAACAAAGCTCCCAAAGAGTTGCTCAGCTCTGGAGCCTAAGAAAGATCTTGTCCCTGTGTAAAGAGGGGACTTAGCCTTTTGGGCTATGATGATGATGATGATGATGATGATGATGATGATGATGATCATCATCATCATCATTATCATCATCAATAATTAAAATAACAATAATTAATAATAATTATTATTATTTTATATAATATTATTTCATATATCCCCTTTGCACAAAAAAATTACATCTTTAAATTTAATGTGGGTTATATACTTAGACATTTCAGCTAACATGTGCCATTTAGTCTGGCATTTTACAAATAAAATAGCAATTAAAAGAATAATTGGCCTTAAGGAAGATTTACTGCCTTGGAAACTTAGGTGATATATATGAAAAAGACTTCACTAGAAACAGAGTAGATTTGGAAAGAGAAATCAAGTAAATTATTGCTGAAATGGTTACATCTATGTCATCCATATTTATTACTTTGCTTTTGATTGATTTTTCTTTACATACAGATATGGTAAAAACCACATGGTATTGAATACATAAAATATAAAGCTATTAACAGTGAAGCAAACAAATATATACAAATATAATGATTTGTAACATAAAACTTTACTTATCCTATAAGAAATGATCCAAGTTTTTATATTAATTGCTTAGGCACGTGATTTCATTAAAAAGTCTTTCACATCTTTAGCCAAAGCCTCAAGCAGCCTCGTTGTCGATGTCATGCTCACTAGAGGTTTCCATGTTTTGCCAGTACTACCAAATTATGAAAATGAAACAAATTTAAATACAGAATCGCTGGCCGGTATTTGAAAATTCATTACATGATGTTTACTTTTCAAAATAAGTATCTTTTCCCAAAAAAATAAACATTGCATAATGAATTTTGAAATAACAGCAGTTGATTCTGTTTTTAAATTTTTTTCATTTTCAGAATTTGGTAGTACTGGCAAAAACATAGTGACTTCTAGTGAGTGTGACCTTGACAGCAAGGCTGTTTGAAGCTTTGGCTGAAGATCTGAAAGATTTTTTCACGAAACCGAGATTCTAAGCAATTATTAAGAAAGCTTTCATCATTTCTTATAAGATAAGTGAGGTTTTACATTACAAATTATTATATTTGTATATATGGTATTAGTTACTTTTAAGACACCTCACATTCTTTATAATAATATGTTTTTCAAAAAATTGGTAATGTAAATTTATAAGGGATTCATTTCACTTCAAAAATGTCTTCGTTGTATTAGAATTTAAATGACAATTTTTGCCCCATTTTGATTCAATTCCATTCATACCCCACCTTTAACTGCAACAGTCATATCAGAACCCTTTTACCTTTGCATCAGATTGTCCATTGGCAATAGTGTTAACTTGTATGCAATAGCTTTTCTTTGCATTTTGTACATTAGATCACAATATGTTCTTTCATAAGGGCCATGCCATGGCTGAGTGGTTAGATCGCTCAGCTCTCACCATTGCTCGGATGCTGATGACCTTGAAGTTGAGCGCCCTTAAACACTAATCATTATCATCATCTCACCATGCAGCCTGGGTTTGATCCTAGGGGCCGCAAAGTGAGATTTGTTGTAGTCAGCACTGTACTGGGACGGGTTTCCTCCGAGATCCCCGGTTTCCCCCGCCATCTCATTCCATCGGTGCTCCCTCTTCCTCTCATGTATCATCAGTGTTACCACCTACAGTGCTGCATGTAGTAAAAGCGAGCTATAAACACACACACACACACACACGCACGCACGCACGCACGCACGCACGCACGCATGCAAGCACGTACGCGCGCGCACACACACACACACACACACACACACACACAGACACAGAGAGACACACACAGAGACACACACACACACAGAGACACACACACACACACACACACACACACACACACAGAGACACACACACACACAGAGACACACACACACACAGAGACACACACACACACAGAGACACACACACACACACACACACACAGAGACACACACACATACACAGAGACACACACACACAGACACACACACACACAGACACACACACACAGAGACACACACACAGAGACACACACACACAGAGACACACACACACACAGAGACACACACACACAGAGACACACACACAGAGACACACACAGAGACACACACACACAGAGACACACACACACACAGAGACACACACACACAGAGACACACACACACACAAAGATACACACACACACACACACACACACACACACACACAAAGACACACACACACAGACACACACACACACACACACACACACAGAGACACACACACACACACACACAGAGACACACACACACTCTCTCACACACTCACACACACACACACACACACACACACACACACACACACACACACACACACACACACACACACACACACACACACGTTCTTTCATACCTCCAGACTTTGGGGGTAGGGAATAATCTTGGCTAGAAGAAATCTCTACCCATCAACCAAGCCAGAATAGAACTCACTAGATTCTAACATAAGTTATTTTTGTTAAATGGGAGTTCCCTAAATCCAAAGGCCGCCCCGTGGCTCAGTGGTTAGACCGCTTGGCTCCCACCAAGGCGGCCCGGGTTCGATCCCAGGTGACCGCAAAGTGAGATTTGTGGTGGACAATACGGCGCTGAGGCGGGTTTTCTCAAGGATCTCCGGTTTCCCCCACCATCTCATTCCACCAGTGCTCCATCTTCATCTCATGTATCATCAGTGTCATCGTCTGCGGTGCCGTATGTAGTAAAACTGGGCGTTAAACACTACACATTTCACATTTTTTCCCCTAAATCCTACATGAGCACTCATTGCACTCATCCCTTTCATTTTTGATCTGTTAGTGTTATGCAGAGTTCAGTCAGAGTATTACTGATTTTAAAGTGCAGTTCAGAGGTTCTATTTGAGTATTTTCTTTTAGGAAGTATATGCCCATAAACATCTTGCTAGATGAAATACTGCCAAACGGGAGGAGGACGGACCATCTACAGCAGCCGCTCGCCGCAAGAAGGGGAACGCCGCCAAGAAGAAGCAACCTAGCCGGGCAACGAAGCTACAGTCGCCGCAGCCTTCATCTGCCAGCAGCTCTCCAGCCACCTCTCGGGCACCATCTCTCGCCTCTCTGCCGGTACTGGCAGAGGGGGGCGAGCCGGCCGGAGAGCCTCGGGGAAAGTTCTGGGCCAGCGCCGAACCGGCTCCAGTCACCGCCCGCCTGCCTAGTCCTCCGCTTACACGCCTGGCTGCCGGACGCTCTCGGCCTGCATTAGCAGACTCCACGTCCATGCAGCAGGACGCAGCTCCAGCATACTCCGCAGCTACTCCAGCCAACCAATCTCCCCGCAGCACAGCCACCTCAAGCCACCTAACCTACGCCGAAGCCCTCTGCTCTTCTCCAGCCGCAGGTCCTACGCTGCCACCAACAAAGGAGCCCTACGCTGTCTACACTCCCGAACACGCTGTACCGCACTCGGCAGTTATCCGCGGGGTCCCACGAGATCTCCCGATCCGCTACATACTCGCCGCCGCTCAACAGCTCTGGCCCTCTACTCTCAAGACAACTAGAATCACCACGCGCCATGGGCCTTCAAACCTTGTCCGGCTACAGCTCGCCGACACAGCCGACTACGAGGCTGCCTTGAGGACGGGCCTGCCCTTGTTAGGGCAGTGTCTCAGAATCGAGGCTAGCAGAGCGTTACCCCACCACACATGTCGACGCTGCTGTGGCTACGGACACGACGCCTCAACGTGCAACGCTCCACCTCGGTGCCACTATTGCGGTGCCTCATCACTGACATCGGAATGCACGCGCCACGACCTTCGCCGCCGCCGACGCTACTGCGCCACCTGCGATGGCCTTGGCCACTACACAGGTCAGGCACAGTGCCCGCTCAATCCAAACAACAGGCGCAGAACCACCACACCGGCAGCTCCTGTCCCGGGCCATTCCTCACCACCTACGCCAGCCTTCTATGAGGAACTCAGGACTGCTTCAACCAAGATCCAGTACGAACTTCACAACACAAACGACCGCCTGGCTGCCCTGGAGACGCAACTCGCCTCCGTCGCCACGACCATCCAGCCGACCGCCATGGACACAGCCCCAGACACCGCAGAGATCATCACACAGCTTGAGGAGACCATCACAGAGGAGACAGCAAAGAGCTTCCACACCTTTCTGACCTACTTCACATCCGAACTCACAAAATTCTCCACCCGCCTTGATCGAATGGGGGATGTTATCAACAAACTTTCAGAAGCAGAACACAAGTACCATAACCTAGAGCCACTCATTAAGCAAACTCACCAATCTGCCACCGTGGACATCCCATCTTCACTCCAGACCTTAGCCAACGGACTGGACGACAGCAAGATCGACCTGCACAGGATCGTTCGGACACTCCAAGCCCACCACGACTCATACGACCACAAGCACACCATCGGCGAACAAATAAGAGCTATAAATTTAACAGTTAACCCATACTTGGGACATCTACGCCGACTGAACACTTAGTACCGTCCACCCTGACTCCCCAGTTTGGCTTCCAGGGCGCAAGCCATGCCTGCCATCCTGGCCTTACACTTTACGCCAGACAGCAAGATAGTTGCTGCTTGAAATAAACGAGAATTTCCAGAGTGCTTATTGCAGGATCTGCTCAAACCTGCACACACTTTCCCTCACCTAACCCCGCTTCCACATAAGAAGCGATGATCCTTGTTTTTGTTTCAATAAAGCTTTAAAAAAAAAAAAACTGCCTAACAGGTTGCTATGCATCTTTTGCTAGAAGAAATTGGGAAGGCTTGAAAATATGAGCAGCTGCATATATTTAATTTTAAACATTGCAAAACTCTCTTAAGTTTACTTAGTAACTTGTGAATCTTTAATGATATGGCTAAATCCATGTGCTTCAAAGGAGGTCAAAAATTCTTAATTCATTTTGCTGCTGCAAATACAGAATATATATTGGTAATATATGCAAATAATATTGTAGAAAACAAACATGCAGGTTGTTTTTAAACAAACTTTATGCATTTATTACTTGGATGCTTAACATAGTGCAAATATTATACTTGGGGCACTGTTACAAATGCTAAGAAAAAGGCATAACTGATCCGTTGAATCAAATCACAACTGAGCTGCAATCAGTACTGGTCAAATTAACTCAGTTGACCTCTTCACTACTCAACTCAATCATTCTTGCCAGGTGCTAATCAGCCTTTGTATGAGCCCCAAATACTTATATGAAGTTCTGAAAAGGAAATCTTACGAAATGGACAAATGGAATCCTCTGAATTGAGGAAGCAGCACATAACAATTATTATTTAGCATGGGCTATTGTTCTTAAGGAGAGCGGTAAGCAGATGTTACCCTGGCTGCCTTCATCCCCAAATAGTGGGTATTCCAAAAACAGAAGACTGCAGGGAACATTTTAAAAATGAACATCTTAACTCCATCCTGTGCTGACATAAAAAATCCTAGTATAGGTTAATTTAATCTCAATGATCTTCTCATAAGTTCTGAAATTCGTATGCATAACACGCGGAATAAAACTAAGTTTGATGTTCCATTGTGTTAGGACTATGATACAATGAAGCACAAAATTAATATAATTTTGAGTCAAACTGATACTCAATGCTCCACTTATTGCTAGTATTTACCTAGAACGCATTTCGTGAGGATCTACCTAACATCATCAGCTGTTGTCGACTAATGGACGTCAGTTCAGTGAACTCCTCGGAGATTATAGGTGCATCTCTATCGGTATCTTGATGAACTTGAAATTTCGGTTTTCTTCAAAGGTAGTGTCGAAATTAAACAATTTTCTTTCATGTTTCTTTATGAAGATTTTTTCCCATGTGGTTAATGCAGCTGGACCTTAGACACTTTTTAATAAGTGAATTTCTCGTACTATATCATGACTCTCTTTCCAAGAATTGTACGCTACCGCCGATTTATCTATTTCTTTGTTCCTGAGTTCCTAAAATGCTCTTTAAGCCTAAAGTTTAAGTTCCCTTTTGTTTCTCCAATATAAAAGTTATCACAGCCCTTGCACACGAAATGTCAGCCTACAAGCAAACAGAATCAGAATGAAGTAATGAATCTGTCTCATGAAACTTTCACAAATGCGGAAACAGCATTCTTAAACAAAGGGTTAAAAACTTGCGTAGATTTCTCCGATAACAAAGAAGATTATATAGTTGGCATTGAAGTAGCTACTGAGGGTCTAAATACTGGACAGAAATCAGGAATTAGAACCAAATGTGGGAAGATATTAGAAAAGGAAAGGGGTAAATCCAAACCATACTTGAAAATACTTAAATCTCTGAATAAAAGAGATGTTGTTTATACTAAAGCAGACAAAGGAAATAAGACAGTCATCATGGACAAACAAGACTACATTTCTAGAATGACAGATTTATTGGCAAGTGATGAATTCCAGGAAATAAAGTCTGACCCTTTAAACATGTGTATAAAACAGTTAAATGAAACAGCAAGGATAAAATGATCATACCAAAAAGAAACTAAGCAAAGTTTAAAACCAGACAACCCTAACAGTAGCTAACATATATGGATTACCCAAAATTCATAAAACAGGAAATAAGATGCGCCCAATCATTAACAACATAAACACACCCTGCTACAAACTATCCAAAGGGCTAAACAAAGAATTTAAGGAGCTACCAAAATTTAAAGGCCACAGTATTAAAACTTTGTTGGAATTCATTAACAAAACTAAAAATCTAAAACTTTCTCCCACCAACCGAATGGTATCTTTTGATGTAAAATCTTTGTTCCCAAGTGTTCCGAGAGACAATCTCATAGAGTACATGCAAATATGGCTTCAGTCCCTACAATTAGACCAAAACATCATAGAGGAATAACTTCACTTAACTAATATTTGCATTGTACAGTCCTTTTTTACATTCAATAAAAAAAATTTCAAACAAAAATCAGGACTATCTATGGCAAACCATTGTCCCCATTTTTGGCAGACCTCTTCAGGAGCTTTTGGGAAACCCACATCACATAGGCATTCCCACTAATTTTCAAACATTGGTATAGATATGTGGATGACATTTGGGCAATAGTAAATGAAAAACAAGTGGATGATGCATTAAAACTACTTAATTTACAAAATCCTGCAATAAAATTTTCTATAGAAAAAGAGACAAACAATGAAATCCCTTTCTTAGATTTAAAACTTACCAGAGAACATAATAAACTTGAATTTGGCATACACAGAAAGGAAACACACACAGAAAATTTCATAAAATCAGATGGGCATAACCCAAGACAACACAAGCATGCTGTTATCAACAATTTAACTTACAGGCTTGTTAATGTACCTTTGAACAAGACAGAATATATCAAAGAGTACAATAATATCATTCACATTGCAGAACACAATGGATTCAGTGCTGAATTGGTAAACAAGAAAATTGATAAATTCAAAAGACAACAAAGATGCAAACAAGTAACTACTCTTTCCCAATCAGCAATGAAACCTCATACAGAAAATTTACTTATCATCCCAGAGCTACACAACTTTTCCAAAAAATCTTCAAAGAACACAATATTCTTTTGGCCCCACAGAACAAATTCAGTGTACAACACCTTTTGCAATCACATAATACAAAGGAGATACCCACAGACAAAAAATCAGGTGTGTACCGGATAAATTGCAAGGGCTGTGACAACTTTTACATTGGAAAAACAAAAAGGAACTTGAACATTAGGCTTAAAGAGCATTTTAGGAACACCAGGAACAAAGAAATAGATAAATCGGCGGTAGCGTACCAGTTTTGGAAGGAGAATCATGATATAGAACGAGAAATTCACTTATTAAAAAGTATCCAAGGTGCAGCTACATCAAACACGTGGGAAAAAATCTTTATAAAGAAACATGAAAGAAAATTGTTTAATTTCGACAGTACCTTTGAAGAAAACCAAAATTTCAAGCTCATCAAGATACCGACAGAGATGCACCTATCACCTCCAAGGAGTTCACCAAACCAACGTTCATTAGTCGACAACAGCTGATGATGTTAGGAAGATCTTAGCGAAACACGTTCTAGGTAAATACTAGCAATAAGTGGAGCATTGAGTATTAGTTCGACTCAAAATTATATTAAGTTTGATATCCCTATTCATAAAACTAAGCTGTTTGAAAATTCCTTTATTGTAATAGCCTGCTCAGGCACATATTTAGAAGTCAATTTCCAAATTGACTTGTCCAAAATTTGTCAATTGTCCAAAATCAAAATTGTCCAAAATACCTATGTTGAATTATTTGCTTTTAATAAATAATTAATCAGGGGTGTCTTTCTATCATGTTAGTAAAAAATAAAAACACATGTAATATATTATATTCACATGACTTTCTGCACCCAAGCTTCTACAAAATGTTCTACAAATTGTTCTTAGAAAAGTTTATTTTTGTTTTGTTTCTTTGGATAAAGGCCTTGCACATTGCACATTTTTTGTTCTTATACCTGGGATAAAGTTATATAAGCAGTAATCAGATATTTAAAAAGCAAACCATTGATTGATGCATTTGAAGCATTAGTTCTCCTTGAATGAAAAAGGGAACAGAAACTTAGAAGTTAAAAATTACATACCTTTAAGTAAGTATCTGAGAATTCTAATCAACAAATTATAATGTATCGTAATTGGTTAACTTTGCAATACATTATTGTAATTGACATTCTTTGTGTATTTTGATGAGTTCTACAGCTGCTGTGCAGTAACTTTTCATTTCTCTCTTAAATAACTACATGTCCGCCTGACTGAATAGAGATGTTAGGATGAAAAGCTTGAATAAACCTTTCCGATTTATTTTAAACCAAGTTTTATTTCAAATATTTATTAAAGGTTTGAAATAATAATTCATTTGGGGGGGCATCCGGACCTCCTGGACCCCCCTTAAATACATCCCTGAGCCTGCTGTATAATAACTTATCAGCAAATCTGAGGAACATGGGATCTCTTAAATGATGCAGAACTGATTTAAATAAATTCTTGCTTTCAAACCAATTTTGCTCATATTCTTCATGAGAAGGCACTATGACACACTGAAGCACAAAATTAATATAATTTTGAGTCACATTAGTACTTGATGCTCCATATATTGCTAGTGTATACCTAGAAGGCATTTTGTTAGGACCTTTCTAACATCCTCAGCTAATGTCTACTGTTGACTTTTGATTTGGTGAACTCCTTGGAGGCAATAGGGGTATCTCTATTGGTATCTTGATGAATTTGAATTTGAAGTTCGGCTTCATGTGTGTGTGTGTGTGTGTGTGTGTGTGTGTGTGTGTGTGTGTGTGTGTGTGTGTGTGTGTGTGTGTGTGTGTGTGTGTGTGTGTAGTGTTTAACGCCCGCTTTTACTGCATATGGCACTGATGATACATGAGATGAAGATGGAGCACTGGTGGAATGAGATGGCGGGGGAAACTGGAGGTCCTGGAGAAAACCCCACCCAGCGCCATGTTGTCCACCACAAATCTCACTTTCCGGTCGCCTGGGATCGAAACCGGGCCGCCTTGGTGAGAGCCAAGCGGCCTAACCACTGAGCCATGGCGTGGCCGCTATATATATATATATATGTGTGTGTGTATTTGAATGTATAAGCAAACACTAGCAAAATATAGAGAATCAAGTACTAGTTTGACTCAAAATTATATTAATTTTACTCAATTGAGGAATTCAGTCAACACTGTGTAGCTACAAATAAGTTAGTAGGAGCAGTGTAATATCTAAAAACATTGAAAAATGTTCGGTTGCATTTTTCAGTATATTGCAGTGAGTAGTTGACTTGAAATTGTTCAATTAAGTACTTCAGTGTGAATGTACATTAAATAAGTTCAGGTATGTCCAAAAAATAAGTTCTGTTTGGTAATAAAATTAAATTGTGTACAGATACCGAAAAATTATTTATTGCACAAAATTCTACAACTCTTAAACTACTTTTCCACATAACTCCCGAAATTTTGCAGGCATTTGTCATAGCAAGACACAAGTTTTTGTATACCTTCTTCATAGAAGTTTGGCGCCTGTGTGTTCAACCAGTTGGAAACATTTTATTTCAGCTCTTCATCACTGCTGAAGTGTTGACCGCCAAGGAAAGATTTGAGATGCAAAAACTGATGAAAGTCGCTAGGAGCGAGGTCAGGGCTGTACAGGTGGTGGTCAAACATGTCCCAGCCAAATCCCTGTAGGATGTTTTTCGCCTCATTTGCAGTGTGTGGTTGTGCATTGTCGTGAAGAAACACAACACCTTTTGACAGCATTCCTCAGCGCATATTCTGTATTGTGCGGCGCAATTTCCTAAGTGTCTCGCAATAAACATCTGCTTTCATTTCTTGAGCATGCGGTAAGAAATCAATGAGTAAGATGCCTTTCCTGTCCCAGAACACTTTGTACATCATTTTTCGAGGTGTCAAGATTTGTTTCGGCTTAAACTTTGCTGGGGATGAGGTGTGCCTCCATTCCATTGATTAACGCTTACTTTCAGGGGTATCATAAGAAACCCAAGTTTCATCTCCTGTGACTATCTTTGTCAGAAATTTTTCGCCGTCTTCATCATAACGGGTCAAAAAATGAAGTGCACTATCCATCCGTTTTGTTTTGAGTTGCTCAGTAAGGATCTTTGACACCCAACGTGAGCAAAGTTTACAAAATTTCAGTTTTTCGGTAACAATTTCATGAACTAGTGATCGTGAGATTTGGGGAAATTCCATAGTGAGAGCACTAATTGTAAACTTGCGGTTTTCCTGGACCTTGTCATCAATCGCGTTAACCAGTTCTTCTGTAACCAACGATGGATGCCCACTTTGTTCTTCATCATGCACTTCACTAGGTCCTTCATTGAACTGTCGGACCCATCTTCTCACCATTGTATCACTCATCGCATTTTGTCCGTAAACATCGCAAATTTCCCAATAAATTTCAATTGGTTTCACTTTCCTAGCATTCAGAAAACGAATCACAGATCTGATTTCACAAGCGGCGGGATTTTCAATCAATACCGACATTGTAAACAAGTACAACAAAGCGTATGTGGCTGACAGTGATCTCACAATGGCGCACGTTTCTTCTCGATACAGAGCATCTACCGCGCATGTGCAGAACTGCGATCGCAGCGCTGCAGTGGAAATAAATGAAATAGAACTTTCTTTCTGGATCCCCCTTGTATATCACATACATGAGTATTACATTTTATGGTCTGCAAAACATAAAATAAGTGTCCATATAAGTCAAATGAGTGAATTAATTGCACATGCTTAAATAACTGTGCAGAACTAACACACTTACATTTGAAAAATAAGAAATAGACAATAATTTTTACTGCTATATGGCAAATCAAAATATAAATGTCTGAAATTTGGTCTTGCAACAAATTCCTACAAACTGTTTTCTTTTTCTATAAATTTTGTATTGCCATGAACAAAATTTAATTTTCTGTATCCAATTTATATAGGGAACAGTGAGTAGTTCTGAAAATTACATACACTTCATAAGAATATGCACACATATTGCATATTTACCTCTGTTGTACTAAATCCTGTGCTTCTGAGTTTAAAGCAATAAGTGCTAGTCAAGTTCTTTAGCTTTCAGAAGAGTAAACAGCAGTCTCTAAGCAGTATTACTATTTTCTACTTACACACATATTTAGAAAGTTTTCCATCAACTGATTTTTGCCATGGTGCTGCTTCAATTAAGCTGCTCAAAAGCATGGGTACATCATGTTTGGAGTAAAGACGCTGCACAGCACTCATTGGAAGGCTAGAGACAAATAAAGTAATACTAAGTAACGAAATAAAATTCATTATACTATTAAACTGATGAAATGCCATTAGAGGTAAGATTTCCTGTGCAGAGGACAAAGACTGCATGAGTAGAGTTGATTTCATTGTAAGAAACAAGAACTGAAATTGTACTCTAGTTGTAAAGCTTATACTCATTATTTTAGTAACTTTGTTGCATGCATACCTGTCTTTTTTTCTATAAAAAGGGGACCAAAAGCAGCACTGCAAAGTGATGAAAAAATTAATATTTTTCTTTATTTTATGCAGAAATAGTTAGAAAGGCTGCTTAGTTTAACTCAGAGACTTCAGGCTTGAGGTTCTCTTACATACTGTAATTCTATAACTTAGAACCACCAACTTTACTTCCTTTCTGAAGGAAGCCATTCTAAAGATGTTTACATTGTAAAACATCCATTACTGGTGATTGGTGGGAAAGGGAACAAAAGGCTAGTATGTTCCTTCTAGACTATGGAGGATCAGTCTGGGTGGTTAGGCACTGGCCTACTGAACTCAAGGTCATGAATATAAAAATTATTTGTGGTTGGTTTATTGACACTCGTCACTTACTTTTTCATATATTTATGAGAGACTAGTTTCAAAGGCCCTGGCCTCCATTTTCAATCTCTTCCCAACTGGCAACTGTTGTTATCTGCTCTCTCTGGTGGTGGAACTATGAACTTTTTTGTCAAATTTTTATAATTTTTATATTAATTTTGACGTCACTGTTACTAAATTCCTCCAAACACACATCAAGGTCATGAGTTCATACCCAGCCCAGACCAAAAACTTTTCAATCCAGCCAGGACTCTTCTCACTGAATGAGGTTTTTTCCAAGTTTTCCTCACTCCTTATAACTGACAAACAACATTGGTCAGGTATCTTAAACTTAGGCCTGCAATGTTTTCTTCCCAAAAGTACATTTCCCACACATGATTTAATATCAGTTTAATATCAGTGACCACTGCCTATAGTGACGTATGTAGCAAGAATAAGTATTAAACACTATCATTGGAACAAGTTACGAGTTTTGAAACATTAAAATTAGTTATAACAGTTTTTATACATATGGCTGATGCTGCGAAAATTTAATGTTAAATTCTTTGTATGCTTCAAAACAATCTACATTTTTTGCATAATATGCTTTTGTGTATCTCTTATGGCTCATTATTAGAAAGCCCAGAATATTGAGGGTATATGCTTTATTCCTTATATTCTTTTAAATAATTTTAATAAAAATAGTAAGAGTAATTTTTGAGAAAATCAAAATTAATGAAAAGGTTTCCATTTAAAGGGTAGTTTGTGGTGGGAAGAATTTTTCTTGGAAGATCTATATATCCTGCCCACGGAAGATACTGAATACATATATATACACGCATGTGCGAACACAACACTTCTCTTAAAAGTGCTATTTCTAGAATCAGGGGGTCTCAAAATAATTATTTTTGATAAAATCTTGCTATTGAATTTTTGGATGGAATACTTACTAAAGTATCTATGTGGTAGAGAAGGTAAAATTTGATTTGGTTATGTGTACCAGTATCAGTTACTTATCCAAAATTTATTGCACACTTGCTCACTCAATCACTAGCTCACTCATTCCAAAATTTTCACTAACATTTAGGTTATATAGGTATGGTGAGGAGCAAGAACAAACAAATGTAAAATGAGGTCATTTATATAGGTTCAGTAAGGTCATTTAATATGTCTCATATGTCTCATTAAAAAAAACCAATGTGGCAGCTGCAAATTTAGTTATTTTTAAAAGATTGCAACAATCTAAAACTCTAGCATAGCTCACGAAACCAAAGCACTCCTATACACCAATATGTCTCATTAAAAAAAAAACAATGTGGCAGCTGCAAATTTAGTTATTTTTAAAAGATTGCAACAATCTAAAACTCTAGAATAGCTCACGAAACCAAAGCACACTTATACACCAATTACATAAACTGTGAGAGAGATTTTGAACATTGTGTTGTTGAATTACTCTATTGCAACACCATTGTATGTATATACAGAGCACCAACTGGTAAAATTGTTACATTCCTAAATAAATTAGATCAATTACTTAGCATACTAAATTTCAAAGGTCAACCCATAATAAATATGTAAAATATGAAGCTGTTAACAGTGAAGAAAACAAATATATACAAACATAATAATTTGTAACGTAAAACTTCACTTATCTTATAAGAAATGATGTTACTTTTCTTATAAATTGAACAGGATCGCGATTTCGTGAAACTTCTTCAACATCATCAGCCAGAATCACAAACACTCGTCGTCAATGTTACAAATGCTAGATGTCTCTATGTTCTTCTTAGTACTACCTAAATCTGAAAATGAAACAAATTTTAAAACAGAATCGACTGCCGGTATTTCAAAATTCATTACATGATATCGAGATTTAACATGATGTTTATTTTTTAAAATAAATATCTTTTCCAAAACTATTAAATCTATGGGACCATTTCATTGTTTTAATAATTTAACTTCTGGATTTATTTCATATTTAAATGACCAGAAATGATCTGCTCTTGCTGATTTATCTGTCTGTTTGTACTTAATGTTACGAAAATGTTCTTTTTTTCTGGTTTCCAAATTACGTTTTGTCTTTCCAATATAAGCTTTATCACAAACGAAACAATTAAATTGATAAATACCAGATGTTTTATTATTAGAAATTTTATCTTTTTTAGAGAAATGCAATACATTTTTAATACTATATTTATTTTGAGGAACTAAAGTTATACCAAACTCTTTAAAAAAAATTTGAAAATGTTTAATAATCCAAGAATGGCAAGTAAATTTTTTAACATTATAATCATCTGTTATCTTTTTAAGGGTAGAGATATCATTAACAGTTATTTTGATATTTAAATTTTTCAATTTTTTATGTATAAAGTCTTTATTAAAACCATTAATTAAAGCAGTATTAATAATATGTTTACATTCTTTATTACATTCCTCTATTCAGGGGTATATTTATTAATCTATAAATCAAACTATTGAAAACAGCAAATTTATGTGAGAAAAGGTTAAAACTTTTATTTTTTAGGTAATTAGCTATATGAATAGACTTCCTATAAATACCAAAGTTTAATTTATTATTATTACTTATTATCTTTAGATCTAGAAAAGAAAGAAATCCATTAATTTCAGTCTCTAATGTGAATTTTATAGCTATCTCTTGCAAATTTAGTAATTTTAAAACATTATGTGTTTTTTTAGGAACAATAGCAAAAATATCATCAACATATCTATACCAAAATTAATGATCTGATAGATTTAATGTTTTGGGAAAAGATATTTATTTTAAAAACTAAATATTGTGTAATGAATTTTGAAATACCAGCAGTTGATTCTGTTTTTAAATTTGTTTCATTTTCAGATTTTGGTAGTACTAACAAGAACATAGTGACATCTAGCATTTGTAACATTGACAATGAGTTTGTTTGTGATCCTGGCTGATGATATGGAAGAAGCTCCACGAAATCGTGATCTTGTTCAATTTATAAGAAAAGTAACATAATTTCTTATAGGATAAGTGAAGTTTTACATTACAAATCATTATACTTGTATAGATCAACCCATAATATAAGCAGGTGATTTTAACATTGACTTCCTAAAAGAGTCCAAAGAATCCAATAAATATAACAGTATTATTTAATCCTATGGCATCACAAATATTGTGAATTGTGCTACAAGAACTACCAGCCACTCACAAACATGCCTTGACCAATGTGCTTTAAACAAAGTGTCAAAGTGGCCATGATAGACCATGATAGAATCCTAATTAAATTAATCTATGCTGACCAATGTAGCAAAGTAAAAAAGACATACAAATACCAAAACATAATTAATGATTCCAACATTGACATGTTTTATGCTAAACTTAAAACTGAGACATGGTTAGAAGTTCTGGAACAAGACAGTGCAACTAATAAACTTAACGCTTTCTACACTATAGTTAACTATCATTTCAATATCTGTTTTCCCCTAAAAAAAAATGTGATGTATCAATCGATTCAGCAAAAAAAAAAAAAAAAAAAAAAAAAAAAAAAAAAAAAAAAAAAAAAAAATCCAGTAGTTGGATAACCAAAGGAATCATTACATCGTGTAAAAACAAGAAAAAATTATATGCAACTTATAAAGCTACATCTGACATAGGTGTAAAGCACTAAAGCACTATTAGAGAAACTATTGTAAGATTTTAAGAAAGGTCATAGATGCCTCCAAAAAACTTAACAATGACAATTTTATCATTAATGCTGAATGTAAAAGTAAAGCTATCTGGAATGTAGTTAAAAGGGAATTAGGAAAGCCAGCCTCTAAAGGAAAGGCTCCAATTAAATTACTACACAGACAGAAAGAAATAACAAATATTCAAGAAATAGTCCACATATTTAATGACCACTTTACTATTGCAAATTGTGCAAGTAGCAGAAACAAAAATTTACCATGTCTAGCATCCCAGATTAGTAAAGTTAAGGAAACCACAGTTTTAGCACCCACAAATGAAAATTAACTAAGAAAAATAGTAAGTAAACTAAAACCCAGCCTCTCTGTTGGTCCTTACAACTTTTCAAGTAAATTACTTAAAAATGTATCTTACATCTAATTACACCCCTTGTGGGTTATTTCCAAAACAGCTAAAAATTGCAAACGTAATACCGGTACACAAAAAACTTGATAAAACTAATCTAAATAATTATATACCAATATCCTTGTTACCTGTACTATCAAAAGTGCTAGAATGCATAGTATATGACAGAATTGTAAATTTCCTCGATAAACATAATATATTTGACAACAATCAGTTTGGGTTTCGAAAAGGAGTATCCATCTGTAATGCACTGTACTCTTTCACAAACAAAATACATTCTATCGAGATTTAACTGTATTGGAACACCACAGTGAAGCAAAATAATTATTAATTTATAGATGAGTCGTATTTATTACACATAAGTAAGTGAAGCAGATGTGTAATAATTACGACTCATCTATAAATTAATAAAATACATTCTGCTATCAATAATAAACAGTTAGCTTTAGTTATATAGGTACATAGGTCAAACTAAAAGAAATCTAAAAACCAGAGTCAAAGAGCACTTTAGAAACATCAGATTGAAACAATAAGATAACTCAGCAGTAGCATTTTATTTTTGGAATGAAAACCATGACATTGATCCACATCCAAAATTATTAAAAGGAGTGATAAACCAAAATAAATTGACAACATGGGAGAACATATTCATATGGAAAAATAAGGATCGCATAATGAACTTTGAAATCCCACCAGTAGATAATTTGACAAAGAAGTTCATAGTTCCACCACCAGAGAGAGAGCAGACAACAACAGATGCCAGTTGAAAAGAGATTGAAAATGGAGGCAAATGCCTTTGAAACTAGTCTCTCATTAATATAAACAAGTAAGTAATGAGTATTAATAAACCAACTACAAATAGTTTCTGAGAGTTAGCTTTTGGTTTATTCATAGTTATTACCAAAGCCTTTGATAGTGTAAATCACGAGTTACTAATTAGCAAATTTGAAAGCTAAAGTCTACGTGGTGTTGCTAAGAAGTGGATTACTTCCTATATATCAAACCGAAAGTAGTATGCAGAAATATCCTCCATTAGGTCCAAGGAGCTAGTAATTACCAGTGGAGTAGCACAAGGCTCAATCATGGGGCCTCCACTGTTTCTATTATTCATCAATGGTCTTCCAAACACTCTTGATCCATGTCACACAGTGCTGTTTGCTGATGAAACCAACCTACTTTTCCCACAATAACCTGATACAATTAAATAATCCACAACCGGTAAACTTGAAAATTGGCTAAATTCCAACCATCTATCCCTAAATTCAAATAAAAATTTGTTCAGATATTTTAGTGTCACATCTGTTAATGCAACATTCTGTATTTCCATTTACAATAACCCTATTTGCGAAGTAAATAACAAAATTTCTAGATGTTATGATTGACTCAAAGCTAAAAGGGAAGGATCATACAACTTATCTGTCTGCTAAACTATGTAAATTAATATTCACTTTTAGACCACCATAAAGGCAACAATTTAAGAGCCTCTCAAGTAGCAGGGTTTAGGATCGAAGATGAATTAGAATTATATGAAAAAATAATAGAAACCTGACAGGATGAATGGGATACCAGTGAAAAAGGTAGGTGGACTTATTCGTTTTTACCTGATATAAAGGAAAGATTATTAATGAGATATTTACAGCCAACACATGGTCTCCTCCATTATTTGTCAGGTCATGGTCCATACCCCGAGCACTTATATCGGTTCAGTCAGAGACAGTAATTTATGTGCATGTGGACAAGTAGGTACCCCTGAACATAGTATATAGGAATGCGAAAATACTATATTATTAAGAGTTGAATATGGCGAATACATCCAGAACAAAATGATAAATGAAATAATTAGAAAAAGGAAATTATATTATTATTTAAATAAAATAACAACAAAATTTTCTTAAGATAAATATAAAGAATTTTATAGGCTCTAACTGGGCAACATTTTATTGTGATTTTTATTCCCTCATGTTTTAACTAGTATATTATATTATGATTCCCTCATAGTTCTTTTAAACTTTCATTTATTTTATTAACTAAGAAACTGTTTTACCTATCTCTGCATGGGCTTGTAAATTTATTGTAAAACTTGCATGTACTTTTTATATTAAATATACAAAATGTAGTTATTTACTCTGCATGCAAGTTATAATTAATAAATACTCCTAAATTGTTATTAGTACTAAATGTTAATTATTGTAAATTATTAATGTACTTAAATAATTATTGGCTATGGGACTCGGTCATATTATCAGATACCGAGTCAAAAGAGATAGGAGCCCTCTGGTCTGCGGTTGCGCAGGCTAGAGCGCTTTATTTGTTTGTTTGTTTGTTCGTTCGTTCGTTCATTCGTTTGTTTGTTTGTTTATTTATTTATTTAATTAATTTATTAATTAATTTATTTATTTATCCCAGTCCACACAGCGGCGGCGCCCAAGGACATCTGGGAGGCCCTGAAGAACCGCTTTGGAAACCACTGCTTAGCCGCAGCGTACCGCAGCCAGTTGAAGTCAAGCTCGCAGCAGCCAAGGAAGATGCTGCAGGAGTTTGCCCTGGCAATTGAGCAGCTGGCTAGCAAAGCCTTAGTCGACCTCCCACCAGAGTTCGTATCCCGGGAAGCCGCCTACACCTTCGTTGATGGGGTACGAGACACGGGGATTTGCCAGCGCCTAATGCTTGGCGATTACAAAACTATCCACGAGGCGCTAACGGCAGGACTGAGGATGGAGGCGGCCAAGGTGACAGCAACCCAGACTTCCAGGACAAGGAGTATCTGCTATATTGGAAACCGAAGATCAGTCGAGGAACGCGGGCAAAGACCTAGTGGCCTGTGTTGGGGATGTGGAGAGGCGGGACACCTGGAGAGAGATTGCCCACACCAGGGAGAGCAGCCAGGAAAAAGTGTAAAGGCCGTTGTGGCGAGGGACATGTCGGCGCCATCGCTACCATCCCCTCGAGTGACACTGCGCGCCGTCAACCGGTGTATGGATCACAGCCTCATCGCGGACGGTTGGGTGAGAGGGAAGCCGTGCCACCTGCTCGTAGATACCGGGGCAGCCGCGAACGTCATCAGACCTGACGTGGCCAAGGGTAGGCCGACGAGGAAGCCGAGCCGACAAAACCAGCTTGTGACGGCATCGGGTGACACCTTGCGTGTGGAGGAGGCCCTGCTGAAGTTGACCTTGGGAAGGAGTGCCGTACGTCTGTGGGTATTCGTCGCGAAGGTGGCTGAGGAGGTGATACTGGGATTGGATGCCCTCAGGAGCCACGAGGCGACGGTTGACGTCGGCAGGAAGGTCCTGCGGCTCAATGGAGAAGAGATCATACTCCGGCAACCCGAAGTGCGCCTTGGAAGTTGCAGGGTCATCTTAAAGGAAAACGTGGTTGTCCCCGCAAGAAGTGAGCTGGTGGTGACGAAGCGACTGGAAGGCCAGCGGACAAAGAACATGATGCTGGACCAGAAGACGCCGGTGCACGGACTATGTGTAGCAAGGACATTGTTGCCGCCGAGAGGAGGTGCCAGTGAGGCTGCTCAATCTGTCAGACACCGATCATGACGTCCAGGCCGGAACGGAGCTGGGGACGTGCGAGCCCTTGGTCAGTGTGACAGCAATCGACAAGACAGTAGCCGGTGCCGACGCAACTAATGGGGACCCGGCTGGAAGGGTTATTGGAGAGGGTGGCCGAACACCTGACCACAGGACAGCTGGAGAAAGTTTGACAACTGCTGAGATGATACCAGCGCGTCTTCAGCCAGCGTAAGAGTGACTACCGCCGCACAGATAAAGTGTTTCACCGCATCGACACGAGTTTGACAGCTCTTGGTGTTCCCCTGTAGTTCTGATGACAAAGAAGAACGGCGAGCTACGCTTCTGCGTGGACTACAGGAAACTGAACGCTGTCACCAGGAAGGACTGTTTCCCCTTACCCCGGATTGATGACACCCTGGACACGCTAGCTGGTGCACAGTGGTTCTCGAACCTGGACCTGAAGTCGGGTTACTGGTAGGTAGCTCTAGACCAGAGAGACAAGGAAAAGACTGCATTCTCGACAGGCCAAGAGCTTTGGTAGTTCACAGTTATGCCCTTTGGCCTCTGCAACGCACCAGATACCTTCCAACGCCTAATGGAATCAGTGATGGGAGGGCTGACTTATGACGCCTGCCTGCTATACCTGGACGACATCATCATCGTCGGCAAGACCTTCGAAGACCATCTGGAAAACCTGAGCAAGGTGCTACAGAGACTGCAGGCGACCAACCTGAAGCTGAACGCAAAGAAGTGCCAGCTCTTCCGCAAGGAAGTGAACTACTTGGGCCACATAGTCTCAGCAACCGGAGTAGTAACAGACCCGGAGAAGACACAGGCCGTGAAAGATTGGCCTCGGCCGAAGGATAAGAGAGAGTTGTGCAACTTCCTGGGGCTGTGCAGTTACTACCGCCGTTTTATCAAGGGGTTCTCCAACATTGCCAAAACGCTCATCCGCCTGACAGAAGAACACTGGTCTTATGTGTGGACGGATTAAGGGCTAGAAAACTAGAACGTGGGATACAAGGGAGAGGAGGCTCATCATTACACGGAAAACCAGGGGTTATGTGTATTGAGACCGAGACTCGAGGCAAGCAGGTAGAAAGGGTATGTTAAATGTGAGTAGGTCATTTTGTTATTGTGTGAAAGAAATGTTATAAATGTCAATGAATCAATGAAATTGTATGTAGAAGAAAGTGTGTGTGTGTGTGGACGGAGGACCCGAAGTCGCTTTCCAGCACCTGAAGAAGACGCTTTGCAGTTCTCCTATTCTGGAATTTCCACAACCAGGCGGCGCCTTTATTGGGGTCACTGACGGCAGTGACCATTGCATTGGAGGCGTCCTATCCCAAGTCCAGGACGGCCACGAGCGAGTAATAGCCTACTACAGCAAGACCCTGTCCAAGGCAGAGTTGAACTACTGTGTCACCCGGCGAGAGTTACTGGCGGTAGTAAAGACCTTGGAGCACTTCCACAAGTACCTGTTCGGTCAGCCATTCCACCTGATGACTGATCACTCCACCCTCACCTGGTTATTGAGCTTTAGGAGAGACAGCCCATTGGGTACAGAGGCAGCAGGAGTACGACTTCACCTCTGAACATCGTAGAGGGAAGAGCCACGGTAACCCAGACGCCATGTCCCAAAGAACCTGCCCAGAGGAGTGCGGCCAATGCACCAGAGTGGAGGAGAAGGAGCGTGCCGCAGCTGTCAGAAAGGTCATGGCAGTGCCTGCAGATGGCTGGGATAGTGCAGGTTTGAGGCGGAAGCAGCTGGCGGACGCAGACTTGGGGCCACTCCTGAGAGAAGTGGAGGCAGGGACAAGACCAACCTGAGAGGACATCGCACCGAGGAGCGCCACCTACAAATCGTACTGGGCCCAATGGGACTCACTGAAGACAAGAGAGGGCTTGCTGTTCCGGGTATGGGAATCGCCCGATGGGAAGACGCAGAGAGAGAGCAGTTGGTACTTCCCCGAAGTAAGGTCTTTGAAGTCTTGGAGGAAGTGCACGCCGGTACTTCAGGAGGACCAGGGGCGGTTGCTCCATAAGGTTGCAGGTTTGCGCTACTCCCACTGATTTTGAATGTACAATAGGTGCATTTTGCACATTAAAGCTGTACTTGTTTGCATTGTTTTATATACAAACATGTTTCAATTACGCTTGTCGTCTGTAGCTGTCCATGATCACAGAAGTCGAAATAAACAGAGGTTAGCTGTAGGAGCCGCAGGTTTGCAGTGAAGTGTTAACCTAAGATTTCGCCCAAATGTGGGCTCTATGAGGGGGTTGCGGGAAGTTGAAGAGATGGGAGTGGCTTCTTATGCATTGCTTAAATGAAGGTTTATATACCTAGTTCCACCTACTCTTAGCAACGGCTATAGCGTGACATTCAGGCTTAGCTTCTGTGTGTCTGCTTGCTCTGTAGGTGCTCTGTAGTGTGGTTTCGTGCAGCTTTGTTTAAGGTTAAACTGAGTATTCTAACATTTTATTTATAGTGCTTATTGTGAGGTGTTGCTTTTGTAGGGTTTTAAAATTCTGATAGAATGAATACCGTGCAATCTTTACTGGAAAAGCCATTTTCGCAACGGAGTGCTGAAGAAAAATCTGAAGTGAAACGAATGTGTAGGCCCACGCCAAACATTTCTATAACTCAAACGATTAAGTCAAAAGCTAGAACATTCAATAGGAAGTTCAACCCTGACATGTACAAGAAGCACGACTGGTTATGTGGATGTGAAGTTAATAACTCTTTATACTGTTTTCCATGCCTGCTCTTTGGAGGAGATGATTCCTGGGTGAAGCAATGAATGAAAGACATACAACACGTGCACGACCGTGTTAAAAAGCATGAGTCCTCTTCGTCTCATATAAAAAATGTATTAAGTTTGGCAATGTATGGCAATATTAATATTCCTGCAAAAATGGACAGTGCATACAGAAGGAACATAAAGCTGCATAACGATAAAGTTACGCAGAATAGATATGTCCTAAACATCATAATAAACTGTATATGGTTTTGCGGCTCATTTGAGCTGGCTTTGAGAGGTCATGATGAATCTGACACAAAACCTTGGTGTCTTTCGAGACCTAATATGTTTCAGCGCTGATCTCGATAGTGTCCTGAAGGGCCACCTGGAAAAAGCAACTGTTTTTAAGGGCACTTCAAAAACTATACAAAACGAAATTCTTCAGTGTATGTTAGAGGTATGCCAAGACGAAATAATGAAGAAGATTAAGGATGCAGAATTCCTTGCTGTCATAGCAGATGAAACTACTGATGTTTCCTCGTGTATCAGATGGTTATTATCTACAGATATCTTGTGAATGACAAACCCGTAGAACGATTTTGGAGTTTTGTTCGACCTGCTGGTCATGATGAAGACTCTCTTGCCACAGTCATTAAATCTGAACTTGATCTGCAACTCTCAGGGTGCCCGAATAAACTTATAGCACAGACCTATGATGGTGCATTCGTCATGGGAGGTAGGAAACGCGGTGGTAAGGCAATTGTGAAAGAGAAATATCATTGTGCCTCTTATATACACTGCCATGCACATAAAATTAATTTAATAATGCTGAATGCAGCCTCAATAAACACCAGTGTGAAGATATTTTCATCCAATTTACAAGGAATATGCACATTTTTTTCAAATTCTCCTCAAAGAACAGCTATGCTTGATGAAGTTGTGCAGAAACGATTGCCACGTTCTCTTCCAACACGATGGAATTTTCATTCACGGACCGTCAATACCATTTTCGAACACAGGGAGAATTTAACTAAATGCATGGAGGTCATTCAGAAAAGAACTCTGTTAAACAACGACACCACACTTGTTCAGGCTTCTGGGTTTATGGCCACTTTGAAAGATGATAATTTTGTATTCTGGCTGTCTTTCCTCCACAAGATCATGCTCCATGTGGACATTTTGTACAATCAGCTGCAGAAACGAGACTGCAATGCAATATTTGTCCTCGCCCAGCTAAGCGCATTTGAAAGGGAAGTGCAAAAACTAAGAAATAGTGTGGATATTGAGGAGCACGAAGAAGCTGCAATTAAGAGGAGAAGAATAGAAGATCATGATGAGAAAAGAAGAGAGGCCCATGAAGTCTGTGACATTACTCTTAGAGAAGCAAAGGACAGATTTAGCTTCACGGGGCATGTGGTAGCCTCGACTTTATTACATCAAGAAAATTTCTCCGACTATGATAAGACATTTCCAGAGGATTCCCTTAGAGAAACAATAAGGTTCTATCCTTTTATCATTGGAACAAAAATTCGTACATAACTGGCTGTAATTTACTGTCGAGAAGAATTTCGTGGAATGTCCGGCGCTTTGTGCTTGATGGACTTCATTAAGGAAAACAATCTATGTGCTACATTCAGCGAATGTGTCAAACTCCTGCGAGTGTTGTTAACTATGCCAATGTCTACCGCTGAAGCAGAACGCTGTTTTTCAACTTTAAAAAGAGTAAAAACTTTCCTTAGGAACATAATGTCACAGGACCGATTGTCAGCATTAGCAATGCTTTCAATTGAGAGGGAGTTTGTTATGAAGATCAGCGACTTCAGTGCAAAAGTTATCGATAGATTCGCCAGGTCTAAGGAGAGGAGAGCAGAGTTTCTGTATAAATAGGTGAGTCACTACTACTCTGTGTTTTATTTTTCATTTGTGCACCACCAATAATTTAATCCACCAGCCGCCACTGAGGACATCTGGGAGCAAACCGAAGAATCGAAAATCTCCGACAGCGCTACTACTGGCTGAAGCTCCGAGCAGACGCTGAGAGATGGTGCCGTCAATGTCATGTGTGCGCGGCGAGTCGCGGCCCCCAGACTAGGAGCCGGTGTTGAATGCAGCAGTACAACGTCGGAGTGCCATTCGAAAGGATCGTCGTCCACATAGCTGGACCATTCCCAGTGTCCGACTGAGGCAACAAGTACCTGATGGTGGTCGTGGACTACTTCACTAAGTGGCCGAAGGTGTATGCCATCCCAAACCAGGAGGCGAAGACAATCACAGACTGCCTCGTGGAGCAAGTGTTCTGCGGATTTGGGGTGCCGTTAGAGCTCCACAGCGACAAGGGCACCAATTTTGAGTCCAACCTAATGAAGGAGGCATTAGAAAAACTTGGGGTTACAAGACCCGCACAACACCTCTACATCCCCAGTCGGATGGCATGGTCGAAAGGTACATCAAGACCTTAGAGGAACACCTGAGGATGGTCGTGGCCAGCCATCAGCGAGACTGGGACGTCAAGGTGCTACTGTTCTTGCTGGCCTACCGCTCGTCAATACACGACACCACTAGGATGACGCCAGCCAGGTAATGTTCGGCCGAGAGTTACACCTCCCTTGTGTTCTGGCTTTTGGAAGCTCCCCGGACGCAAAAGAGCCAGCAACCGAGTATGCGGAGAACCTGGCCATTAACGACAGCCATGAAATGGCTCTTCAGAACATCCAGACGACGAGCGACCGCATGAAGACCCAATACGACAGGCAAGCCAACAGCCGAGGGTTCCAGCAAGGTGATCTGGTCTGGTTGTACCGCCCTACTCGGACCAAGGGATGCTGCCCGAAACTTCAACAGCCGTGGCAAGGACCGTACTGGGTGGTGAAGAGGATTAACGACGTGGTCTACCGCATCCAGAAGGTGCCCCGAGTAAAGATGTTGGTGGTACACTTGGATCGTCTGGCCCGTTACGATGGTCATGTTCGGGACGACCAGCCTTGAGGAGGGAGCAGTATCGCGGCGAAAATGCCAGAATGTTCGGTTCCGAGAGATAAGCGCGGCTTTTGCACACAAAGAGCCTGCAGATAAAGATAACAGTTGGATAGTGTATCACTGAGACAAGACTTACCGACACAGATAAGTGAGGTAATTGGAACATTCTGGTGACGTCTTGATTGTTTTATAGAACTTTCCATGTCTTGTTTATTCCAGAAATATCTAGTGATTGTCATAGAAATCTCTCAAATTTATCAATGAGGTATTTAAGAAGGCGACGACTCGCCAAGAGTCAGTCGTGAACAGTAGTAAACACAGGAGTAAACAACTGTAGAGTGTTGTAACGAGAGCTGATGTAATCAGAACACTGTTTGTGTGGACATCGACTATAGTAGGTGGTGTTATGTATGTGATGTAATTCTGCTGCTACAAAGTGTATTTCTACGCAAATAAAGAACATTTGGAATTTCTGCAGATTGGACTTTTAGTTCTACGAACCCACAAAGTCACAATATTTAAACTACAAAAGAAAATAATTCGAATTATATTTGTCATACCACACTACACAACTAGTCGACCACTTTTTCAAAAATTGAATATACTACCCCCACCATGTTTGTACATCTTGGAAACAGTTTGTTTTATACATAAGAACTTCGATGATTTTAAAATGAACAGGGAATGCCAGAGTCACTTTACAAGAACAACACAACATATTCATCTTTCTAATCAAAGAACTTCAAAAAATTTAAAATCAGGGACAATCAGGGCATAAAATTATATAACAAACTAAGTAGGGGATTAACTGAATGCAATATACATCAATATAAGAAGAAAATCAAAACTATCCTAATGAAGCACAAATACTACCCTGTAAATGAACTATTAGTGGGCTTATCCTCCTAATGTGATAAATTTGGACTGATTCAAATGGATTAAATTGATTGCAAATAATATGAATACACAGATGCATTTAAATTGTACTCAAACACATGGTTACATTGCAAAACTTACTCTAAATACTGTTTGTATGTGGTTTTTTGTAAATAGTATACATATATAATTTTCTTTTCTTTTTTTTTTCTTTCTTGATGAAGCCAAAATTTGTATCAATTACTATGGTGAATAAATTACTCACACAGCTGTGCGTGATCCCTGCATCACCGAGAAGAAAATATATGAATGCAATGAATTTAATATAACAGATTAGAAAAATGACAATAAACAATTTAATTTTCAAACCTGTGCATGACCTCTGAGCCTGAATAATCATATTTGGTGTAGCTTCCCCTCATTGGAATTAAAGCTGCTATATACCATGGAATGGAATCAAAGAGTTTCCGAATATATTTCTGGAGGATCTCCCTCCACACCCACAAATCTGTGACACTGGTTATTTGAGGACCAAGAGAAAAAAGCTGCTGACTAACCATATTCTAGACATGTTCAAAGGGTGACATATTAGGCTAGGGAACTGCTCTTTGAAGAAAGCTTCTACATTCCTCGCAATATGTGGCTAGGTATTAAATGCTGATGTAGCATGTGGAAATGCCTGAAACAGGGGGAATATCTCGGACTCTACAATCTTTCTCAGGTACTGATTGCTGTTTAAAGTGCCCTCAATTTGTAGTACGAGAGATCATTTGTTGTAACCAATGGCATCCCAAACCATCTCACCTGGTATTTATTTGATATGCTGGTCAATAATGCAGGCCACCAGAATGCAATTGCCATGGTACCATCGAATGCATAATACGGTCATCACTGCAGCACAGGTTGAAGCAAGATTCATCCGAAAAGATTGCATTTTGCCATTCAGCATGCTATTGATGACATTCATGTGCCCATTGCAGTCAAAGGTGCCAGTGGTTTCTCGACAATGGAAGCAATGTAATAGCATATAGCATTTGTGCAATCAGTCTGCAGCAGAGGGTGTCGAATCATTAATGCAGACAGGGTCACACCTGTTGCAGTGTTCCAACCTTGAACCAATACCTTAGATAAAGCTCTATGGTTCATTTTGGTCATGCATAAAAATGACTGCTACCATCCTTTTCTGTGGTCATCTTGCATGTTCCAGTACCCGCTCTTTGGTGCATACAACCTTCTATCCAGTATTTCCACACACATCACTGCCATAGCTACATAACCTTTATGAGCCCAAATGTCACGGTATGACAAACTCCCTTCCAGGACACTGATCATTCTGCCCTGTTTAAACTCATTCATATACTGAAATTGCTCTCATTGATGTCAATCAAGCGTACTGGCATTCATTTTGACATTTTTACCTTGTTTGACAGCTCTGCACTCATTCCACATGACATAACATGGGTACCATAGAAGAAACTGATGGTTCCTTGCTCACCCTACGTGTACCAAAACTCTCTTCAATTCTAATCACTTGTTGCTTGCACACTTTTCTGCATGTCCAGCAGTTTGGATTTATTCAAGGAATTGTTTGATGGTATTGCAAATTTCTACACACAGGTGTATCGTATTATGGTAAATATTTGGAGAAATAACTTCATTATATTCCTAAACTCACCTGTTTAAATTCTGAGTCATGTAGCACAGTATACTGATGCACTTCATACCAACGTGATGGAATAAGTTCTTCTGCTTGTAAATCAGGTCTTCTTTTGGAGACATATCTCGTGGCTTTACAGAGTCCCTCTTTTTGTGTTTTTTAATAAGGCAGTTTATAGTAGAGACTACATAGTCAATAAGTTCAATAGAGTTTTCAGCTAATGCTTGACAGCTGTCTTGGTGAAATAATATTGTTTCAAAAAGTTCAGCAGCCATAGCCTCATGGCACAACTGGAATAAGTAAAATGTATTACACTGATATATTTAAATGATATGTAATTACTACACTTAAATTTATTAACAATTTAACAGGTTTTAGGTCTTAAATAAAAGTGTTTCCTCTTAAGGAGCAGCTTCAGAGATTTTGCTACTCTGTACAGTAATGGCGAGGGCCGCCATCCCCCTTCCACTTTCAGACATAAACTACTTTTTATCCACAACGCTGTTCGATAAGACTACTTATTCTCACTTAACATATATATTTGCATGGTTGATAAGTAATACCCAAGAAAAGGTATGTATCACAAAAGAACAAGATTACTCTAAAAAAAAAAAAAGTTAAAAACACGCAGTCACACAGTAAAATTGCTCAATACTTCAGGTTTATATATAAGATGAAACCACACTAGTCAGTTGACTGCACTTGTGAATAAATCACCTTTATTATATTGTCACCCGAACGTCGGAACTCCCTATAGGGGAGACGGCAGCAGCAGACGGCAGCAGGAGACGGTAGGCGTTCGCCACGCCCCCCTCATTTATCTTATAGCGGTAACGAGGGATGGCTGGAAAAACATGACTGTGCCGCCTCTTTCCGTTCCACCTGAGTTCTCGAACTTACGGGATATTTCATCTAATCCAGAACGTTCTAGATCGGCTATCTGACCCTATATAAGCAACACGTCGGGCTGGAACTCAGTCAGTGCTTGACGAGCTAGTGAACGGACGAGAAGACTGCGTGAATGCGTCGGAGGAGTTTACGTAATCGCGAGTGCAAGTGGAACTTTAACGGACGAACTGGTGAATCGTAATTGTGTACATTACATAATTCTGTGTAATTGGCAAGTATTCAACTGTAAGTCGGTGGAAATAAAGAACATTTTTGAGTGGTGCAATTGGACTTTTCATTTCACGAACCCACAAAGTCACAATATTAATTCAACAAAGGGGTCACCCTTATGCACTGCAATCTACAAGAGACTGCTACCACCCTCCAGGAGAAAAAGATAAAAATATAGGGGCTTCTAACACTCACGGAAATGAAGGAGGCGAACGAGGTCCTCGCCGCCAAATTTGAGGAACAGTTGGCCGACATGAGGGATGACGTCACGAAGCTGGGCAAGCGGATGGGTCAAGTAGACGACCGCCTTAATGATTTAGAGGAAAAGGCCGACAATAACGCCAAGACCCTGAACGCCATGGTAGAGGACGTCGTCGGCAGGAAGCTGAAGGATTTGAAGGCCGACGTGCCGGGACGCGACACAACATCTGCGCGCGTCAAACCTCCCAAATATGACGGCGCGTCAACGTTTGAGGTCTTCCGCCGCCGCCAGTTCGACACAGTGGCCAAGCACAACAGATGGTCACCGAAGGAGGAGGCCACACAGTTGATAGCCAGCTTCCAGGGACGGGCCGCGGAAGTCATAAACGCGGTGCAGACAACGGGGGCGCCCAAGGACATCTGGGAGGCCCTGGAGAATCGTTTCGGGAACCACCGCTTAGCCGCAGAGTACCGCAGCCAGCTAAAGGCAAGGTCACAGCAGCCGTGGGAGACGCTGCAAGAGTTCGCCCTGGCAGTTGAACAACTAGCAAGCAAGACCTTGGTTGACCTGCCACTGGAGTTCGTATCCCAGGAAGCCGCCTACAACTTTGTCGACGGGGTACGGCACACGGAGATTCGTCAGCGCCTAATGCTCGGCGATTATAAAACCATCCACGAGGCGCTGACAGTGGCATTAAGGATGGAGGCGGCCAAGGTAACATCTATCCCGACGTCGAGAACGAGGATTGTCCGCTACGTCGGAGACAGAAGACCAGCTGAGGGACGCCGGCGAACACCTAGTGGCCTGTTTTGGGGGTGTGGGCAGCCCGGACACCTGCAGAGAGACTGCCCACACCAGGAAGAGCAGCCGGAAAACGAGTAAGGGCCGTCGTGGAGAGGGGCACGTCGGCGCCATCACCACCATCCCCTCGTGTGACACTGCGCGCCGTCAGCCGGCGTATGGATGACAGCCTCATTGCGGACGGTTGGGTAAGAGGAAAGCCGTGCCGCGTGCTGGTGGACACCGGGGCGGCCGTGGCCATCATCAGACCTGACGTGGCGAAGGGTTTGCCGACAAGAAAGCCGAGCCGACCATAACAGCTTGTCACGGCATCGGGCGACACCTTGTCTGTGGAGAAGGAGGCCCTGCTGGAGCTGACCTTGGGACGGAGTGCCGTGCGTCTGTGGGTGTTCGTCGCGAAGGTGGCTGAGGAGGTGATTCTGGGACTGGATACCCTCAGGAGCCATGAGGCGACGGTCGACGTCGGCAAGAAGGTCCTGCGGCTCAACGGAGAAGATGTTATACTCCGTCAACCAGAGAAGCGCCTTGGAATTTGCAGGGTCGTCTTGGACGAAGACGTGGTTGTCCCTGCTAGGAGCGAGGTGGTGGTGACGGCGCGACTGGAAGGCCAGAGAACCAGGAACATGATGCTGGACCAGAAGACGCCTGTGCACGGACTATGTGTAGCCAGGGCACTGCTGCCGTGCCGAGAGGAGGTGCCAGTGAGACTGCTAAATCCAACGGACACCGATCACGACGTCCAGGCCGGGACGGAGATGGGAACGTGCGAGCCCGTGGTAAGCGTAACAGCAATCGACAAGACGCAGGAGCCGGTGCCGGCGCAAAACCTGGGGCACCGGCTAGAAGGCTTACTGGAGAGGGCGGCCGACCACCTGACCGCAGAACAGCTGGAGAAAGTTCGACTACTGCTAAGACATTACCAGCGCGTCTTCAGCCAAGGTGATAGTGACTACGGCCGCACGGACAAAAGTCTTCACCACATCGACACCGGGGACGCCCGGCCTATTCGGCAGCCACATAGGCGCGTTCCGCTGGCGAAGCAAGGAGTGGTACGAGACATGCTGGAGGACATGAGATCCAGGGGAGTGATTGAAGAGTCTGACAGCCCTTGATGTTCCCCTGTAGTCTTGGCGACAAGGAAGAATGGCGAGCTGCGCTTCTGCGTAGACTACAGAAAGTTGAACGCTGTCACCCGGAAGGACTGTTTCCCCTTACCCCAGATTGACAACACCCTGGACACGCTAGCTGGTGCACAGTGGTTCTCGACCCTGGACCTGAAGTCGGGCTACTGGCAGGTAGCTCTAGACCCAAGAGACAAGGAGAAGACCGCATTCTCAACGGGCCAAGGGCTCTGGCAGTTCACGGTTATGCCCTTTGGCCTCTGTAACGCACCAGCTACCTTCCAACGCCTCATGGAGTCAGTGATGAGAGGGCTGACTTACGATGGCTGCCTGCTATACCTGGACGACATCATCATCGTCGGAAAGACTTTTGAAGATCACGTCGAAAATCTGAGTAAGGTTCTACAGAGACTGCAGGCGACCAACTTGAAGCTGAACGCGAAGAAGTGCCAGCTATTCCGCAAGGAAGTGAACTATTTAGGCCACATAGTCTCAGCAACCGGAGTGGCCACAGACCCGGAGAAGACACAGGCTGTGAGAGATTGGCCTCGCCCAAAGTATAAGAAAGAGTTGCGCAGTTTCTTGGGGCTGTGCAGTTATTACCGCCGCTTCATAAAGGGGTTCTCCAAAATCGCAAAACCCCTCACCCGCCTGACAGAGGAACGCCGACCTTATGTGTGGACGGAGGACGCCGAAAACGCTTTCCAGCACCTAAAGGAGACCCTGTGCAGTGCTCCAATTTTGGGTTTCCCACAACCGGGCGGCGCCTTCATTGTGGACACCGACGCTAGCGACCATTGCATTGGAGGTGTCCTATCGCAGATCCAGGACGGCCATGAGCGGGTGATAGCCTACTACAGCAAGACGCTATCCAAGGCAGGGAAGAACTACTGCGTCACCCGACGAGAATTATTGGCGGTAGTAAAGACCTTGGAGCACTTCCACAAGTACCTGTACGGTCAGCCATTCCACCTGAGGACTGACCATTCCGCCCTAACCTGGCTATTGAGCTTTAAGAACCTGGAAGGCCAGACAGCACGTTGGGTCCAGAGGCTGCAGGAGTACGACTTCACCTCGGAACATCGTAGAGGGAAGAGCCACGGTAACGCTGACGCCATGTCCCGAAGACCCTGTCCAGAAGAGAGCGGCCAGTGCACAAGAATGGAGGACAAGTAGCATGCCGCAGCAGTCCAAGTAGTCACGGCAGTGCCTGCAGATGGCTGGGATAGCGCAGGCCTGAGGAGGGAGCAGCTGGCGGACGCAGACTTGGGGCCACTCCTGAGGGAAGTGGAGGCAGGGACGAGACCAACCTGGGAGGACATCGCACTGAGGAGCGCCACCTACAAGTCCTACTGGGCTCAATGGGACTCGCTGAAGACCAGAGAGGGCGTGCTGTTCCGGGTATTGGAGTCACCCAATGGGAAGACGCAGATAGAACAGTTGGTACTTCCCCGGAGTAAGGTACCGGAAGTCTTGGAGGAAGTGCACGCCGGTACTTCCGGAGGACACCTGGGAGCGAACCGAACGATTGACAAACTACGGCAGCGCTACTACTGGGTGAGACTCCGAGCAGATGCTGAGATATGGTGCCGTCAGTGTCACGTGTGCGTGGCGGGTCGTGGCCCGCAGACTAGGAGCCGGGGTCGCATGCAGCAGCACAACTTCGGAGCGCCATTCGAACGGATCGCCGTTGACATTGCTGGACCGTTCCCCGTTTCCGACCGAGGCAACAAGTACCTAATGGTGGTCGTGGACTACTTCACCAAGTGGCCGGAGGTGTATGCCATCCCAAACCAAGAGGCAAAGACAATCACAGACTGCTTCGTGAAGCAATTGTTCTGTCGATTTGGGGTGCCGTTGGAGCTACACAGTGACCAGGGTACCAACTTTGAGTCCAACCTAATGAAGGAGGCACTACAAAG
Source organism: Mantis religiosa (assembly GCA_030765055.1). Classification (NCBI taxonomy): domain Eukaryota; kingdom Metazoa; phylum Arthropoda; class Insecta; order Mantodea; family Mantidae; genus Mantis; species Mantis religiosa. The sequence continues at coordinate 284,780,518 of CM060948.1, read as the reverse complement.
GCTTGGGGCGAACAAGACCCGCACGACGCCTTTACATCCCCAGTCGGATGGCATGGTCGAAAGATACATCAAGACCTTAGAGGAATACATGAGGAAGGTCGTGGCCAGCTATCAGCGAGACTGGGACGTCAAGGTGCCACTGTTCTTGCTGGCCTACCGCTCGTCTACACACGACACAACTGGGATAACGCCAGCCAGCTTAATGTTCGGCCGAGGGTTACGCCTCCCTTGTGACTTGGCTTTTGGAAGCCCTCCGGAAGCGAAACAGTCAGCGACCGAGTATGTGGAGAACTTGGTGGACCACCTCCACGACATGCACGAGATGGCTCGTCAGAATATCCAGATGGCGAGCGACCGAATAAAGACTAGGTACGACAGGCAAGCCAACAGCCAAGGGTTCCAGCAAGGTGATCTGGTCTGGTTTTACCGTCCTACCCGGACCAAGGGACGCTGCCCGAAGTTCCAGTAGCCATGGCAAGGACCGTAGCGGGTGGTGAAGGAGATTAACGACGTGGTCTACCGCATCCAGAAGGTTCGCCGAGGGAAGATGTGGGTGGTACACCTAGATCGCCTGGCACGCTACGATGGTGCTGTTAGGGACGACCAGCTTTGAGGAGGGAGCAGTGTCACCCGAACGTCACAACTCCCTATAGGGGAGACGGCAGCAGGAGACGGTAGGCGTTCGCCACGCCCCCCTCATTTATCTTGTAGCGGTAACGAGGGATGGCTGGAAAAACATGACTGTGCCGCCTCTTTCCGTTCCACCTGAGTTCTCGAACTTACGGGATATTTCATCTAATCCAGAACGTTCTAGATCGGCTATCTGACCTTATATAAGCAACACATCGGGCTGGAAGTCTGTCAGTGCTTGACGAGCTAGTGAACGGACGAGTAGACTGCGTGCGTGCGTCGGAGGAGTTTACGTAATTGCGAGTGCAAGTGGAACTTTAACGGACGAACTGGTGAATCGTAATTGTGTGCATTACATAATTCTTTGTAATTGGCAAGTGTTCAACTGTAAGTCGGTGGAAATAAAGAACATTTTTGAGTGGTGCAATTGGACTTTTCATTTCACGAACCCACAAAGTCACAATATGGATTCAACAAAGGGGTCACCCTTATGTACTGCAATCTACAAGAGACTGCTACCACCCTCCAGGAGAAAAAGATAAAAATGTAGGGGCTTCTAACACTCTTTTTTATAAACATATTGAACATGCTTGTTCAATAAATTATAATAATTATAGACTAAACTTCATTTATCTTTGATGGATTGGTGAAACTAATCCTGTTATAATATATATAAATGTCAAGGATAAGTGAACTTTAGTCACTAAATATTCAGTTTTTAAAATTATATTTGCTACAGTGTTATAATTTGTTTTTTTCTTTTATACAATACTCAGTTTTGTAATACTAGCCGTTCATTATATTTTATGTTAATATGTGAGGGTCACGTTTGAAATGACCAACTCTGGTGCTTTATTTGTCAATGGCCATAAAAAGTATCTCCAAATATTTGCTAGAATTTAATAATGACTTATAACTTCATCATATTTTCAATTATCATATGTTTTAAAATTTGGTGTCTCTAAAAAGTGCTGTCTCAGATGATGAGATGCTGAGCCCTGCTCTTGACTAACATGAATATATCTGCAGATTTGCGAGCAAAGCATCTGTTATAGAAAGGGTTATTTTTCTGTTATGAAAAAAAATTCTGAGGGATTTATATCCTTTAAACATCCAGGAATTCAAAATAAATTCTGTTCTGTTAAGATACTACTTAAGAATACTGTCGCACCCATGGAGGTAGGGACTACGGATGCATAGCCAGGAAACAGATGGAAGAACAAAAACTGAACTTGGCAAACAAGTCCCCCTTTTATTATTTGAAATACATGGTATGGTTCATGACCCAATATTACATGTATCACTAGTTTTGGCTTTACCTATAGCTACTAACAATTTATGGAATGCCCTATCAGGCTTACCTCGACAGAGGAGATGTCACGAAACCATGGTAGCAGCGTAAAGAGACCAACTCTCAAAAAGAACAGCCACAGAGCAAGCCTTTCTGGTCAGATGACTCAATAAACAGAACCCCGAGCTGATGCTCATTACTAAATTTATAGTGATCCAGATCCCTAGGGGGGTTTCCAAATATCTCCAAGCCTCTGCCCTAGGTTTTGACTTTAGCAGCCAATCAAAGAGCAAGATGTGTAACTTCTGGAACATGCTGATGAATATCCCAGCGATGCAAACAGCTCCGGCCTACATGAGAAACTTGTAGGCAAACAGGATGCTTATGTCATGGTAAAATTCTTTGGAATTGTCATGGACTGTGGTTTACCAACCCTTTTCTGTTTATGTTGCAAGCTGCTAAGCTCCAAAAAGTAAGGTTGAATTGTAACATACAAATTGGTCAGAAAATGAGTGGCAGCTCATGTTGTCTATACCTAGGGGGACTGCACTGATTATTGAAATTTGTGCTTACCTTAATTATTTGAAGATGAATTGCATATGGCGATCTTTCTTTGTAGCAAATTTAATAACTACTTTCTCGTTTAACTTTGGGATGTTTTCTATCATTTTTTTTTCTATGGAAAACATAGCAAGTTTATCTTCTCCAATAGTGTTCCTAAGGAATGTTTTAATTATTTTCAGTGTGGAGAAACAGCGCTCAGATTCACTTGTTGTTAGAGGCAGAGTAATAGTTATTTTCAAAAGTTTTAACACTTCAGAAAAAGTGGAAGAAAGATTATTAGCTCTAAGATATTGAAGCAATTTTACAGCACCATCAATATTCCTGAATTCTTCTCTTGAATAGATGACTGAAAGTTCTGTATGTAGTTTGTCCTTATCAAACACTGGTAACATTTTTATGCATTCACTGAACGCATTTTCTAGAAATATTGAATTAAATTGTTCAAACTGTGAATCTTGTAGCAGGGAAGACACAGAAAGATGTTTTCTAAACTTGAAGCGGAGATTCAATTGTGACAGTATAACATCATATACTTCCTTGGCTGCTGCTGCTCTGGTCTGTGTGTTTGAAACAATTTTTCTTTTGTGTGGGTTTTCTGCTGTCAAATCACACGACTCCATCGTGTTTCTTACTTTTATAATTTCAGCAGTGAAAGTAGATATGTACACTGGAACTTTGGCAGCATCTATGTGGGGATTCTGTAGTTGATTTTACAGTATTTCTACATGAGGCGTAACTAAATGGAAAAAATTAAGCCAGAAACAAAACTCATTATTTTCAAGATACCCCAATAAAGCACTTGCCTCATTTATTGTCGCACTGCTTGAGGTCTCTGACTCTGACAAAATTTGAAAACATTATTTCAATGCCTCCTTCTTTTCGTAAACAACATTTACAGTCCTGGATGTTTAGTTCCACCTTGTGATCCACCAATGGGTATTTTCTTCTTAACACATGAATCTAACACTGATGATCTGTGTGGAGAGCGGGAAAAGAAGGCGGGTATAGCACAAAGAATTGAAAAAAAAGAAATCCTAGCTTTTGTATTTTGCCTGGCAGCTCTCTCCATTATCACAATTTTGTTGATGAGCTAAACAATGCACAAAGTAAGCATTCGGGTACACTTCTCTAACTTTAACTTACACTCCATTGATAGCCCCACTCATTACTGCTGCACCAACAAAACTTTGGCCTATAAGCTTCTTCTTATTTTCTATTAATATATTGCCAAGCTCAGAAATTACAGCTTCTGAAATTGCATCAGAATTTTGTCTATTTGGAATAAAGAATCCCCAGAATTGCTCAACAGGACTGCCTAAGGCATTACAATACCTTGAGACTATTACAAGCTGAAACATATCAACATCTGTAGTTTCGTCGGCCATAACAGATACATAGTCTGCTGCGTCAATTTCTTCTAAGATATTTTCTTTACAAACTTCAAGAATGCACTGAAGTAACTCATTTTGTATTGTTTTAGAAGTTCCTTTAAAAAATGAGTCATCATTAAGATGGACCTTAAATACGGAATCAATATCTCCTGTATATTTAATCAACCCCTGAACACCCCTTGGTTTTGTGACCCTTCATGCTCTTCATGCCCTCTCAGGGGTAGCTCGTGATAACCACAAAATTTCACACAGTTCATTATCTTTATAAGAGTGTCCCTATTTTTTGGACTTGATTTTTGTGACGATCTATTGATTCCTTATAGGCTTGGCTTAAACACGTCTGTATATTTACTGACCCAAGTATAGCAAAATTAAGCATGTTATTAACATCGCTTTTGGACATTTTATGTTTATGATATTTTTCATATAGTTTCTTCAAGTATGAAACTCCCTTTTGAACCCATGCAATGTTGGCTGTGTTGTCTTTAATTCCAAATAAAAGGCAAGGAAAATAGAACAGCAAATTGTTGACTTCACAGCCACATATACACTCATATTTCGTGTAAATTTCGAGACTGAAACACCTGCTATATTGTTTTTGGCGGCTTGTTGCACTTTGAATAATGTTTAACACAGGAATCGGTCTTCCTTGCACTTTAATTACACATACCTCTTGCAGTGTTAAAGCGCCAAAATGAAGCAACTTTAAATACTCAACTGAATTACTCATTGTTACAATCACACCATTTGTTATCAGTATAAAAATAACATTTGATTATTCTTTACTGTCAGGAACAAAAATGTATTTGAATCACCATGAAAATGTTAAAAAACCACCGATTTCACGAAAATCCACACAAAATTGAACTTACACTGCTCTTGGGACTGCAAGCAATGCAGACCAGGACAACAAACATTCCCCTGTACTGTGGTCCGAAGAGGGTCCCAACAGTGTGTGCGGAGACCGACAACCAAATTACCGGAGGAGGAAATGGTTCGCTCAGAGCATATTATCCTGCCATGCACCACTGAGACTCCCACCGACACTTCTACCCTGAAAGAGACCACCAGATAATAGATGATATGAAATGATAATGGAGATGAAATGGAGGGACAAGAAGTTTGGGAGAAGTAATTAACCTATCTAGCATTCACCTAGCGACCCATCCCGCTCTTTATATTTTTGAATTACTGGTGTTTGGTACTGGTTACTACTGTTATCAATATTATTTATGACTGATTGCTTCCAATTGCATTTAGCATTCAAATACAATAGCAGCTCATAATCCTGATGCGGTTATTTAACCCAAAGATTAAGAAAATTAGGTGACTTACAGTTATTCCTTAGCAATGGCAAAAACACAATGATGATGATGATGATGATGATGATGATGATGATGAAAGTGATGTGTTTAGAGCTTTATTATACAATTATCTATTAAACTTACTACTGATATAAAATAATATGGTTATCCATCATTTTTAGTTAAAATTCAACCCCATTCCATCTATTGTTACAGTTAATATTAATAAATGACTGACTCATCCAGCCTTGAACTGAGGCTATTTAAACCTTGAAAGACAAATTTTTGTACTCCTTTCTGTATACCTTATAAAATTATTATAGAATAAGCTAGTAAATTTGTATGGTGAAATCTCCATTTTACTCTTTATAACTGTAATGTGCAAAACCCTGTGATCTTTAATTTAATGGTTTAATGGATAAATTCCTTGACATTAAGGAAATGGGTATAAAATAACAAAGGATGTTGTGTTTCTTATTTCTTAAATCTCCTCAAACAATCTGTCTCATTAGTTGTTACTACCTAAATATAAGTTCTGAAGAATAATTGTAAAAACTATTTGTAGTCGGTTTATTGACACTCGTGTGAAGAATACTTATTAACCATAAAACTTACAATTACAAAAGGTACAAATGTAGAGAAGGGTTCTGGATGTACATTCAGGAGTGATGGAAATACCTTTTCCCTCCATACAGATATACATACAATGTCGTGCATCAAAACTGGTATCTGAAAAAAGTAAAATAAACATTTGCTAAAAACGTACTTTTGAGGTTATAAAGTAATGAATTAATTAGACAATTAGGTAGGTGGGCCGGTGGGCAGGTAAGAATATTTTCAATGCCAAAAGCAGTGGATACTATGTATGGATTTACAATAAATAAAATATACAAGTTCACAGTAACAGAATATGTACCTATGTGAAGGTAAGTAGGTATATGATTTATACTCATTAGCCAAAAAGTCTTAAAATGAATAAAAAAAGTGGTTTAATTAACTGTGTCTTTAAAGTCTGAACCTATTTTCTTGCTGTATGTGCTTTAATCCAAGAGAGGGCATGCTGAATTTCTTAACAGGAGCAGGCGTGTGGGATACTCTATACCCCACATCATTTCTCAATATTTTAATCACATTGATAACCTTTTAAAATGTAACAATACTTATATTTCAGGCCTATTTCCTTTATTAACACATAGTTAAATTTTGCAACCGATGTTGCAAATCATTTCCACGCACACTGCATTTGAATGAAGTGTGAACAAAATTATTGCACTGTCATAAACGGAGCGCATAAATAATAGTTTACTGACATAAAAGCATACAAGCAGATATGAAAGAACTCGGTAATGGTCTTAGATGGAAAGTAGCAGCATATATCACATTTTTAAGACAATTATTTCAAAATTGACAATGGCATGAAAAGGTGAGAATTCATCTCTAGAAATTTCTGATGAACTGTTTGACCCAGGAAAATGTTTTACTATGTTCCTCCTCTTTATTTTACCACTCTTTGAAAAATCCAATTTTCTCCTTTTGCAATTGCTATCTTTTCCAGAAAAGCTCTTTTCAGAACTAAGAAGCATAGACTACTCTACATCACTTTGTTAGAATCAGTGTTGTGGTCATTTTATTCAATTACTATTTCTTTGTAATTAGAACCTTAGCCTATACATGGCTAGTGAGAAGAAATGATTAATTTCCATCAATTAATATAAATACTATTTCTTCACTCAATTTGCCATTGTCTATTAGGTCATCTTCTGGCAGTTAGTTGAATATCTTCATTTTGTCAGAAGTTATTTTCATATGTGATAAAGTTACAGTATAATAACTGCTAATATTATTGCATGCACACACACTCGCATGTTCATAATTATGGCAGCAAGTCAGTAAAATGAGATTACTTACATTGACAGGCACACAGGGAACTTTATACCCCAGCTTGATAATGCTTAACAAACATGACTATAAACAATCCTTCACAATTGCAAAATAGGATGTGACTATATCAACACATTCTCAAGGTAACAGACTGGTGGAATGATTAACAATGTTGCCACAGGCAAAAATGTAAGATTGGGCTACTTTGTACCCTAGCATGCTCACTCTTGGGTTAAACAATTTGGAAGGAAGTTATACACCTTTATGCCAGACCTTTTTGACAAAGGGAGGTGTTGAGTTGATGTACATGTATATTTGTTCTTTGTCTTGTTTTATACTTATGCACTGACTCATTCTTTATAAAGAGTGAATCTGCATTTGTGTTGGTTTTATGGAAAAACATTATTTCAAATATGTAAATGTAAGGGAAGAGAAGAATATCTGTTTTTTTAAAAAAAGGTCTACATGATATTCTTGGACTTGCCCCTACCATTGCTCTTGCTATTTTCTTCTGCATTATAAAACATGCCTTACTTGCCATTGACACCCACGGAATATTGTTCCATACCTTATCATGGAGTGGGTATAGGCAAAGTAAACCAATCTATTCATTTCTTCTCTTGTGCAGCCTGCTGGCACCCATATCATGTAGCTGACTGTACCTGGCTTTTTGTGTATGTGATTAATGGGGCTTTCCCATTTCAAATTGTTTTGGACTCAAAGCCCAAGGAATTTAGTAGTTTCTACTTTTTCAATGGTCTGGTTTAGAAATTAATTTCTGGAGCTAGGTAATTTCCTTTTGTATGGATATCTATTGCAACTGTCTTACTAACATTCATAAACAAGTTGTTATTAATAAAGTAGTTGACAATTTGGTCAGATATATGCTGGATTGATCTTATAAAATCTGCTTTATTACTTTCTCTCACAAGAATGTTCATATTATTAGCAAAGTGGGGGCTATTTAGCATAAAGATTATCTAGACTGAAGTCATTGTGAAGAGCAGGAATAGGATAGCATTAAATGAAGTGTTAAAACTTAGTACTCCTAACACCAGATGGCAAGGGGATTGGAGCAGCAGAGTTTAAGGAGGAAGGAAGTATTCATCAGTCACCTAACAGCTGAGGAGGAGATAGAATAATCTTGAAAATGTTCCGATGTTACAACAATTTTAGAAAGTGAAGGTGAATGTAAACAAAGTGGCTCACAAAACCAACAATATTTCACTGTTAGTAATGCTTCTGCTTTTAATATTTACTCCATAATGAATTGCTAAAGAACTCAATCTATAACTCTTTAGCCCTACATAAATTTTCTCTGTGTTGAATTTCGACAACTTGCTTCCTGTTTCTTAGATATGAATTAATCCACTTATGAGGTAGCTCCTAATGCCATGCTCTTCTAATTTTATTAATAGCTGTTGATGGTCAGTGTTATCAAAAGCTTCGGATAAATCTAAAAATATTACTGAGGAATGTTCTTTTTCATAAATGCGTATGAGGAAGTTGTACATAAAGGAGAAAATTGTTATCTTAGTGGAACAGTTACTACTAAAACCCTGTTCTCTAGATAATAGCCTATTTCTTGGTAGGAAACTCAAAGAGCCACTGTTAATATGCTTTTTCCAAAATTATTTTAAACTCTGATATGTATTGCACTGGTTTGGTAATTTGCCATATTATTTTCTTCCTCTTTTTTGTGGAGTGGCTTAACAACTGTGGTTTTTGAAGCAAGTAGGAAAGATTCCACATCTAAAAGATTCATTACACAAACATAATAATGGATGGACAATAAGATGAGCAGATTTTTATGAGGAAGTCTGGTGTATCATCTATTCCTGTGGAGCATTTTGGTTTTAGGTCCTTTATAATTCATAAGATTTCAGATTCATTTGTTGGAACCAGGTATACTGAATCATTAATTAGACTTCTGGTTTCATTGGCAGTCGAGGATATACTTGTTGACTTTCACTGCTTTTAATTAGGTTTTCTGCTATATGTAAAATAGGTATTTAAAGAGTTGGCTACATTGATAGGGTCTGAGATATTTTGAATTATTTTTTAATGCTACTGACCTGGATTAGGATACCTGTAGTTTCCTTTTTAATTACATTTGATATAGCTTTTGATTTATTGCTTGCCACTTTTGATTAATTTTTGTTTGCTATTTCGCCACTGTTATTGCTTGGCTAGAATGTCTTGGTATTTATTTTAAAAATGTGTTAATGCGAGATTCAAGGGATAAAATTGTAAGAGTAATAATAATGATGATGATGATGATGATGATGATGATGATGATGATAATATTTATTTGTACTTTCTTATCTTACAATCTAAGTTACATGTTTTACAATTCTAATGTAGGTACAAATTTGTTAGCTGCTTATATTATTGGCTGATAGTGGTGTTGTCTCCCTGGCCGTTAATCTCTATCCTAGCCCTTATACGACCTTGACCTAATGTTCTGATTGTGTCTTCCATTTCTCTACCTCTTCTCTCCTTGCCCTTCTCAACCACTTTTCTTTGACTTTGCCAGCAAATTTCCCCACCTCCCTTAATCTTTTTTATGTTTTCAATGTAAGCATTTTTATTGTTACTATGTAAGCCCTTTTATTATCCCAGTACCTATCCCATATTAATTTCCTCCAGTTTTCAACTTCTTTACACTCCACTACATAATGCCCTAAACTTATTTTCTTTCCACATAGAATGCACTCCTTTGGTGACTCCCCTCTCAATATGGCTTCTGTCCTTAGCCAAGCTAAACCCTCCCTCTCATATCTATCACATATGTCTATATATGTTTCCCTTCCCCATTCTGTCTTTATTTTCAGGTATACATTTAGTGATTTCTTACTTATCAGATTTCCCCATGTCACTTGTCTGTCAATGTCCTCTATCCTATTCTTAATAACTGTCCAAAAACCTTTTACATTTCTTTCACTCTCATGCTAGATATCCCCAATCCCTATGTTAACCAGCGTTCTCTCTAGCTCTGCCCACCAGCTGTCCTTACATGTTGAATTCTTCTGATGTTCTAGACAGATCTTTAATGCATTATCATCATTTTTTATACAGCTATACCAATATTTTAAACATCTTTCTATAATTACTCAACTCCTGCAAGGTCTTCCAAGTTCCACTCTAGCGACTCCATTTGGTGTTGACTTATTCAAACCCAGTATCTCTTTACAGAACTGTTCATATGTATGTTCAGCATGATTTCTTATCTCATTGGCCCCCCACAACTCCACACACTATGTCATTTTTGATTCTACTATTGCTTCACAGATTCTTTCATGTCACCTTACTGACATATCTGGTAATTTATATTTACAGCTCCTTTTATCTTTCTCCCATGTGCTCCCCAGCCTCCATTGTAGCACAGTCTGATACCTAAATAGTCAAACTCCTTTACCACCTCCACTTTTTGGTCATTTAGATACCATTCTTCATTTTTTCTTAACTTATCACTACTATTTTTGACTTGCTTATATTGATTCTTATCCCCCATTCTTTACAGTAGCTGCTAATTTCATTTATTGCTCTCTGTAATCCTATCACTGTTATAGATGCTATTACCAAATCATCTGCAAATAGTAACCCTGATATTAGTTTATTCCTAATAATTGGGCAATGGTTGTTACTTTTTTCAACCCTCTCAATTATATCATCAATGAACAAATTAAACAATATAGGGCTAAGTTTACAGCCTGGTCTTAATCCCATTTTCTGCTTCACTAATTCCGTTTTCCCATTCTTATCCATTCTTGTTCCAAACTTTATTCCCTCATAAATTTTTTCTAGCCCTATAATAAATTTCCTGCAGACTCCTTTCTTTTGTAATTTCCACCACAGTGCTTCTCTTACTACTGTATCAAAAGCTTTTTCAAAATCTACAAAAACATATACACTCTCCTTCTCTTTCCTACTTGTGTACTTATCTACTATTGTTCTAATAATTAGTACATTATCTATTGTCCTTCTCCCTTTCCTGAATCCTGATTGAAATTCCGTAGCTTCTTTTCTGCCTCCGCCCATCTTTGCAATCTTTCAGACATTACTCCTGTGTAAATTTTCTCTAATATTACTAGTAAACAGATCCCCCTATAATTTTGCGGTTTAATAACTTCTCCTTTACCTTTGTAAATTGGTGCAATAATACTCACTTTCCAATTTTCTGGAAATCTATTCACTTGCCTTATATTTTCTAAAAATGTTGTCATGACTTCTACTTCTTCACCATATTCCTTTACCATATTCCTTCCAGAACTCTCCTGGTAGTCCATCAAAGCCCCCAGCCTTGTTATCTTTTCACCTTTTTACTTGTAAATTCACTTCGCCTACTGTGATATCCCTATCTAATCTATTATCTTGCGCCACCTCCCCATCCCAAATCCAATTTTTAAAGCTAATTTTTGGTTGCTCGCTGATCAACTTTGTAAAGTATTCAACCCACTCTGCAGGTGCTATCTTTCCATCAATATTTCTTTTCCTATTGATCTCCTTAATTGTTTCCCATACTCTCTTTGAATATTTTTCTAAAACTGCCTCTTTCACTTTCTTACTCTTAGCTTCTAACCACTCTTTTATTTTCCTCTCCCACCTAGATAATATAAAATGTTGTTTTTCATCTTTTTCTGTAATTCGCCATTTTTCAATTAATTTTCCTACTTCTCTTTTCGCATTTCTACATTCGTCATCGTACCAGCTATTAATATTTAGGTTAGTCTTTTGTTTCATCTCCATTTTAACTCCTGCTGTTTTTACCATGATCTCTAACAGTTCCAAGGCCTTCTCTATTCTCCCTTCTTTTAATGATAACTCTATCCCAGATTCTATTATTTTGCTTGTTTTTTAGTTTATTTCTCTTCGAAACTCTATGGCCCCAGACTCTTTCCATTTATATGACATGAATTGGTTTACCATTCCTTCCCTTGACTGACTTAAGATTTCTGATGTTTCCTCCATTAAATCTAATAAATTGGAAAATGACAGCTATTTACATGTTCATTTCCTACTCTAAAATTTTTAATATTTCCCTCTAGTTCATTGCTACAAATTATTAGATCTATAACACTCTGGCCATTTGCATTTGCAAACTTATAGTAAGCTTCTTCATCTATTCCTAAAGTGCCATTACAAATAAGTAAATTATTATTTTCACAGAACTCTAGAGGTTTTGCTTCCTTCCTAATACGTCATGCATTGATCCTAGAAATGACCTTTATCCAGAGAACAGTCAGGGAGCCCAGATCTAACCTTCATTTCTCTTCTCTTTCCTTCCAACTCCTGTATTCAACAAACTTATCGCTGCTGTTAGTTGTTGCAATATGCAGTATGAATTGTCTGTCCCCGATTACAGTTGACTGTAAAGTGCTGTAATACTGTGATATGTACATATATATTACATTGTCTTTGCATGTGTTGAGAAGATGTGCTAATGCCTCCTGTAATTTCAAAGTTAAACGGAAAGGCCCATCATAGCCAAACTCATGAGGTGATTGCTAAGTAAATGAATACCTTAAGGAAGAGAAAATGCATTAGGATCACTATTCCTCTGAGCATCTTAGAGTAATTCAGAAAGTGCAAGAAAGAGGTGCTGCAGCCACTGGCATGTGCCATAGTTCTTTTTGAATGAATAATTTTGCAAGAAAAGCAAAAATTTGAAGAGAAAGGAACAAGTCTTGGAATTCCTGGAAAAAAGCACAATGTCATCAAAAGAGTAACAGAAATTGATGATTTTGATAAGTGTGTAATTCAATTAGATGAGCTCTGCAGAAATTACATACTACAATAAATTTTCAAGTTGAGTCTACCAGTTTTTGCCTCATAATAAAAAAATTAGGCTGTAAATGGAAGACAAGGATCAACAGAATACACGTAACCAAAATAAACACTTCTAAGAACATCTATAGTGCAAAGTTTGGCCAGGACTTATACTGCGTAATATGCAGTATATATAATGCATATTATTAATTATTCATTTATAATCTAAATTTTCAGCCATAAGGCTGATATGCTGTGTCTAACTATGCTGAGAGTCGATTATTACTCCTAAAAGTTTAGTTAAGTAACTTTCTATTACTAATTACAATCTGAATAGGACTACAGGCAACCATTTGTTGTTTAAAATTAACATACATTCTCATAGATCATCCTCGTGACTGATGCAACTTTTTTGCCTATCAGGAAAGAACAAGCCATTTGTAATTATTTGGTAAAGTGTTCAGAGAGGACCTTTATGACTTTTCAGCATGGTTGGGAAAAGAATCCATGCTGGTTCATTTGGAAAGTTCTGTCTCAAGTACACATTAGTGAATTTTTTTTTTAAACATCCTCAAACATAAGTCATATTGAACAATGAATGCAACAAGTAAAATGATACTCAAATAAGCCCAGGGTACATAGAGTTCAGTCACCCAACATTAATCTCTCAGGATAAGACAAAACCCCATGGAAACCTTATCCAGATAACTCACCCTGACCGACAATTAAACTCAGGACCTCTTGAATACAAGGCAGTATGCTATTATCATGCCACTGAAGTGGGCAAAGATGATTTAAAATTTGCTAGCTTTCTCAGAAGAGGACATAAATCTACAGGTATCAAGCTAAGCAGCATTTTTATACAAGTGCAATAAACGCAGCAATGAAGGACCTCCTGGCCCTCCTTCCATTTATGCCAACCATACTCTGAGAGTTCTATAGAAATCTGAAAACACCTGAAAGTCCTTTCAATACATTACCAGATGGTGATTATGTTATGCTATTTTATTTTGCCAGTTCTGTTGAATTTGAATGTTTAAATATCAGTTGTTTTATCCCTAAAAAAGCAACAGGAACTGATTACCTAATTAAATTACAATTTTCATTAAAAATTCTAGTAGTAAACAAATCTGCTGATAATATTCATATATATTTGTGCAAAATTGGGTATGTCAAAATTTATTGTGGAAAATCCTAAAAGTTACATATCTAGTAAATATAAGAAATATATTTTAGTTTTTAATTTAATTTTTCTCACTGTAATAATTTTTTTTGTGTAAAAAAACTGCTTTTGCACATCAAGTTAAGATTTGTTCCGAGTAGCCAGATAAAATTAAAATTAGTAAATTAATACTAAAGTGAGGAAGCATAGAAAAATTATGCAAATATGTTCTTATGCCTATGTGTTCTCTCTCACAAGACTGCCCTCGTTGAAAGTTTGAATGCCATGACAGTTCTTGTGAATGAAACTAATGCACGATGCACTGGGAAGGAATGCCCAAGGAACTTTTTCTGTGAAAACTGTCTACTTCTTAGTAAAAGTATAAATATCTATATGGAACTATACCTTGTTGTAGATAAGCAGTAGTTCTTTTACAGTTTCGTCCCTCATTTCACGTGCTTCCAGCATTGCTTTATGATGCAATCTATGAACCCGTACATGATGGTCAAACCAGCTGCAGAACATCAATAATGGAAGTTAAAAACAGCACCCTAAGCATGAAAATGTCAGTTATATCTATACTAAGGGAAAGGAGTATGTTTCAAAAAAGTAATAACTAAATAGCAGGTAAGACCAAAATTATGTCTTACTTAATGACATAAGAGCAAATATTAACTGAATCAGTAGTGTATCAGTCAACTAAATTTGTAAATACTTTTATAAAAACTAACAGTAATTTGTAACAAATTGTAATCACCTAAAGTATATGGACATATGACAGATATGTATTTAGGTACTAAATAGCATAACTATTGTACTTACAGTGACAGTGGTATTTCTATTATTGCACACAAATTTTTGTTACTGGCTGAAATAGTTGCATCATCAATATGTTGTACTAATCTAGTAATTTCTGGCATAATTTTGTTTATATCATGAACAAAAATAATAAAGATCTTAGCCCTTTGTTGGTAACATGTGAAAAATTGGCTCTTATGGTAACATCCGTCTGTGAGACTAGCATTATCAACTTTTGCATTTTAGGTGCATCTTAATGAGTATAGAAGATAAATAACTTTACTGAAATATTAGTACTGATATTTTAATTCATTTTAAAAGTAATTTGCTATAAAATATGTCAAAAATACAAAATTAAATATTGGTCATTCACATGAAATAGTTTCTGTAATTGGTTATACTTACATAAAAGTCACAAAATTGTATATTACTATTATACAAATACAACTATTTATAACAAAAAAAACTTCACTTACCTTAAGAAAGCTGACATCATTTTCTTAAGATAAGTGAAGTTTTTTGTTACAAACAGTTATATGTGTATAATACTTATTGCTTCACTGTAGCTAGCTTCATTTTCTACATAATTGTGTATTACTGTTTCAAATAAAATAGCCTCTAAAGCTGGCATTTGTTTTGAGAGATATCTTGACCTGTATGCAAATAAGGTAAACCATTACATTTCTTTCTTGGAAGTGTTGAAAACAGTGTTGTTATGATAAATTAACTTTAAAGAGAGTCGATTAAAGACACTAGACAACACTTACTTTTAAATTTTTCCGGAACATGTTTCTGAGGCTTTGCCTCTATCATCGACCGGCTCTCGACTGGTTCTCGTTGGTGTAGCTGACGATATTTTGTCACCGGTCTCCTCTGGTGGCGGTTCAAGGAACTTGCTGAACATATCTTTCTGGGGGATTTCGAAATTGAATACTTTGTTCCTATTTTTTGAAATAAAGATTTTTTCGCATGTGGATAGTTCTTGTTTTCCTGATGTATGTTTTAATAGTTTTGGTTCTGGATTTATGTTGTGGATTTTTTCCCAAAAATGTGTGGCAACTGCTGATTTTTCTAATTGTTTATATTTTATGTTTCTAAAGTGTTCCTTTGCTCTTGTTTCTAAATTTATTTTTGTTTTTCCAATATAAATTTGACTACAGTCATTGCATTCAATTTGATATATACCAGATTTTTTGTTAGATGGAATGGCATCTTTGATGTTTGAGCAAATTAGGTTTTTTAAGGAGAAATGGTTGACTGGTGCTAGTTGAATATTTTGTTTTTTGAAGACTTTTTTGAATTTATCATAGGCCCATGGATGGTAAGTGAATTTTTTGAAAATCATATTAGTTTCTGTAGCTGAGAGAGTTGTGGTTTCCTTTAGTAGCTTCTTCTTTTTTGCTATGCTCACTTTTTTGTCCACTAATGATTTGGGAAAGTTATTTTTTTGTGCTATTTCAATTATTTTGTTGTATTCTGTTTTGTATTCTTCTGCTGTGAGAGGGATGTTTACCAGTCTGTGTGCTAAACTATTGAAGATTGCCTGTTTGTGGGATCTTGGGTTGTAGCCATTAGCTTTTATGTAGTTGTCTGTCTGTGTTGGTTTTCTGTAAATGCCAAAGTTTAGTCTGTTTTTATTCCTCATTATTTTTAGATCCAAAAATGGTAAATGCTCATCCTTTTCTATTTCTACAGTGAATTTGATGCTTTTTTCTTGGATATTTAAAAGTTTTAGTGCATCACTGATGTGTTTTTTTGGTACTATTGCAAAGATGTCATCTACATATCGTTGCCAGAGTTTGAACATCCAAGGAAAACCTTTGTTGATCCTTATTTCTAATGCACTCATGTACAGATCGGCCAGGAAGGGTGATAGGGGGTTGCCCATTGCTAACCCTGAAGTTTGGTGATAATATTTTGTTTGAAACTGGAAGAAATTTTGTTCTATGCATAATTTGGTTAGTTCAATGTAGTCTGAAATTTCAGATGATGCCATTCCAAGTGATTTGAGCCATTTTTCTATCAACGGTGGGAGTTGATTAACTGGTATGCTGGGAAACAGTGATTTAACATCAAATGAGACTAGTGTGTCCTCTTCTTCTAGTTCAGTATCCTTAATGTGTTCTATAAGTTCATAGGTGTTTTTGATGCTTAAGCTGTCGAATTTTGGAAATGAATTGAATCTGTTTGTTAGCCACTTTGCAAGTTTGTATGTTGGTGAATTTATACTGCTAACTATAGGTCTCATTGTTATGGATGGTTTGTGTATTTTGGGTAAGCCATAAAGTCTAGGTAAGGTTGGGTTATCCGGTTTAACTGCATATTTGTTTGGTATTATGCTTGATTTTGCTATTGTTTTTTCAAATGACTGTATGCAAGTTTTCAGAGGATTTTTGTTAATGATTTCATATTCATTGTCAGTTAGCATTTTTTCCATTTTTTCAATATAATCTGATTTTTCCATTATGACAATCTTGTTGCCTTTGTCTGCCTTTGTGTAAATAACGTTTTTCTGTTTCAAAGAATGGATAGTATTATGTTTTCTCTTCTGAAAGGATCTGTTCTCTATTTCCTCCAAAATATTTTCACAGTGGCTTTTTACTGAATTTTGTATGGATACTGGTAGAATTTGTGTCGAAATGTTGATATCTGCAATGTAGTCTTCAATTTTGTTTGAGAAACTGACGCATGTTTTTAATCCATTATTTAAAAGATCCAATTCTTTTTTGGAGAAATTTTGCTTAGATAGGTTTACTACGTTTTCAAAGATTTGCGTGCTCGATTTTTCGTTTACGCAACTTATTTCACTATTGAATTTAGCGTGTGTGACGATTGCTGATCGACCTACGTTGATATTCCCGATGTTTTTAAACTTTTTCCCGGTATTTCTGTGTGAGGACATGTTGCCCAGATTGGCCAATTTGTATTTAAGCCGTATGGTCTTTTCTTTCATTTTCTTGCTTAGGATTGCCAAATAATTATGTTATGTTATGATGTGGGAAAACTTTGAACATAATTAGACACACTAGTCTCATTTGATGTTAAATCACTGTTTCCCAGCATACCAGTTAATCAACTCCCACCGTTGATAGAAAAATGGCTCAAATCACTTGGAATGGCATCATCTGAAATTTCAGACTACATTGAACTAACCAAATTATGCATAGAACAAAATTTCTTCCAGTTTCAAACAAAATATTATCACCAAACTTCAGGGTTAGCAATGGGCAACCCCCTATCACCCTTCCTGGCCGATCTGTACATGAGTGCATTAGAAATAAGGATCAACAAAGGTTTTCCTTGGATGTTCAAACTCTGGCAACGATATGTAGATGACATCTTTGCAATAGTACCAAAAAAACACATCAGTGATGCACTAAAACTTTTAAATATCCAAGAAAAAAGCATCAAATTCACTGTAGAAATAGAAAAAGATGAGCTTTTACCATTTTTGGATCTAAAAATAATGAGGAATAAAAACAGACTAAACTTTGGCATTTACAGAAAACCAACACAGACAGACAACTACATAAAAGCTAATGGCTACAACCCAAGATGCCACAAACAGGCAATCTTCAATAGTTTAGCACACAGACTGGTAAACATCCCTCTCACAGCAGAAGAATACAAAACAGAATACAACAAAATAATTGAAATAGCACAAAAAAATAACTTTCCCAAATCATTAGTGGACAAAAAAGTGAGCATAGCAAAAAAGAAGAAGCTACTAAAGGAAACCACAACTCTCTCAGCTACAGAAACTAATACGATTTTCGAAAAATTCACTTACCACCCATGGGCCTATGATACATTCAAAAAAGTCTTCAAAAAACAAAATATTCAACTAGCACCAGTCAACCATTTCTCCTTAAAAAACCTAATTTGCTCAAACATCAAAGATGCCATTCCATCTAACAAAAAATCTCGTATATATCAAAATGAATGCAATGACTGTAGTCAAATTTATATTGGAAAAACAAAAATAAATTTAGAAACAAGAGCAAAGGAACACTTTAGAAACATAAAATATAAACAATTAGAAAAATCAGCAGTTGCCACACATTTTTGGGAAAAAAACCACAACATAAATCCAGAACCAAAACTACTAAAACATACATCAGGAAAACAAGAACTATCCACATGGGAAAAAATTTTTATTTCAAAAAATAGGAACAAAGTATTCAATTTCGAAATCCCCCAGAAAGATATGTTCAGCAAGTTCCTTGAACCGCCACCAGAGGAGACCGGTGACAAAATATCGTCAGCTACACCAACGAGAACCAGTCGAGAGCCGGTCGATGATAGAGGCAAAGCCTCAGAAACATGTTCCGGAAAAATTTAAAAGTAAGTGTTGTCTAGTGTCTTTAATCGACTCTCTTTAAAGTTAATAAACCATTACATACTTTCTACACAAATTTTACATATTTTCATGGAACATCATAAGCAATTAGGTTTATCATACTTCCGTCCGTGTATGCCATCATTCTATTCAGCGTGATCAGACAGTAACAACATTTTTTCTCCTTTCTAGCTTGTCGTTTCTTATTCTTTTTGCTGGAGTATCTCTCTATGCTCTTCACCCAGAACGTCTGAAATGATTTTCCTGAGATCATCCGATAAATTTTGAATCTGTAGCCTTCTCTGCCTATGCCCTCTGATTAGATTTATTCCTATGCTCTTTATGAACTCAGATCTTTACATCTTACCTTTGTGGAGATATATAACATAGGCATTAACGCAGCTCAATGAGATTAGAAAGTAAAATACTGCAAGTGGCTATCTCTTTGTTCTTCAGATAGTTGAATAGTTGCTACAGTTCATTACTTTAGCATCTACTCCAGATTTTGTGGAATGTAAATGAATACTATAAACGAGTTTACCGAATGTTTTAGACAACACATAGTATAATTTAATTTAATATCAAATTATATTGAAACAGTTCATAAAACTCAGTTTGAATGTAAGTAAACACTATAAGGAAATAAAGGAATATCCCAGGTTATTAGAACAATTATAAACAATGCATAAAGTAAAGTTTATACGGGCTACATATGTAGCCCATGCGGCCACTCATGTCACAAATCATCACGTAACTGCTCGAGGGCTAAGTATGCGTAGAGAGAATAACATATTCTTTTAAAATACATCTTGTCAATGGAAATGTTTAGTTACTCAGAATCATCAGCTATTTCTTCTGTTTTCCCCGACTATGTAGCTATCAAAAATAATATTTTGCATGTTTTCTTAAACAGAGAGAAGTGTTACATTACTCACTTGCATATTTAGTTTTGCTCTTCTTTTTGTCTGTACTTTAGGATTCACATCATTTCCTTTCCAAAAATGTTGGTGCATTCGGCAACTCATCTGCTGTAGGTTATTCAGGTTTATATTTCTTTAAAAAATCTTTCAGATCATTGGGTAGCTTTGATGAAGTTGCTCTTCTCTGCAACTGCTGTGACAGAAGAGCTAGGGATAATACTTACAAATATTCCTATCTTGTCGAATATTTGTTTTGGTTTCCAAGAAAGATAACCCTAGAATTAGTACCTGCAATATTCAACATATGTTTAAAAAAAACCATTGGCCACCTTCCTGTTCTGGCTATATTGTATGTAACACACAATTTATCTATTACATTAACTCCAGATTTAGTATTGTTCTAATGCATGATTATTTCAGGCTTTTTCGCGGCACCTTCTGACAGTTGGTCCAACGAAACATGTAGACTTAAGACCAAAAGTACTGTTTTATCCTTTTTGGAACATATGAAACAAGTGTTTTGTTTTTTGTGAAGCCAAATACGCTTTTGTATTGGCTGCGAACTTTTAAAGAAGTAAAATTACTGGGCAAATTCTTTGTTTTTATGTACTGTGCCGACGAAAGAAAGTTGTCTTTTGCGCTCCAGTGAGACACTAGTGAATCAATCAGCTGTTGTAATTTTTCTGACGGTGCCATAGATTGGCTCAATTAGTCTTAGTACTACAGCCTCTGTGGAATTATTTTGCAAATGTGGTTCGTCAACTACTGTCCAATGAACTTCCACATTTTGCATCATATTTTTATGCCATACTTGTTTGTCATAGATGGTATATATTGTCTAAAACCACATTGACCACAAAAGTAGGTAATTGCTCGTCGACAGTGACGTTTTGTCCAAAGAGAATAATGCTTCTGACATTTATTCACAAACACTGTAAACATTTATATAACATTAGCCTATTTGTCCAATACCAATGAATACCATTTGGTACTCATGGAAAAGCAGTAATAGCTCCATGCTCTGGCAAAGTAATATTCCACAGCTTACTAACAACATTTAACATACTATCAACATTTAACGAGAGTAGGCGCAAGGGGCCTGATAGACCTATATGACACCTAACTGCTGATTCGCCATTCTTGCAGTTTCAATAATAAACGGAACAATTTTTCACTGCAGCAAACATTCGTGTAAGATGCAATGCTAGATGTCCTAGTCTGACAAATACGTAGGTGTGCTTGTTTGTGAAATACAATGTTTAAATAAAGCTAGAGGCCTCCCAGGCCCACCATGACTAACAGAGGGTTTAAGACATAACAGAACAGCATCAGTAATCAATGTTTTGAAAATCACTTCCACAAAATCCAATAAGAAACTTACAGAGGATTTAATTCTCACAAAGCCATTTTGTTGCCTGTGAATTAGATTGAATTTAGTTAGATATTTTGTTATGACATTATGTATAATCCATTAAAGACTGTTAAACAATTCGGATAATTATTATTCTTTCACATTAGCTGTGTGTAGGACAAAGTTTTGAAAGGTAGAGACAGACTGAAAAATTCAATGCCATAGTTGGGATTTGAATCATGAATTTCCTTTTCTCCACCTAGTTGCTCTAATCACTGAGCTACCATGGCAACACAAACAAGAATTTTCAAATAAATAAAATTTACTTTAATTAGTGCTTCACTTAATATACTTTAATTTATGTTTGTAAAATGCCCTTTAACTCTAGGTTTTAGGTTTCTTTAATTCACCCTATGTAAAATTTTTATGTAATCCTTTCAAATTATTTGCTATATTCTGCATCCCAGGGGTGCTCTGCCGTGGCTGAGTGGTCAGACCACTTGACTCTCACTAAGATGGCCTGGGTTTGATCCCAGGTGCCTGCAAAGTGAGATTTGTGGTGGACAACTCCAGGATCTCCAGTTTTCCCCACTATGTCATTCCACCAGTGCTCCATCTTCATCTCATGTATCATCAGTGTCACCGCTTGCAGTGCAGCACATAGTAAAAGCAGGCATTAAGCACTACACATTTCATTGGACCTACTGATTGGTGGGATTTCATCTTTTGTTTTTGAATTTAAACATTTGACTGAATATATATTTACAGGTAATATAGTGCTCGCTAAAAACTTTTTTATTTAGTAAATGCTTTTAGTGGTACATGAATCCACTGAATATGGTGCTGCTTCCTTCTTCCTTGTTAAATGTTCTTGCTTCTTTAATGGTTTGCGTAATGGTTTGTTTAAATACCAGACTTGTGTTGTATCCCTTTTTTATCTGAAATATGGCAGTCAGATCTTCGAAGTAGAAAGTGGAAGCAACAGCTTCCAAAACTAGTCCTGAGAAATTAAAATGTAAGTGAGGTAGTGTGAAAATAGACTGCAAATAGTTCTATAAATTAATTTGGTTGCCACTGTAACTAAATTCCTCCAAATTCCACATAACTCTAATTCATATCTCACCAGCTGTCATTCCTTTTAATGACTCCTTTTCCCATTTCCTTCCATGCTGTTGTTATAGTGATAAGAATGTCCATAACATTTTCTGTTTTGTATTCTTTTGACATGAAGTTATATTTTTTACTACTTGGGTTCAGATTATCTGTCTGCTATTACATTTAAGCCTGAGAAACATATAGGGTGCATAGACATGCCCTATGCTTATTCAGCTGTTCATATCTTTTAACATATGTTTCACTAAATGCTGCTCATCATACATCTTTCTAATATGATAAACATTACTACTGTTATCCTCTGAACTTGACAAAGGCATGGATGTGCCTTGCTATTTATGAGATTTTCTTTTCTATTTACAATGTTTTCTTTCTGACAAAAGCTGTTGCATAAGTCTAGAAGAAAATTGCATGATTGGCATACTGCTCATATGTTTCATAGGTTTTGTGAGAAATAGCTCCACTACAAAGTGTATCTCAAGTTGCATTGAAGAAATAATAAGCAAAAAAGATGCTGGTAACTACACGGCTAGCATATTATTAGATCTCACTAAAGCTTTTGACTTTATTCATACTAATGAATAAATTGTATGATCTTGGCATCTGGGGCCTTGCGCTTAAAATGATGAAATCATATATGACAAATCGAAAACAGTTTGTAATCCTGAAAATAGAAAATGGTGAATTTAGGTCAGAAACACAAACTTTAAGCCATGGAGTTCTGCATGGTTCCATTTTAGGACCCCTTCTGTTTATTCTATACATGCACGATGTTGACCAGCTTATACCCAATAATGCAAAATTATTCCAGTATGCAGATGATTCCACAGTAACAGTTTGTCACAGAAATATTACTACTCTACAGAATACCTTAAATGAAACCACTGATAAACTAGATAGATAGAGTCAACACGAAAAATTCAATGCCATGGCTGGCATTTGAACCATGGATCTCCTGGTCGCTCTTAACCTTTGAGCTACCATGGCCAACTTGCCGTCCTGACATTAAATTCTCCAGTTGACCGTATATTTTCCCGGTAGACCACTATGGGCTCTCGCATCAGAGATACACCGTTTGTGGCGACTCACTATCGTAAGTACTTAAGTCCCAGGCTTCATCGTTTAACTCTTATTATTTTAGTTAATTGATGGAAACTAATTATTTCTCCACACTAGCCGTATATAGGCTAAGGTTTTTGATAGAGTCAACATGAAAAATTCAATGCCATGGCCAGGATTTGAACCAAGGATCTCTTGGTTTCCGTCTAGTCGCTCTTAACCTTTAAGCTACCATGAGAAATATATGAGTCAACTGGAGAATTTAATGTCAGGACGGCACGTTGGCCATGGTAGCTCAAAGGTTAAGAGCAACTGGACGGAAACCAGGAGATCCGTGGTTCAAATCCTGGCCATGGCATTGAATTTTTCATGTTGACTCTATCTATCAAAAACCTTAGTCTATATATGGCTAGTGTGGAGAAATAATTAATTTCCATCAATTAACTAAAATACTGATAAACTATTGCATTATTTTTGTAATCTGAACATGTTTGTGAATCCCAATAAAAGTGAATTAATTACATTTGGAGCTAAAAGAACAGATCATCTAATCCATTTAAACATTGACAATGAACCAGTAAAAATGGTCAAGAATGCTAAATCATTAGGTGTTACACTAGACAGTACTTTAAACTTCTCTGAACATATTGATAAACTTGGCAATACCATCAGTAAAAATTTATTCATTCTGAAATATGTAACAAAATATATACCTATGCCCACAGCTAAAGTTATCTATTATTCTTTAATCTACTCGTACCTCTCATACGGGATCGAACTATGGGGTAACACAACTAAGGTAAATTTTAACAAAATCTTCGTATTGCAGAAAAATGCCGTCAGACACCTTGGGAATCTAAAACATAACGAATCTTGTCGCCCAGTATTTATAAAATTGAAACTTCTAACCCTTCCTAGCTTATACATATACCACACAATAATGCACCTTCGGAAATATAACCTACACCTTGAAACCAACTCTGATAGACACAATCACAACACTAGACATAAAGACGACTTAGCGATTCCTAGCCACAGACTGCACTTTTATGAGAAGACACCTAGTTTTATGAGCAAAAAATTTTTATAACATACTACCAGTCACTATCAAGAATTGTAAATATATTAATTTTAAATCAATGCTGAAATGTTTCCTAAATGACAAAGCCTATTATAGTGTGGATGAGTTTACTAATACTAGTTAGAACTTTATTTTTATAATAATAATAATAATAATAATAATAATAATGATAATGATAATGATGGTGATGGTGATGGTGATGGTGATGGTGATTTTTATTATCATTATCATTATCATTATCATTATTATTATTATTATTATTATTATTATTATTATTATTATTATTATTATTATTATTATTATTATTATTATTATTATTATTATTATTATTATTATTATTATTATTATTATTATTATTATTATTATTATTATTATTATTATTATTATTATTATTATTATTATTATTATTATTATTATTATTATTATTATTATTATTATTATTATTATTATTATTATTATTATTATTATTATTATTATTATTATTATTATTATTATTATTATTATTATTATTATTATTATTATTATTATTATTATTATTATTATTATTATTATTATTATTATTATTATTATTATTATTATTATTATTATTATTATTATTATTATTATTATTATTATTATTATTATTATTATTATTATTATTATTATTATTATTATTATTATTATTATTATTATTATTATTATTATTATTATTATTATTATTATTATTATTATTATTATTATTATTATTATTATTATTATTATTATTATTATTATTATTATTATTATTATTATTATTATTATTATTATTATTATTATTATTATTATTATTATTATTATTATTATTATTATTATTATTATTATTATCATCATCATCATCATTATTACTATCATCATCATCATCATCATCATCATCATCATCATCATCATCATTATACATTAAAATGTACCCAAGATGTAAATTCAAATAGCTGCAAAAGTCTTATTAGTTGGCATGGAAACCAAAACAGAGTTTGAATAAATTATAATTTATTGGGATAAGACTCTCCCAAAATATGCATATGCATATTAGGTTGGCAACTTACACTAAGAGTTGCAGAAAAATATATTCTGTTAATCATGGAATTATTTGCTTCTCAAGTAAAAGAACGAACAAATTCATCCTACATTTTGAAGTGTTGAGTGTTTAAATATTGCAGTGGTCCTTGTTACTGAAATAACATAGTAATGACAAATCTTAAAAGAATAGCGGGCAATACAAAAGTTAGTATTATTCATGTTTTCATAAGAGAAGTTGAATGAGAAAATGAAAATTACTCACAACAATAAAGCACAGGAAATAATGTGCTACATAATGTTATATATGGGAGAAGTTAGAAACAGCGATGTGTTAATATGTATTTTATTTAAGATGAGTTGGTACTAGTAACACTAACATCACCTCTTTTTTTTAACCCTCTGTTAACATGTTTTGGGAACATGTGCTCCTATCTGAGAATGCATCTGACTCATATTGTGCTACATATTGCTATGGACATATGTAATAATCATTCAGAAAGAGATATAACATATATCTGTTTCGTCCAGGTAGAAAATGAAGGGAAATCAGTATCTGCCAAGATACATATTCATATATTTCTGTTAGTTCATATATTTTTGCCTACATTATCCAATATTTGAACTTATTGTGTATTAAAATACCTTCCTGCTGATTAAAATGCATTCAAAATGAAGGAGAAGTCTAAATGTCATTAGGATTTAATAAATGAATATGTTATTCATGATCCACCCCTCTGTTCAAAGGTTGCTCCTAAAAGCTGTACACTCCAACCACTCACCTCTAAAGTCAAGAAAAATGTGCAAGAACTTAGTAAAGTTTTACCCAAAGGTTTTACACTTACCTATTAGCATTGCCCAGGATAATGAAGAATAGCAAGTAGAGTGTGATTTGAACAAATCTGCAAAAAGTGACAAATTCAAATACTCAGTAAAGAAGCAGAACTGAACCTGATACAATTTTGCATTATTGTGTACATGCCATTTTCGGCTTCCACTTTGACCAAGTTAGTTCTGACTGTCAGTGCTACTACCACCAGTGTTTCCATCAACAATATGACAAATCTCTCATTATTAACTGATTTTAGAAAAACTGGGCAGGGGAAAAGATAGTTCATATGTGGAAGAGTACATTGTAATTAATTAATTTTAAATTAAAGACTGAGATGCATGGTAATTTGAGGAGGGAAATATTGGTGGAGGTAGACACATGGTTAGACATGAAGTACTGGTGGGGTACTTAGGGTACTGATGTGATAATATGGAGTCTAAAGGGGATGAAGAGTTTAAATGGACAGGATCTAGAGAGTACAAAATTAAAATGTTGGGGCTTATATGCTATCTTAAGTGCAAATAATAATGGATTTAGAGAAATCAATATCAGATAAATACAAATGCAAAGCCTTCAGATTATGTTTTGTCTTTTTGTGTATGCTTATAGTGTCTGTCTTGCATATGCACATTGTTATGTTATTTACTAAACCTTTATTGTGGCCAAAATTAGCTTTTACCTCAAGAAGAAAGAATCTTAAAACAGATTGACATCCAAAAGATTTTTAAATTGAAACTACATAAATTTTTAAGTGAAGCATGTTTTTATTCTATTCAAGAGTATTTGGAAAGTTAAGTTATGTTATTATATTTGGCATTTACTCTTATACATGTTTTTTGTGATTTGTGTATTTAAATTTAGTATTTAAATTGTGCAAATATTTTTGTTTAGACGTGTCCATAATCTTGTATGGAGATTTAAAGGATGAATAAATTGAATTGAATTGCACTTACGTGATTTTCTGTATCTTATGTAAACTGTCCTTCCAAATGCTTATTTCTCTGTTCATGTCATTTCAGATAAATATTTACAGAAATTATCACGTTTTGAATAAGACAGAATTTACATACCTATCACAAAAGAGAGATATAAATATAATTAAATATTCCATAAATGTTCAGTTCTTTAAAACTAGATTGTGTCAAGGTTTAATAAAACATCTTCTGTAGAGCATACATGAACCTGATACAGAAAGTAAATGTGACTGTAATTAATGATAATTAGACATATTGTTATTCATAAGGTGCAGTTTTAAAAATTATTTTTTGAATAAGCCTATGTAACTATAATTAACAAATATTAAGTAATAATAATTAACAGTATATAAAGTATTAATTAATTAAATTTATTGGGAGTCGATTAATGGCACTAAACAACACTTACTTTTAAATTTTCCCGGAACTAGTTTCAGAGACCTTCCCTCTATCTTCAGCCGGACATCGATAGAGGGAAGGCCTCTGAAACTAGTTCCGGGAAAATTTAAACGTGTTGTTTAGTGTCATTAATCGACTCCCAATAAATTTAATTTATACAACAACACTGTTTTCAACACTTCCATGAAAGGATTTATATAAAGTGTTATTATTTCCATTTTTACAGTCCTCATATGGGAGAATTACAAGTGGTTGCATGAGGTCAGAGCCTGTCGAGGAGCAGAGGAATTCACGGTTTGAGTTTTGGATAGTAAGTAATTTGTTATTAATATATTTGAGGATATCAGAAAAGCCTTTGACTCTGTTAATTTAGATAGTTTGATTGACAAATTATATAACTATGGTATAAGAGGAATTATTGCTTTGAAATGGATATGGTCTTATATAGATATATAAGATCACGTACTGTGACCTTTGTTATTTAAAATATATATTAATGATATAATTAGTTCATGTAAGACATTAAAGAATAATGGGTTGGTATTATATGCAGATGATATAGCACTATGCTGCGCACATAAGTGTTTATATAATTTGGAAATTAATGCTAACATTGTAATAAACCATCTTACTCAGGTCTTAAAGTCAAAACAATTTAAATATTTATATAAATAAAACTAAGTGTGTGCTTATATCAAGCAGAGAAGCTGATTTTAAACCTGATGTAAATATTGATGGAAAAAGTATAGAGGAGGAAAAACCATTAAATATCTGGGGATAATATTTGACAATGACCTTAATTGTCATGCTCATATTGATGAATGTAATAAATTAAATAAGGTTATTTATTTGTTAAGATACATGGAGGCTTTTTGTAGCATAGAAATACTGTTGAATATTTATCATGGTCTTTTTATGAGTTATGTAAATTACTGTATAACAATATGGGGAGCTGCTTCAATGAAAAATATAAATAGAGTTTTGATTCTTCAGAGGAAAGCAATTCACACTATGTTGAAGTTAAAAATAAGAGAGAGTGTAAAGCCTGAGTTTATCAAAATGAAATTGCTTACCATTCCCAGTTTAATAATACTCAAAACCATACTTGACATAAAAACAAATTGCTACAAAATAAACTCACAAAATCATGATTATAGCACTAGAAACAGCAATAACTGCAGTTTAGTTCAACATAGATTGGCAATTATACAGTTATAACTATTTATATAATACTTACTTATTGCTTCACTGTAGTTAGCTTCATTTTCTACATAATAGATTGGAAATGTTTGAAAAAAGTCCAAAATATAAAGAAACTATACTGTATAAGAAACTTCCTATGGAATTGAAGTCAGTAACCAATGTAAATACATTTAAAAAGGAACTGTGTAAATCTTTAATAAAGAAGGCATTCTATTCTATTAAATAATTTATCAATAATGGATAATTTTTTGTAAATGTAATTTTATTTTGTAAATGTATATATTTGTTTTCCTAATGTATATAATATATTGAAAATGTCTAATGGACTTTTGTAATCTCTATCGACAATAAATTTGAATTTGGAAAAAAGAAATTGAATATCCTGGATGGGGAGTCAGCCTGATACTTGGTGTAATTCTGAGGTAGTGGATGATGTGCCATGGATGAAACAAACTGATTATGGAGCAGCTGGTGGGATGAATGGCAGGGAAAATCAGAGGTCACAGAGAAAAGTTACCCAGACACTGCTTCATTCATCACAAATCACATGTGGAGACCCATGGGATGGAACCCTGGCCGCTTTGATGAAATGCAAACCCTCTATCACTGATTGGTAATTAATGTAAGCTTATATAAATTTATTATATTATCAAACTTAGGTAAGTGATTCTGACCACAAAGTACAATACTTTTCCCGTAAACAATCATTAAAATATCTACATTTTTTATGTGAATGGTGTCGTGAAATAAGGGAAATTTCATGAAAACAGTACGAAACGTCGTTTCCGGGCTTGAAGGCCCCGTGCAGTCGGTGAGAAGGCATCTGACGTTTCTCCTCTAACTCCGTCGGGCATCTTCAGAGAGTTGACTCCTGGCTGGTGTAAACCAGTCGGGCGAACGTCAGATGCCTTCTCATCGACTTGGCTAAGGCCTTCAAGCCTGGAAACCACATTTTACTGAAATAACGCCGGCCGCGAAAGCCTAAGCATGTACGTTTAGTAATTCTCTTTTTAAAATGCTGGATTCAAATATCGTACATCCCCAGATTCAGAAACTGTACCTAACAATGTCTATGGCACTATTCCACATCAAGTTGGCACCTGTATACACATACGGTATTCAAATAATTTGGAACCAGCTGTCGGCGAAAACCCTCAAAAGCTTAGAAAGCGTCAAAGCCAGATACCTCAAAATAGCTCTGTCGCTCTCTAAGTATACAAGAAACAGCTATGCCTACTTACTAGCGAACGAAATGCACTTCATTGAGGACATCAAACCTACCAAACACCCAGCCGTACGATGTTATCGAAGAGAGACGAAGCAAAGTCAATGTTGTACACAGTTCAGAATGAGTTAATGGAAGCGGATGCGATGCACACAAATGAGTGCAAAGGCCCCAACTTTGCACTGCGGTACATCTACATACAATTCGTCCCCACGACTTCCATGGGAAAGTATGCAAGAGCACGACATACCACGAGTCCAGGGACTGCAAGTGTAATGTATATGACGAACCTTGCCTAAATATCACCTAATGAGATTTTAAAGCAGAACAGTTTAGCTTACCACAACATCAAAGGACTGGTGAAAGTAAAACAGCATCCATTGTACACTTTGTACACATTATGTTCAATAAATCACTAAGCAAATACGAAATTTGGCACTCACCGAATTTTCCTTTTGTTTTTGTGTAGAGCTGTTTAAGATATGTTTGTAAATTATATGAAACTTCCAAATGAAATTTTTGATAAGTTACAACACTTCCTCTACCTAACATAAAAAAGCAGTGAAGCGATAAAACATATTACCTTTTTGTTCCCAACAATTCCATTTCCAACGGTTGCAGAGAACGAATATACAGTTCTGAAACATGTATAGATATATGTCGTTTTAATTCAGCCATAGAATCTCTCAATTCTAAAGAGAGTATTGAATAATTATGGCTACCCTCCTTTATAAATAACAACGGTTACGAATGACTTACACAAATAGGGTTGCAATGCATTGAAAAAGATGCACAGAGCGTTGCTGTGCAATTTCTGCCCCGCCCCCTTTGTCCATGTGACATCAGAACGCATGCGCATTTGAGACGTTTTGGTCTGGCGGGAGATTAGAAACAGCATTGCATTATGCAAACAACAGTTACAGAAGACACCCATACAAATCATAATGTACTGTTTGCCATAAAGAGTATATGAAATATTCTAAAAATTAACAGTAATGCCGATTGTATTAGACAACAATAATGGTTATTCTTATCGTACATTCAGCCATGCACGCATGAATTGCAACGCATCTTTCGAACTGTGGGATTGTAGCAGGAAGAGGGGCAGTAATTAAAGGGACAACCTGCGGGAACTGAAATCGGTAAATATTTTAATTAGCTTGCCATATATAACAGTCGCGAATAAAAGATCTCAGACCAAAACTCGCATTACCTTTTCTGCTCTTGCACAAACTTTTCTTACAAAAAGCTTATTCTTTTATCTATTTCAATTAATCGAGATAAACATCTACACAAGTTAATTTTATTGATAATTTTTTGCAGTAAAGGGAATATGGGAGTGTTGAATATATGGATTCAGTACAACATCTTTCCTACTTACTCTATATAATGGGGATGAACAAAACGAATAACGACCTCCCATTTTGAGACAAATATTGGGAAATTCAAACAAATAACAAGGAATATCACAGATATCGTTGACTTCACAAAACGTTTGATATGGTATGGTGTACTTCAACGAATCTACATAAACAGTAGATAAGATTTTGTCTATCTCTTTTGATTTAACTGGCATAACTATGCAACGGTCATTCAGAATGAAGGGGATCTCAGAGGCTGTTCCCATAAAATGTCTCATATACATTTAATTTGTCATGAGGCTATCCTAAAGACATGAGTACTGACAACCCCAGATTAAGCAAGAGGGTTAATGATAATCCTGCCACCAGGGGGGATTAGAGGGCTAGTGTCGCTTTTAATCCGGTGGTGGATTAGCGAACTATGGCGCGAAAGTTTGAAAATCATGGCGGCAGGATTACGAACCCATTTGCTTAATCTAGGGTTATATTTTTTATTAAGAATTCACATATACAGAGTGCACTTATATTTTTTACGATAAAAATTTAATCTACTACCTACAGGAAAGTAAAAAGATGGCATTACACTTAACACAGGAATATTGTTGCAAACATAAGTTATTTGTTTTTTGAACATAACATATAAGCTAAGAATACACATAAGCAGGATGTACTTATATTTTTAATGATAAAAACTTAATCTGCTACTTACAGGAAAGTACACAGATGACATTACACTTAACACAAGAATATTGCTGCAAAATGTTTTTAAACTGTTTGTTCTTTGAGCACATAAACTAATTTAATATGCATCACACTTAATGTTAGGATTGTTTTTCACTGCGTTCAAAACTTATTTTGTTTTTTCACTCACTTTGAGCACAAAATATTATTTTAAAAATTGTGGTGATGGAGAGATGATTGTTGTCGTCATCGCTGTCGCTTTTGTCGCTGTCGATGTGGAACACGATGTGATCCTGGATTGTTTTGGTGACGCAAGAGAGAATAAGATGTCCAAAACTGGCGCTGGCATCCATGGTGGGTACGGCGACGACTAACTCGTTATTTAAACTTGTGCCGAAACACCCGTTCGCTGTAATGTTGATGTCGAGGTTAGGAAGGTTGTTCTGGCACAGATACACTTCGAGCTTAGCATCGGATCCATGTTGGTCATCTTTGGAAGCGATGCACTTCACATGAATGGCGTGGGCGTCGTTGGAAGCAAGTTTGACGGTGACTTCCTTCTGGTCAGCAAAGAAGGTAGTTTTGGAGGAGAGTAGTGAAACTTTGGAATACTTCCCGTCAGCAGAAAGTTGTGGAAGAAACAGGAATTTTTGGAGCAGGTTGTTTCCAATGTGGACGGGATCGGTTTGGCAGCTCATTTTAATATAGGAACGAAGGACACGGCGTATCGTTTGAAACCGCTCTTCAGTTGTTCTTCGCCTTGTAGGTTATGGTGAACTTGGCGGAGTTGAGTTCTTTGAGCAGTTCTGGAGAGGCGTTGCCGAATCTTGCTCGCAGAAAGACTTCTGTGTCGTTGTCCATTTTGACGACCGTTCTGCGTCCGTGCTTTGTGGAAAGTGTTCTGACGCCTTGTACGATGTAGGCTACGTTCTCCTGTAGGGCAGAAACGCTGAGAATGTCGGTGCTGTTGGAGAGTTCATCCAGTTACGAATGGCGTTCTCGGACATACTTAGCTTTGGCAGCGAAAGCAGTTCTTAACGAACGGAGCTGGACCGTCGACGTTAGTTGTTGAGGTGAGAAGTTAATGGTGGCGTACGCACCTGCGGTAAGGAGCGCAAACCTGCTGAGCGTGAATGGGCAGCTGGTTCCACACAACGTCGACGTCGGATGGAGGGTACCGACAGAAGATGGCGCTACTGTTTTCCAGCAGCACTTGGCGTTCACGAGGCAGCAGAACCTGGATGCGTTGTGCGTTTTCAATGTATTTCAGCAGCACCGAGAAGCAGCCGCAAGTCATGAAAGGCGTGTGGTGTTGTATTTGAGGAGAAAGTCTTGGATTTGTTGATTGAGCTTGGAGAGGTCTTCGTAGAATCCAAGTTGGCACTCGGTGCACAAAGGTACCAGACGACTGAGAACCTCACAGCTGCAGTATCTATGAAAACAGAAAGAGCAGTGGCATGGCTTGCAGGACTCGACCGGCATTGGACGACGACGGCAGCTCACAAACTGAGCAGCGAAAAGGACGTTCAGCATTTATAGATTAGAAGAAAAGACGGTTGAACAGATAAATACGGTGGACCGTTACAGGAAGAACAACATCCGTGGGAATATTTCCTTGCAGGCACTGGAAAAAGAAACCACTACATCCGGAGATTTGAACCGTGGGAAGGTTTTCTTGGCCAATATGATTATTGGAAAATTTCGTGCTTTTGGTAACGAATAATTCCAGGGAATCTTCTTCATCTTGGTGGAAAGATCTGTTTTTTTAACGCTAAATATGCAGTCTCCATGTACGTGATCGGTGAGGATGTAAAACGGAGAATGTCCCAAATACAACACTTACCATAGCAGGTGCGTTTGGCTATGAGAATTTTCTCATTTTGTCCACCGGAATGTACTGATTCTCGTAGAAGATGATGTAGAGTCCTTTCTTCGTAATAAATTGAAACTGATGGACTGTATGGTAGTCTCTCCTTGAAAGAGGAGATGTTTGGAACAGAATGCCCTCGAAGCAATCGTCGACGAAGCGGAGTCCATAAGGCGCGTTTTTCTTTGGATGACCTTCAAACTCGTAATTTTTAAATACTTTGGTTTCTTGGCAGCACACAAAGATGAAATTTCGGTATCCCATGATGCCTCTCGAAGCTTTTGGAAGCAACTTCAGGGGAGTTGCTGGGCGAACTGTGGCAGAAGGAAATGCTCCATCTCTAGGTACGTTCTGAAGGTGGCGCTTCGTAGGTACTTGATAAATTGTGTAAAGTTCATGCTTTCGAAAGGGGAATTGAACGCATGCGTGTGCCTCAGGTACTTTTAGTAAGCCAAAATTTGATTCTTTATGTCATTTTTTACTTTGCTTTGGTGAAACAGGATGTCGGTAATCAGGCGCTGCAGGCCCTACAGTACTTTTCATTCTTGCTTGTTGAGCGACACAGAGCGGCCGTGCATGTTCTTTAGGACGACGCTGGCGTTGCCAAAGAGGTTTCTAAAGATGCGGGTGAGGTTGTCGCTGAGCTGGTACTCCTTTAGATGGCACTGATTTATGGCGCTATGAATGATGCTTCTATTTTCGGAGAGTTTTTGCCACTCTGACGAAGTGATGACCACGGCGTGTTCCTTTCCGCACTTGGCGATGGTGGCAGCCATCTGGTGAGAAGGTTGGGGTAGGAAACCCACGCACAGAAATTTGCTTTGTGCACGGTTAAGGAATTAGATGAGGGACAAGGGTCCCACGCCGGGTTGAGGCTCTTTGGCGATGCTTGGAGCGGGCTCGGAGTTGCTGGGCAGCTAGTTGGTCTCAAAATTGCTGTCGGCTTCGGTGGTTTGTTGATCGTCGGGCATGAGATCAAACTTGGTTTTCTTGGCAGGCGTTTCCATACTGCTGTAACACAAAATAAGACATGTTAAATGATGGAACGAGGGCGCTCTACTTCCTAAAAAACTTACATGACATCGTGCTGAGACTTTGCTACGTACTGATGTTAAGTTGCTGTACCGCTCGTTTTATAGGAGTCGGAGCGTGTTCTGAAAGAAACAAACGAAGTGTTGTAAGTCGCAGCAAGTGTGACGTCACATTGAGAACTAATGTTTATAGCACACGTTTACTTATCCTAAGAGGTTGGCACGACTGATGTTGAGTTGAGCACCTTGCTAGGCACACATGTTTATAGGTGCTGAGAATAACGTTGTCGTTACGCGCGTAGTCAGTAATGATAAATTTTGTAAGAAACTTTTCCTTGGATAAACCCAAGCAGCGATGCAATAAGTAGTCGATGACGTATTGACCGCACGTGCTGTTGTCGTGACCTTGCAGCCTTCTGACCTTGTGCGACCAATGGGGTCCGCAGCAAGCGTTTAGAAACTTTAGAAAATGAGGGGTCAGCGGGGCTAGCCCATAACTCTCGAAATATTCTCCGTGACTACTTTGCGAAGCAATGATGTAGACCCAGTGCTTGCCCGGTAGGGAGATTGGATCGGTATTAGCGACCAAGGCGAAAGGAAGTTTCCCATTGGCACTTTCTGAGGCAAGGGTGTCGCAGGCATAGACGCCTAAAAGTGAGGGCGCGTGGAGGGGCAGGTAGAAAGAAAGCGCTCTATTTGAAGCCAGTTCATGATATGAGAATAGATCCGTTAGCGTCGATTTCCAGGGTACGATGTATTTCCGCCAAAACCAGAAGAACGATCGGTTCTGTCAAATGTTTGGCAAAACCCTCCCTTATAGACACGGAGCCGTTGCGCTGAACGGAGATGTAGGATTCGTTGGCGCTAATGTTGGCAGTGAGATCGAAAGCCAAGACGGTAAACCAACGGTGTAGGCCTGTCTGGAAATGGAGGGTAGAACGGTTCTGAAGAGACTTCATAGGGCTGAAAAGAGACCGCTTTCGCGCTAATAGCGCCTACCGCGGTAGAGAACGAAATCCCCGTGGTTTAAAGCACCGCCGGCTTGAATGAGATAGTAATGAGTGGCCATGTGCACGTCCATTACCGTTTCTTTGGCCGGAAGGTGAGAACTATAGTGGAGGAAAAGCCGTCGGCAAATGGTAGCAGATCACCATAACTGTTTCTTATATCTATGCCCAACGGTCTTAAAGTCTTGTTGAACGAGTGGCACCCAGTTCTGAGGAAAGCAGGTCCTTTCATCGGACATGTAAGTGTTGTTGCTTTTCTCGTATTCTACGGCAACGCTCTCAATCACTTGGGCGAATCTATCGCCCATCACTTGCGGTGCAACCAGATTGCAGTAAATGAACATTTCGTAAGGAAACCCCATATAGGGATCAACGGGGTGTTTTGCCTCTTTCTGTAAAATGATGTTGGTGTAGGGTTGAAAGCCCAGCATGTTGGCCATGGCTGGAGACAGCATCATTTTTGAAAGCGATGGAGAGGTTCGGTGGGCGGTTGGTCGGGCTGCGCGGCGCTGCTCTCCAATGGCGGAGTGGGTTTAGAACCCACCGCGGGGTTGGGTTTAGGCGCTTGGGTGGCGGCTTTGGGCCTTTGGGTGTTTGGATTTCGGGTTTGGGGTTTCGTTCTGACCGGCGCATCTCACATCGCAGTCTCGCTGGGAACCACGGTCTTGGGACACGCACCACGGTCTCCACGTAGCCATCAAAGGTAGTGTCGGAAACCTGCTACTCTTGCGTGGCGGCTTCGTTGATGCTGACCGGCTTTTTGCCCTCGTGGTACACAAAGAAGTTAACCATGTGAAAATGTTGCTGGATGACGGCTTTCATCCGGGTCACCAGATCTTTGGGATCGTGCACTATGCCCGGCGGCATCTGCAAGCTAAATTTGGAATGCGTGCATAAATTCGTCATCGTGTACCTGGTGCCGATGAGTTGCGCGTCGCCTGTGGTCACGTTGTAAAATTTAACCGGATACCTCAACTTTTCAGAGCCACCTCCCACTCCCCTTGAAGCACTATTGGCTCGGACAGTATGTTGGAAAATTTGGAGGTCGTGTTGTCGGTAAAGTGATCCATGGGAGCATTGCACACGAGCGTGAGGGAGAAGGGTTCGGTTTTGATCATATCGAAGTGGTGGTCGAAGCCTGGACCCAAGAGTTAAACTTGGAAGGGTAGCCCTTCCACCTAACTAAAAGTTGCTTGTTGCGCCCGCGGCCCCTGGTTTGCACCACTTTGTCTATTTTGTACGTTTGAGGAAGTTCCACCTTTTGCTGCTCTTCGGTGTAAAAGTTGCCGTCAATATCCTCTCCGGCAGGATCCTTGAGTTTATATACCACCGGCTGCCCACGCACGACCTTGTCAAGGACGATGACGGTGAGATAGTACCCGGTATGCTCATGACACTGTTCATGACGTTGAGGTCTGCCTCCCACAGATCGTCCATATTGGTCACGTGATAATATCGCGTGGAAATGCGCTTTCTGATGCAGCGTGTAACTGTCCTGGGTTCGAAGAAAGGACCCGTCAGTTTGCCGGTGGTTTGTCGAAGCCCGTTTAACGAACCGAAGCCGGCGGGGTGTTCCGGTTTTTCATAGAATCGTCTCAGCATTTTCCATTCCTTCATCGCTTACTTGTACAGAGGTTTCCACTGTTTAACGTGAAGGTTATAGTTGGGTCTACTGGATATCTTTCTGGCCGAGGGAGGAGGAATCGGTCTTTTCTTTTTGAGAGGCGAGAAAGGGTTAAACCTTCTTTTTTAGGCTCCTGTTTTACCGACACTTCGTGCAATAGTTCATCCTCATCGTCATCGTCGTCGTTATCGCGAAGATAGGCCTGCTTCACTTGTGTCACGAGATCGAGATAGTTGCTCAATTTATATTTGATAAAGCGCCACTTTTCGTCGGCAGACATCTTTTCGCGCTGAAGACTGTCGATGTCCTTGGCTAGTCTGGAAATAGTCTTATCTATGAGGTGAAGTTTGTCTACTGCTTTAGGTTGCGGAGCAACCACGATTTGCCTGGCGTACTTCATCCAGCAAACTTTGATACGAGCGCGCTGCCCTACGAAGCCAGGGCCAGTAAGAGAAAAGCCGGTAGGCAGCCGCCTCTCTGTATCAGTATTTGCTTCCTTTTCTTAAGTGGAAGCCTCTTGTAGACTAACTTCCTCCAGCACGTGTTGTGCCTTTTTAAACGATTAAGACACTTTGTGGGCAGCTGCACGTTTCCCTTACAGACGATGTACATGCACTCGGAAATGGCCTTGATCAGCTCGATCATAGTGGAAAGATCAGCTTGCCGTTGACGCTCACCGGGAGTATGGGGTGATACAGCCCTTCCGCGGGGAGCACTGTGCACTTGATGAGGCCACCCTGTACGTCCTTCAGATCGGGAAAGCGATCCAAGTGGATCTTCGGGTGCCACACGGGGTGCGCCTGGGTCTTATTCACCATCGGATATAGAGAGCAAAAGTCGACGTAGAACATGGTCAGGTCGCCCTTGGCCTCGCAGTAGGTCTTTGTGCAATTGGTCCGGCCTCCAGAGAAGGCGTCTCTTGGGTTTAGGGGCTCAGGAAAGGTAAAGGTCTTGACAAATTCTGCCAGTTCGCCGTCCCTCCGCGCCATGGCGTGGAAGTCGCATTAGCACATTTCTATGACGTCATAGCCACCTCCCTTAAGTGCTGCGTGACCCTCTCTGTGCTCTCGAGTCTAGAGGCCATGGTCTCGTTTCCGTGGAGAAAATGACGGCGTGTCGGTTAGGAAAACAGCAGCTACGCCCGTGAAATAAACACCCGTGGAAGAGGTAGACGATATTGGCTTCCTGCCGATAA
The DNA here is from genome assembly GCA_030765055.1 of Mantis religiosa. Lineage (NCBI taxonomy): Eukaryota > Metazoa > Arthropoda > Insecta > Mantodea > Mantidae > Mantis > Mantis religiosa. The sequence continues at coordinate 284,741,434 of CM060948.1, read as the reverse complement.
CCGTCTACCTTGTGACCCAACAGCTTCATCTCTCTTCCTCGAAGAACGCTCTGAATGATCACGATTTCATGCTTTTCCACCCACGATAACCACACGCCAGCGATGCGAGAATGTTTATCGGCCAGATGGTAACCGCCCGAAGATAGCAGAGCGATGGCATTCTTGGGCATAAATTGCTTTCTCTATACGCACATGCACGCCTGCGCGATGGTCATGCATTCTCTAAAGGGATCGATGCTGTTCTTTCGAGAAATTATTTTCTAAATTTTGCTACTCCTTGACTCAAAGAAACACGTCCATCCTGCAGTACTTGATCATCTCCTCCTGACGTCATCTCGTGATGCCACTTCTCGAAAGCTTCTCGAGCCTCTACGGACATGCCATCCGGGCAGAAGTACTGCTGCTCTGGCACGGGTCCCACGTAATCTTCGTTGGCTTTAAAGAGATAAGGAAAATACCCTTTACATTCCTGCAACTGAAACGTCTTAGAAAAGCGCGACAGTAGCATGGGGGTGAAGTTTAACGAGTCAAGAAAGGCAACGTTGCCAAACTTCAGGTTGTACTATTGTTTCCGTTTATAAGAATCTCGGGCGTCCATTTAAGTTTGCTCACTATGGGATGTAATAGAAATTGACCAACATACAAGCGCGTATTGTGCGCCAAGATGATGACGTCACAGCTTACAAACGCAGTTTGAGTGATGTGGGAAAACAAATGCGTCACCAGTTTATCGTCAAACACCCATTCTTTCACGCCACACCGCGTGCAGTACGTCACCTTGTGCTGGTCGTCAATGCTCGAGAGGCAAGCCTGGTATAGCACGCAAAGATTTGGGACGTGTTGAAACGTGTCCCGCTCTTCCAAATATGGTGTCTCTTGCGTGCATTCACAATCAATGAACATGAACACAAAATCGCTTCCAGTGCTCTTGGGATAGTACTGTTGTATGTAACATTGATGGTTTGGGTTTGCGTGTACCTTGCAATGCCTGCAAAAGATATTGCCGCACTGGTGCACTATCTTTCAGTGTCTTAAGTTCAACAATTTATTGCAAGAAAGGCAGACCTTTTCCATATCGCACACAGAAATGCCATTCGGGTAGAACGCGCCTTTTTTCTTGTGATTGTCAAAGCCCGCCTGCCCCTTAAAATCGCGATGACACTCATTACAGCGTACGTAATCAAAAGAGCTAACACGGCATACCTAGTGGCATTTCGCACATTTTTCGTACCAGCGATGGTAGTCCTATGTTATCCCAGGTGCCCGCAAGCCATACGGTGTATCCGGTAAAGCCTAAAGCGGCGTCTCGTAGCGTCGTAATCTCCTAGAGACTGAACCAGGACGCTTCTATGAGCTGGATTTTGAGCGTAAAATTTTGTCGCCCCGCGCCTAATTTCGTACTCCACGTATGGGAGAACAGAAGGTTCGTGAAGCAACCACTCGGGGAAAGAACGGCCCACAGAATAAATGGCTCGGAGTCCTCTATTCTGTGCACGCTGAAGGTATGCTTTCCAGCTATCTGCAGCCATGGCCCAGATTTCACAGGCGTACAACATGAGTGGGATTATCAGCGCTCGAAAGAGGTGTAGCTTTAATCGGACTGGCATCGATCCCGAACCCAGCATTGGCTACAGAGAGGCAATAACCCCCTGTACCCGTGCCGATAGTTCCCTGAAGTGTCCGCGGAACGTTAGGCCTCTATCAAGTTGAACGCCCAGGTAGTTTATGGAATTAGTCCACTCTATCCTTCGGCCTCTAAAGCGGAAGTTGGGGCAGTCAGCGGGGTTATGGCGCTTTGTAAAAAGAATGGCGTGGCTTTTGTCCGGATTTACGGACATCCGCCAACGCCTACACCACTCTTGTGTGAGACGGAGGTGTCTCTGGATTGGGTTGAAGGCTCTGAGTATGTGTCAGCGTACTGTGCCATTTCGACCAGTGGTTGAGTTGGAAAATCTGCCATGAACACACTAAAGAGTGTGGGGTTAGTATAAAGCCTTCGGGGACTCCGCCTCTCACTGGTCTCAGTGTAGATGTTTTCCCAGCTACTGTGACTTTAAATGTGCCCAGGACGAAATCCGAGCTGGTGATCAGGAATAGCTTGAAGTTCTCTCAAGTTGGAAGTCATTCAGGTTAGGATTAACCTCTCGAATACCTTCGAGAGGGTAGAAAGGAGACTGATAGATCGGTAGCTGGAAGGATGTACCGGATCCTGCCCAGGCTTCAATATACATATCACCTGGATCTCTCTCCACTCTCGAGGAAAGTGCCCTAAAGCGATGCGCATATTGAAGATCCTGGTCAGGAAAAGAACGGCATTGAAGGGAAGGTGACGGAGCATGAGGGGTGTCAGCCCGTCCGGCCCCGCCGCCTTGTTTGGTTTGAGGCGTTGTAGTACGCCCTGGATTTCACTATGGCGAATGACGGGAAGTCGTTCTGCATCCGCGGGAGGGCGTCGATGAAACCGGTGTACCTCCCTACGAACACGTTCAATGTCGTCCTGGGTGTCCTCTCTTGGACATAGAGTGCGTTCAAGATAGTCAGCAAACGCATTTGCTTTGGCTTGGGGTTAATAGGCCAGGCCTTGAGTGCCGTGGATGGGTGAGGTGTATTGACCTTTGCTATTCCTGAGTGTTCTTGCGATACGCCACTCGTCGCCATTTTCAACGCGCAGTCTGGCCATTGTGTCCTCCCACGCTTGCACCTTGTGCTCACGCAGTCGGACCCTGACCAGTCGACGTAAACGTCGCAAGAGCGCGCGATTATGTGTCGTGCGGTGTCGCTGGTATAGTCTCCGTGCCGCCCAGGAGCGGCGGATAAGGAGGGTGATGTCTAGAGGAAGAACGTCTGGATGAAGAGGTGCAGGTCCGTGAACTGTTAGGTTTTTGGCAGTTCGCGTCAGGATAGAAGTGAAGGATGAGATTGCCTTCTCAATGTCTGGGATATTGGTTATTTTTGGGTTCGGTGGAATGGAAGTGCGGAGGCAGTTCCTTACGCTTTCCCAATCGACTTCTCGCGTTTGAAGCGAGGTGTCATGACTGGCAACCCTGGTGTTGATTTCTGTCAGCACAGGATTATGGTCAGAATGAAGTGCGTTTAGTGACGTGAGAGTGAGATGGAATGGAAAATGTTTTGTGATCGCGAAGTCAATGACTGATGGCAGTCCTCCACCTCGCGGGTAGTGCGTAGGTTGCCAGGGACCCTGCACCTGAATCTGTGAGTCTCCATCGATTAGGCGAATAATTTGATTGCCTCTTGCATCTGCCCGACGACCACAATGCTAACGCTGATGTTTGGCATTGAAGTCCCCATCCACGATAGCACTTGGGTGTAGGTTTAGGATAGATAGGTAATCGTTTGGACCGAACTGCCTATTGTGGGGGTGGTACACAGAGAGCACCAGGACCTCAGTTCCGCCAACGTCAATATTGCCGTGGCCTCTAGGTTTTGAAGAGTAGGGAGCTGGATGGGTTTATGGACTACATTTTGCCGGACAAGTACCACTGTACCACCACTGTACCACCACCACCATCCGTGCGATGGCAAATGTAGCCCGGGATGCGGAAACGGGAGTCTGGACGGAGATGCGTTTCGCTGACTCGATTCGCCATTCTGTGATTTATGGATACCAGTTGACAGTAGGGCAAGTCCGTCCATCGCAGCCAGTATCTTGCTTGCCGGGTCTGAGGCGCAGAAAAACTTCACTATGATCTCACAGATCTTCTGTACATGTGATTGCAGAAGATTCTGCGACCACCTAAACACCTCCGTGAGATTCAGGGAAGCGGTTAGTTGGGTGCAGCTCGTGGTAGAGGTCCCTATGTTGGTGTTGGCTGGGGAGGACGACCTAATCGGTGCAGGCCTACCTCTAGCCCTTTCGTCCCTCAACTGTCTAGGGGGAATAGGTTCGCTATGCGCGACCTCTACAGTCGGGTTCGCGGGTTGGCGAGGTAGTTCCTCCCGTTGAGGTCTGGTTTGGACTCGGTGTATCTGGGGACTGGGGCCCGTGGTTGTTTGCGCTTTTGTGTGTGAGCTGGTGTTTTCGCACGAGACTCTTTCGGGGTGTCAGAGGATCTTTGCACAACTTCAGCAAAAGATGGGCGGGGTTCTCCCTGCTGACTGTCTTCCTTTGGTGACCACCTGCGCGATGTCGTAGCCTTGGAGACTGAGGAAGGGAGTGCCCTTGTCTCCTCCCTGGCTGGTGCTGGTTGATGTTGCCTCTCCTGTGCCGGTCCTCTGGCAGCGATAACCGCCTTCCTTGCAGGGCAGCCGCCATAGCAGGCTATGTGCGTACCTTTGCAGTTTGCGCAAGTGGGCGCATCGGTAAGCGACCTCGGACAAGCCTCCTTACCATGAAGTTCTGCACACCGCAGGCATCGCTGCATTCTGCGGCAAAACCTGCTGGAGTGGTTAGACCCCAGACAGTGAGGAGGACCGCCAGAACTTCTGACGGCCTCGACCTTTACCCGGAGGTAACAGATAGTTTTGACACTATCTATCTTTGCCTCCGGGACGCTTGTCCGCTCTACTATCACTAGAGAGAGAGAGAGAGAGAGAGAGAGAGAGAGAGAGAGAGAGAGAGAGAGAGAGAGAGAGAGAGAGAGAGAGAGAGAGAGAGAGAGAGAGAGAGATGTGGCCAGGCTGACTTTGCGGTCCTGGCTTGGTCAGCTAACTGACCAAGCGCGGTGTTATACCCTGTCGGGTGAGGTCGTCTGTGATCTCGCTTACCGGTGTGTCCACTGGTAATCCTCTGATCACCCTTTTAAGTCGCGTGCCTTGTCCGGGCCGAAGGTAAAGTAGGGGATCTTCTCCCCCCTCGAGTGCCCTTTGGAGGAGCAGCTGGTAGTCCTCTATGTTGGTCGCCTTGAAAACAAAGTGGCTCTTCCTCCTCGTCACCTCGCATTTATTCGAGAGGGATGGCATTCCTTCCTTTAGGAAGCTTACCGACCTCCGAAAATCATCCACGATGATGGGAGGAATGTGCCGCTTGGGTGGGGCTCTCTGGCTGGCAGTATCAGACTTCAGGACGTTTGACTGTCCCTTCTTCCTTCTCGAGATTATTTCTTGAAATTCCGCCTCATCGACGTCTGTGAAGACGTCAGTTGAGCTGGAATGGAAGTTTTCTTCCTCCATCCTGGAGGACGAATTTTCCGGAGCCGCAGCTCCGTGGAAATAGTCTGCTTCTTAATCGGAGGAGTCGTCGGGTGTAATTTGGCCTGTACGAGAAATTGAATCCCGGGAAGGGCCCTGGTTGGTGGTCTGTTCGACTATAGCCAAACTTTTGCAGCGCCATTTCCTCCTTCGCGTTGTCGGCGCTGCCTTTTGATGCCTGTAGCAGTGGTTGGTACCCTGTCTACAGGGTGGGTTACACCAGTGCTGGTGCTTGGAATGGCATCCTCAGTCGGATGTTTGGGTGGCAGTTGGATTGGGGGTTGGTCAGGATCTTCACCTGGTGTGGGCATTTTGCCCTGCACCAAGGTGCAGTTTGCAGCTAACCTTAGGCTATTAACTTACCTGGCAGTAAAGGCTGAAAAACTGCGTGAAACACAGAGGGCCGGACAATTATGCGCCTTAAAACCGCCTTTCGACATTGGCTGTGGCCTTGTGTTTCCCTGTCTGCACTGATGAGGAGGTGTTTTGCACGAGGTTGTTGCTCGCAAGCTGCTGCTGTCTTCTTCTGGAGATTTAGCGCATTTTTTTCACTTCTCTTCGAGACACCGGCAACGCAACACCGTTCCAGCGAGCACCGCAGCAAGGCCAAAGCAGCCCTTTTCAGGGATGGCCCTTGGCTACCAGCGTTTCTCGCAGGAAGTATCAACGCCATCAGCTAACTGCAGCTTAGGCGCAGCATCAAGCTTGCGTTCATCGTAGAAGAAAAGAAGAGCCCGGCCAGCCTCTTGGAGGCGGGAAGAAGGGATCAGAGCCTGCAAGAGCTACATAATCCTGCGAAGTGAACGGGTAGACTTACAAGGCCGCAGCCAACAGTCCTCGTGACTGGTTTTTAGGCGCTCTTAAGGGTAGGCCCTCTGTAATTCGGGCTTCTTAGCGCACCTCACTTGCTCTTTCATTCTGCAATTTCTTCCTTAATCTATTCTATTTGATTGCAAGGGCTTAGCCCTTGTTCTCAGGCACAATCTTGTGCTGTTCCGCTGCCTCCCAAATACTACCTTCCTATTTGTAGATATATTGTGCACCGTGATTGGCTGGATTGATCGCTCCTACATCAGAACATGGAAGCAGCTAAGACCAACCCACCTCCTGAAATACAGGATCGCCAGATGGCAGAGCTATAAAATAGTACTGCGGCATCGCAAGAAATGAATTGCCTGCAGTGCTATCTCCAAGGAGGGGACTTTCGTGATTTCATGCATAAATCACTGATATTTGACCCTCATATACCTTTGAGTCGAGGCGATGAGCGAACGCTATCGCTAGAGAAGAAGGCAAGGTTGAAATTCCTGGAAGCTGCGGACCAGCAAATCTCCAGCTCATTGGAGAATGCTAACCAGGAAGTTACCATTGGTGCCTTCCGCCTTTACTCCGCGCATCGCGCAAGAGTTGAGGACATATCAATATTGTCTCCCGAGCGTCGGAACACCCTATAGAGTGTGCAAGCAGGAGAAGGGTCGGCGTTCGCCCCGCCCCCTCGTTTGTCTTATAGCGTTAAGAAGGGGTGGCTGGGACAAAAAAACATCACTGCGCCGTCTCTTTCTGTTCCACCTGTGTTCTCCAACTTACGGGACATTTCATCTAATGGAGAACCTTCCAGATCGGCAAGCGGACCCTATATAAGCAACACGTCGTGCAAGAGGAGTCAGTCAGAGTTCGTGGCAATCAGCGTAAGAATTCAGTGCTAGTGTAAGGACGAGAAGACTGTGTATGTGCATCGGAGTTTACGTAATCGCGAGTGCAAGGGTAACTTTAACGGACGAACTGGTGAATTGTAGTTGTGTGCAGTGCGTAGTTCTGTGTAATTGGCAAGTGTTAAACTGTAAGTCGGTGGAAATAAAGAACATTGATGAGTTTGTGTAATTGGACTTTTCATTTCACGAACCCACAAAGTCACACTGGTGTCAGGAAGCGGGAAAACAACATCACCGAACATTACAACCATGGACGTGGCATTGGAAAAGATTTTGGAGAAGATGATGGAAATGAAGGCCGAACTGACCTCGGAAATGAAGACGGCAAATGAAAACCTCACTGCAAAAACAGAAGCGGCAAACAAAAACCTCACCGCCGAGTTGAAACAAATGAAGACGGCCAACGACAACATCACCGCAGAGTTGAAACAAATGAAGACGGCCAACGACATCACCGCAGAGTTGAAACAAATAAAGACGGCCAACGACAACATCACCGAGAAGTTGGAAGAAATAAAGAGCGAATTGACCACAGAAATGAGGGCAGCGAACGACAGTCTGGCCACGGAAATGAAGGAGGCGAACGAGGTCCTCGCCGCCAAGTTTGAGGAACGGTTGGCCGGCGTGAGGGATGACGTCACGAATCTGGGCAAGCGGATGGGTCAAGTAGACGACCGCCTTAATGATTTAGAGGAAAAGGCCGACAACATCGCAAAACCCCTCACCCGCCTGACGGAGGAACACCGGCCTTATGTGTGGACAGAGGACGCCGAAAACGCTTTCCAGCACCTAAAGGAGACCCTGTGCAGTGCTCCAATTTTGGGTTTCCCACAACCGGGTGGCGCCTTCATTGTGGACACCGACGCTAGCGACCATTGCATTGGAGGTGTCCTATCGCAGATCCAGGACGGCCATGAGCGGGTGATAGCCTACTACAGCAAGACGCTATCCAAGGCAGAGAAGAACTACTGCGACACCCGACGAGAATTATTGGCGGTAGTAAAGACCTTGGAGCACTTCCATAAGTACCTGTACGGTCAGCCATTCCACCTGAGGACTGACCATTCAGCCCTAACCTGGCTATTGAGCTTCAAGAACCTGGAAGGCCAGACAGCACGTTGGGACCAGAGGCTGCAGGAGTACGACTTCACCTCGGAACATCGTAGAGGGAAGAGCCACGGTAACGCAGACGCCATGTCCCGAAGACCCTGTCCAGTAGAGTGCGGCCAGTGCACAAGAGTGGAAGAGAAGGAGCGTGCCGCAGCAGTCCGAGTAGTTGAGGCAGTGCCTGCTGAGGGCTGGGATAGCGCAGGCCTGAGGAGGGAGCAGCTGGCGGACGCAGACTTGGGGCCACTCTTGAGGGAAGTGGAGGCAGGGACGAGACCAACCTGGGAGGACATCGCACCGAGGAGCGCCACCTACAAGTCGTACTGGGCGCAATGGGACTCGTTGAAGACCAGAGAGGGCGTGCTGCTCCGGGTATGGGAATCAACTGATGGGAAGACGCAGAGAGAACAGTTGGTACTTCCCCGGAGTAAGGTACCGGAAGTCTTGGAAGAAGTGCACGCTGGTACTTCAGGAGGACACCTGGGAGCGAACCGAACGATTGACAAACTTCGGCAGCGCTACTTCTGGCTGAGACTCCGAGCAGATGCTGGTGGTACACCTGGACCGCCTGGCACGCTACGATGGTGCTGTTCGGGACGACCAGCTTTGAGGAGGGAGCAGTGTCACCCGAGCGTCGGAACACCCTATAGAGTGGGCAAGCAGGAGAAGGGTCGGCGTTCGCCCCGCCCCCTCGTTTGTCTTATAGCGTTAAGAAGGGATGGCTGGGACAAAAAAACATCACTGCGCCGTCTCTTTCTGTTCCAACTGTGTTCTCGAACTTACGGGATATTTCATCTAATGGAGAACCTTCCAGATCGGCAAGCGGACCCTATATAAGCAACACGTCGTGCAAGAGGAGTCAGTCAGAGTTCGTGGCAATCAGCGTAAGAGTTCAGTGCTAGTGTAAGGACGAGAAGACTGTGTATGTGCATCGGAGTTTACGTAATCGCGAGTGCAAGGGTAACTTTAACGGACGAACTGGTGAATTGTAGTTGTGTGCAGTGCGCAGTTCTGTGTAATTGGCAAGTGTTAAACTGTAAGTCGGTGGAAATAAAGAACATTGTTGAGTTTGTGTAATTAGACTTTTCAATTCACGAACCCACAAAGTCACAATATACTTGCTGCAAAATGCAAGACAGCAGGCTGCCACGCAACAGTGGGAGGTGCAGTCCGCTAAACCTAGGGCTAAAGCACATAAGCATGCCCTACAACCTGAACCATTGCCCACAACAAACAGGTACCAAGGGCTCATGACGGCCCCGATGCAGAATCGGCACCCCACTCCCAAAACAACAAGAGGAAATGTCCAGATCCGACAACCTCGCCAGTAGCTACAACTCCTTCTGCTACTCCAGCGGGAACTCCCTCGCAAAACGCTCTGGTAGCTTGTTCCATGAAGGCTACTCCAATATTCTTGAGAGACCCAAGCAACGCAAGGGATTTAACATCCTTCTTAAGCACCAGCCATCCGACTGTTAAGTAAACTTTCCGAAACATGAGCAGCTAAGTAGCCTTTTTACTGGAGTCACCTGTTGACCATCGTGTGCTCCACAAGGTGCTTACTGATAGCAACGTCCAGTTTCTGACAACACTTCTGCCAGAGGAAAAGCTGCTCTAAGTGACTTTAAAAGACCTACCAATCTACATCACGGAGGCTGACGTCATGTCATATCTAAAGGAGCAGCTGTATCCAGTTGATAGAGTTGGTCAACTACGCTCTAACCGCAGCCCAACACCACAACTGCTGCCCCACTTCAGAGTTGCCCTTAAGAAGGAAGGTAACTACCAAAATATTTACAAGGAGACAAGGATGTTCAATGCTGTTATCCGCGTCGAAGAATACCGTCCACCAGCCAGACGCCTTCAATATACCAACTGACAGTGCTGCTGGTTGACGTCTTGAGCCTGTATGCTGCTTTTGTGGAGAACCAGGACATAAACGGGCAGACTGCCAGAAAGTGGATCTTCCAAATTCAAAGCCCACCTGCCATAATTGCGGCGGCGATCATTTTTGCCGTTACGCATAATGCCATGTGTGGCAAGAAGCAAGGGTGGAGATGCACCTAAACAAAAATGGCCAGCGCACAAGATTTGATGCTGCACCAAAAGTGCCAAATCCTATGGGTCTTCCAAGAGAAGCCTTTAAGGGTACTCGGTATCCTGGTCTTCCAACACCGATGAGGATACAACACAAGAGCTATGCTGCCGCTCTCCAAAGTGCCAACAAAGCAAACAAACCTGCAGTAAATGCAGAAATTGAAGCTACGATGGACACACCTGTCAACCCTAAGCCACAGGAGCACACAACCACCGTGCACAAACAAACCGCTCCGTTGCAGCAACGTAAAGCAGCAACCAGATCTGCACCAGACTCTGATCCTAAGAGCCTGACTGCAATTTCCATAAGCCATCCACCTTCTACGATAAAGCAGCAGGCCCAAGAACGATTGGCAGTACAACGGCCACCTATCCCATCTACGCACACAGCACCACTACATTGTCCAGCCATTCCAGATGCGCAGTTCCTGAAGCTGATGGATAAAATCCCAGGACATTTGCAATAGCCTTAGCCGACGCATTAGCCCAACGACCGGCTACTATAACACTTTCAACCATTCTAGTGCACACCGTATTCACCTATCTTGGACAACAGGGCGGACAGCAATAAGGATATAACCAACGCATTAAACCTTAGAATTTGCTCCTGGAATGCAAATGGGCTGAGGAACAAACTGAAGGAAGCTGCCAACTTCCTTGCAGTCAATAAAATACAGATCTTCTTGGTTCAAGAAGCTCACCTATCCAGCCATCTGAAAGCATCCATTCCAGGTATGATCTGCCATATCTAACCGTGATTATGGATATGTTGGCACGGCAGTATACATCAGCCACACCATAAAGCACCGTCGAATACACCTGCTACCCAATGGCGTGATAGAAGCCACATGTATTCAGGCGACCCCCAACAAAGGTCCTCTCGACATTTACTCCATCTACATACCACCAAGTAGGCCTTTCAACTGTTGGGCACTAGACTCCATCTTTTCTGCACGCTCTCCAACGATAGCCATGGGTGACTATAATGCAAAAAGCCTGCAGTGGAACTCCACAACCCGCAATGCCAGAGGTGCTCTACTGGAGCGTTACTTAGAACGCCAAAATCTTGCGGTTATTGCTCCTACTTCACCCACAATAACCCATGGGAACCGCCATCCACCAGATTGGTTGGATATTGCCATACTACAAAACATCTGTGGACACCCCCAAATCCTATCTATCCCTGAACTTTCTTTTGATCACTACCCTGTCCTCTTTCTATACCAAGCCCGAGCCACTGCTAAGACACCCCTTAGCAAGATGAATTCCCGCTTTACAAACTGGGGTAAATTCTCCGAACTAATGGCACAGCAGCCAGCTGAGTTAAATTCCTGCAATAGTGCAGAAGAAGCCGACCAGCTGGCTACCAAAATCACCACCACTATGGCCTCAGCTATGGAGCTAGCTACCCCAACAAGAAAAGCCAACTTCACTGCTCAAAAACCTCTTCCGCCTAAACTGCGCAGACTCATTGCTGACAAAAACAAAGCTCGGCGCCGATTTCAGCAAACGCGTGACCCTCTTCACAAGCGTGAGTGGAATCGGCTACAACACCTGCTGAGATTTGATATCATAGAATTCAGCAACGAAGAATGGGAGAAGAAGCTATGCATGCTTGATCCTGAAGATACCTCCCTCTGGAGAATGACCAAAGCACGCCTGAAAATTCCTGCTTCAGACCAGCCATTAATTGACGGCAACAGAGTAGCTTCTTCTGCAAGGGATAAGGTCGAGCTAATGGCCGAACATCTAGCCTCCACCTTCCAACCGGCAGAATCAATTGACGGCGAATTGACGGATGAAATCATTTCAGAAGTCCGCCGTTACATTAGTGTTCCTCTTAGTGCATGAGGTCAACCTAACATCCTCGCCTGAGCTCAGGAGCATCATCACCACTTTAAGGCCCTTTAAGGCACGGGAGCCGACAACTTGCCATATGCTGCCTTTAAAGCCCTGCTGCAAACCTGGATACAACTCCTAGTGCATCTTTTCAACAGCTTGCTGCTATTGGCCTATTTTCCAGTGGCATGGAAACATTCTAGAGCAATAACTCTTCCAAAGCCTGGAAAAGACGCTAAACACCTTACCAGTCACAGGCCTATCAGTCTGCTACCATCCATCAGCAAGTTGTTTGAAAAAGTAGTGCAAAAGCGCCTCCAAACCATTCTGGACAAACATCACGTCTTACGTCCGGAGCAATTTGGTTTCAGGAGACAACATTCAATTACACATCAGCTCCTTCGTCTAGTGGACAAAGTGGTTAAAGGGTTCAATAATCGGCATTACGTTGCAGCCCTCTTTCTGGACATATCCCGAGCCTTCGATTCTGTCTGACACGAAGGCCTCCTTCATCGCCTCATTCAATTCGACATCCCATCCTACCTCATACACATCATACACCAATACCTTCAAAACCGCTCATTTGTCGTCGCAAAAGACGATATCCTATCTCAACCCTACTCCATAAACACAGTACATCAGCATTTACTTGAAAATGATTTATATTTGTATGAACATTTGTGGATGTTATGGCTCTCGAAAGGGGACACATTATTATTTGTCTACCTCCGTATAACTGTGATCTGAATGCAATTGAGCTGGCGTGGGCAAAACTAAGGAATGTTTTCAGAGGATGCAAATCTAATTGTGATATCATCACTTATTTTACATGCTATTTTGCTGAACTGTGTTTTTCACGGTTGACCACACTGCAGAAACAAGAGCGTTAGCTCTCGCTGCTTCCCCTATGCCCGCACTACACTGTAAATTCAGCGATCAAGAAAACATGCGCATACTGTATGTAGCCCAGCTGTGCACAATTGAGTTTAATTGCAAATAACAAAAATTCTGTCTCGTTTAAATATAGCCAACTGATCAGTTAGAACACATTGCATCAAGAAGCTACCAAAACCCCCACCACCATAAAAGCAGAAGATGCGCACTTGCAAAAATAAAATGGTTGGGCTACATATGTAGCGCACGCGACTACTCGAGGGTTAAATATCATACATATTGGAATAAAAGCTCAACTTAGAATAAGAAGGTACATAATGCAATTTGTACATATAAATTCTTATCCATGTTGATAAATGATTGTCTGAAATAATTTTCCCTCAATAGGTTGAAAAAATCAAAATGATATAAAAAGCATTGTATTTTATGAGGTACATCCAGAAAGTAAGTTCTGTTTGGTAATAAAATTAAATTCCTAATGAATACGAGTTAAATACGAGTTAATACCTTCGGTATGTTCCAAAGGAGAATGGCCGCCAATATGAACATTGTAGTTAAATGGAACAAGTAAAAAAAAAAGAAAGAAATTAAATTGTGTACAGATACAGTAAAATTATTTATTGCAAAAAATTCTACAACTCTTAAACTACTTTTCCACATAACTGCCGAAATTTTGCAGGCATTTGTCATAGCGAGGCACAAGTTTTTGTATATCTTCTTCATAGAAGTTTGCCGCCTGTGTCTTCAACTACTTGGAAACATTTTCCTTCAGCTCTTCGTCATTGTTGAAGTGTTGACCACCAAGGAAAGATTTGAGATGCGAAAATAGATGAAAGTCACTAGGAGCGAGGTCAGGGCTGTGCGGGGGTGGTCAAATAGGTCCCAGCCAAATCCCTGTATGATGTTTTTCGTCGCATTTACAGTGAGTGGTCGTGCGTTGTCGTTAAGAAACACAACACCTTTTGACAGTATTCTTCGATGCTTATTCTGTATTGCGTGGCACAATCCTAGCATTCAGAAAACGAATCACAGATCTGATTTCACAAGTGGCAGGATTTTCAATCAACACCGACATTGTAAACAAGCACAACAAAGCGTACTGGCTGACAGTGATCTCACAATGGCGCACATTTCTTCTCCTTGATACAGATCATCTACCACGCATGTGTGGAACTGCAATCGCAGCACTGCAGCGGAGATGAATTGAAACAGAACTTACTTTCTGGATGCCCCTTGTATTTATAATGGCATGTCTTGTTCATATCTTAGGAAGAAATTATTGCATCACTTAAGTATAGGTTAAAAGTTCCTAGTAAATTTCTCAGTTCATATTCGACATGGCAGAAAAGTAGCTAATTCAATGATATATTTTTAGACTAATTTTTAAAATAAACTCAAATTTTAAGTAATTCTTTGTTTTACCTTTTAAGGTAAATGATGAAGTAGACCATGATGATACTGATGGTATAACTACTGCAGAAACTAAGAGAGACTTGAATTCATGTAAAGCAGTTGATGCTATTCCGACCACCAGTCATGATAGGAATTCTTTGCATAATTACATTGAATATTGTACTACAGATACTAATATTAAAAATGACAATTTACTGGATCAGACTGCAAAAGAAAATTCTCAGATTTTAAATTTAAGTTCATCTAAAGACTGTTTCCAAGATAGTTATGTAAGGGGATGTTCTAGCCAAACTACAAATGCAAGTTTAACTGATTTAGCAGTCAAGATCTTTGAACAAAACAAGGATTTTGATTATGTTTCAGCAGCCAAGAAAAGTATTGATGCTTTAAGTAAACAAACTACTGATAGTGACATCCTTGTACGTATGGAAATAGGATCCAATTTAAAAACATGTGATACTAAGTTATTTGTCACTTCTGAGAATGCTCCCAGTGATTCTGGAACACAATTGGATAAACAAAGTAAGCATTCCACTTCAACAGATGACCAAATTCTACCAAGTAGTTCCCATGAGAAAACTGTACAGAATATTGCAAATACAAATATATACAATAACCTGTCACAAGAAGCCAATTCTGGAGAAGCATTCTTTTTATACAACTTCAAGGGTAAAGAGGAGAAAGAGACCACAGATTTGAGGAAAGACCAGACTGTGTTTGTTTCTGATAAAGATGAAGAATGTAACTTATCTATTAATGTTGAAGAATCTTACGAATAATTTAAGTATGTTCTAAATGAAAGGATAAAGCTGTGTGCAGAAGAAAATGTTATGGAAGAACAAACATCTTGCTCTCTGTGGAAAATACTAAATAAATTAGAGTGTCCCTTCACCTGGTTAGCAGATGTACCAGAGCTCGTTTTACCACACGCCAGGGGGAGGAGATTTTTGATGATGTTTTTAGAAGGTAAGACCCAAATTGTCTTTACTGTTATCTATTAGCCCTTTACATTAAATTTTTTACAGGATTATAAATGTAACATCTATGAATTTATGTGTGTTTGGAGGAATTTAGTAACAGTGACATCAAAATTAATCATAAAAGATATTTGCAGTTGGTTTATTGACACTTGTCACTTACTTTTTCTATATTATTGAGGGACTAGTTTCAAAGGCTGTTACCTCCATTTTCAACCTCTCTCCAACTAGCATCTGTTGTTGTCTGCTCTCCTCTCTCTCTCTGGTGGTGGAACTATAAACTTCTTTGTCAAATTATCTACTACCCACCAGTAGACACTGTAGTGTCGACACCAGTAGTGGCATAGACTCTGTTCAGTGCGCGAAGAAAGTAGGTCAGTGGCACAGAACTGTCGTCACTGTAAATACAGAAACATTCAGTACTGAATGAGCTCATGAAACTGGTCACTCAAATTTACACAGCTGTCAAATTGTTTGCAGCACCATGGATCTTCATGGATAAATATTCAAAATGTGTCCAGATGAATGAAATATTGTTTGGCATGAAGTTTCTTGTTTTTCTTCTTTTTCTCCTGAAATTCTTGGGGAAGCAGTGCTTCCAGTATTTCATTGCACAGTTCGCCACTGGATGTGATAAAATTTTTGTTGGCTGGGTCCCATCTAAACATTTGCTGAACTGCAAATTCCATTACCACCATGTGTTCAATTGTTGACTCCAGTTTAGGACATCTTTTTAAAACAAAAGATTGTATAAATATGAAGAAGGCTAAAATGTGTAGAAACAAGTATTTTTTCCATGGTCAGATGATCTAATGTCACATTTCTGTTTTTCCAGGGGGAAAAAGACCTGCAGACGGAAGAACAACTCTTTTTCAGGAGTGAGTGAGTGTGGTGTTTAAGGGCCCGTCGACAACAAGGTCATTTGGGCCCCTCTTTTTCAGGAGATATGTGGTTATCTGATATTAGCATATGAAAAAGCTTCTGAAAATTGTTTGAGTGATTCAATACCTGATCTTTCATACTGTTATGCAAAGCTAGGAAATCCTCAATTTATTCCTGATGGGATGCAACTTGAATTCAAAGAAATGCATGTAGCTCCTGGTAAAGGAAATGAATACTACATGAAAATGAAAAGAAGAAGAGCTCAAGCAAAGGATAGAATGCTTCAATGTTTTAACACATTTACTGGTTGTAATATAAGGGAATTCTATGAATTTAATAATGTAGAAAATTCTACCTTTGTAACAGAGCCTAATTCTCTGGGAATCAATAACAAAGAAACGGCTTGCAGCAAAGGAACAATACTTAATATAAATGATATTAAAAACCCAACAGTGGGTTCAGAAGAAGATAGCAAATGTGACTCAAAAGACACCCACAAAAGTATAGGTTCATCTCTTCCTCCTTCAGATGAATCTCTAGATGTCAAGTCTGAAGAAACTGATATTGATAAAACTGAAGAGGTTTGCCAAGCAACATCTGAGAGAAAAGCAGCATAACTTTATGTTGTGACTGCAGCTGTTGCATATGTAGCATATTTTTGTGAAAGTTACCAAGAATCATATGTGGCTGCTCAAGTTTGTAAATATTGGTAAGTAATAGTTACACTACCCAGAAAGTGATTTATGTAATATAATTTGCTTGCTTGATGTTCACCTAAATAGCAATTGCTAGTGTTTTAGGAAACTATGGATGTATTCAGAATACTTCATTTTTACAGGTATAGCCAGCTAGGGAAATCTGGGATGGCAACTCTTCTTGGAATGAAAGGCTCAGTTTTCCTGGAGTCTAGCAGTGTGGGCTACAAGTTGGCTTTACCACTTTTTAAGGAAGCAGTCCGTCTTGAGCCTGATTACTGGCAGTGGAATTATCTTTATGCCAAGAATATCAGAATGGTAGACATGATTGAAAAAGACAGAAATATAGTTCCTGAGAATGAAGTGGTAAGTGATTGAGAGAGATTTTCTTTTTAACATTAGTACAGTCTCAGTAGACTACTCATAGTACTGCAGCCTTAATGTATGAGAAGAGTTTCAGTGTTATGTGTTACACAATTTTTATTTCAGTTAATTGATGGAAATTAATAATTTCTTCACACTAGCTATATATAGGCTAAGGTTTTTGATAGATAGAGTCAACATGAAAAATTCAATGTCATGGCCCGGATTTGAACCACAGATCTCCTGGTTTCCATCCAGCCACTCTAACCCATTGAGCTATCATGGCCAACATGCTGTCCTGACATTAAATTCTCCATTTGACTCATATATTTCCCCGGTAGACCACTAGGGGCTGTTACATTCGAGATACACTGTTTGTGGTGACTTACTATCGTAAATACTGAAGTCCCAGGCTTCATCATTTAACTCTTATTATTTTAGTTAATTGATGGAAGTTAATCATTTCCTCATGCTAGCCATATATAGGCTAAGGTTTTTCATTGAGTCAACGTAAAAAATTCAATGCCATGGCCGGGATTTGAAGTTCCTCGTAATGAAGAACAGTTTAGCTGAGATTTATTTGATGCATCAGCGCTTTTTTCTGTGATTATTCATATAAAACTTGTCTCATTCACTTCATTATTTATTTTATTAAACAAAACACCAGAAATGCATTCAATAATATCATTGTTAATGTCATTTGACATTCCTGAAAACCAGTAGTAGTCTGATGTTCCTCTAACTGATCATCTGTTTGAACAATTAAGCTGTACATAGCTACCTCTGTTATCCAAATTTTCGAACTCATTACTACCCCTGAATAGGAGTTCCTGCTGAGGTAAATAGCAGAGAACATTTATCAGTCACCCCATTATATACCTATTTCGTTTCACATTTTCATCATGCTTTTCATCTGAGTTCTTAAACAAATTACTCAAAGAAATGTCAATTCTTATTTTTCCAAACTTTACTAACATTACAATGGAAGCAGTATGACTTTTTGAATTTTCATGATGAATCCTCAAGTTGCAAAAACTATCCATGTTGCTAATGCCATCTGTCATCCACACATTCTTTTCATTAGAAAAGAGCAGAAATGACAAACAAAATAGTTTTAAAATATGTCAAAACCACATAGCCAAGGAAACTCATTATGCCAAGGGATATTAAAAATAAAGGGGTTTCATAAAGGGGTTCTCCAACATTGCCAAACCCCTCACCCACTTGACAGAAGAACACCAGCCTTATGTGTGGACGGAGGACGCCGAAGGCGCTTTCCAGCATCTGAAGAACACACTGTGCAGTGCTCCTATTCTGGGATTCACACAACCAGGTGGCGCATTCATTGTGGACACCGACGCCAGCGACCATTGCATTGGAGGCGTCCTATCCCAAGTCCAGGACGGCTATGAGTGGATGATAGCTTACTACAGCAAGACGCTGTCCAAGGCAGAGAAGAACTACTGCGTCACCCGGCAAGAGTTACTGGCGATGGTAAAGACTTTGGAGCATTTCCACAAGTACCTGTATGGTCAGCCATTCCATCTGAGGACTGACCACTCCGCCCTCACCTGGCTACTGAGCTTTAGGAAACCGGAAGGCCAGACAGCACGTTGGGTCCAGAGGCTGCAGGAGTATGACTTCATCTCTGAACATCGTGGAGGGAAGAGCCACGGTAACGCAGATGCCATGTCCTGAAGACCCTGCTCAGAAGAGTGCGGCCAGTGCACAAGAGTGGAAGAGAAGGAGCATGCTGCAGCTGTCCGAGTGGTCACGGCAGTGCCTGCGGATGGCTGGGATAGTACAGGCCCGAGAAGGGAACAGCTGGCTTACGCAGACTTGGGGTCACTCTTCAGAGAAGTGGAGGCAGGGACAAGACCAACCTGGGAGGACATTGTACTGAGGAACGCCACCTACAAGTTGAACTGGGCCCAATGGGACTCACTGGAGATCAGAGAGGGCATGCTGTTCCGGGTATGGGAATCACCTGATGGGAAGATGCAGACAGAACAGTTGGTACTTCCTCGAAGTAAGGTCCCGGAGGTCTTGGAAGAAGTGCACGCCGGTACTTCATGAGGACACCTGGGAGCAAACTGAACAATCGAACAACTCCGACAGCGCTACTACTGGTTGAGGCTCCGAGCAGATGCTGAGAGTTGGTGCGGTTAATGTCACGTGTGCACGGCGAATCGCGGGCTCCAAACTAGAAGCCGGAACGCATGCAGCAGTACAACGTCGGAGCGCTATTCGAACAGATTGCCGTTGACATAGCTGGACCATTCCCAGTGTCCAACCGAGGCAATAGGTACCTGATGGTGGTCGTGGACTACTTTACCAAGTGGCCGGAGGTGTATGCTATCCCGAACCAGGAGGCAAAGACAATCACAGACTGCCTCATGGAGCAGGTGTTCTGCCGATTTGGGGTGCCGTTAGAGCTCCACAGCGACCAGGGCACCAACTTTGAGTCCAACCTAATGAAGGAGGCACTACAAAGGCTTGGGGTGAACAAGACCCGCACGACGCCTTTACATCCCCAGTCGGATGGCATTGTCGAAAGGTACATCAAGACCTTAGAAGAACACCTGAGGAAGGTCGTGGCCAGCCATCAGCGAGACTGGGACGTCAAGGTGCCACTGTTCTTGCTGGCCTACCGCTCGTCTACACATGACACAACTGGGATGACGCCTCCCTTGTGACCCGGCCTTTGGGAGCCCCCTGGATGCAAAAAAGCCAGCAACTGAGTATGTGGAGAACCTGGTGACCATCTCCACGATATGCATGAGATGGCTCGTCAGAACATCCAGAAGGCGAGCAATCACATGAAGACCCGATACGACAGGCAAGCAACAGTCAGGGGTTCCAGCAGGGTGGCCTAGTCTGGTTGTACTGCCCTATCCGGACCAAGGGACGCTGCCCGAAACTTCAACAGCCGTGGCAAGGACTGTACCGGGTGGTGAAGAGGATTAACGACGTGGTCTAATGCATCCAGAAGATGCCCCGAGGGAAGATGTTGGTGATACACCTGGATCATCTGGCCCGTTACGATGGTGCTGTATGGGACAACCAGCCTTGAGGAGGGAGCAGTGTCACGGCGACGCGCACATAAAGTTCAGTGCAGAGAGATAAGCATGGCTTGTGTACACAAAGAGCCTGCAGATAAAGATAGCCGGAGATAAAAGGCTGGCCATCATAACTAAAGTTACGCTTCTGGAAGGTTCAGGTTTCGTCTGGTGATAGACATTCGATTTCTTGTTTGTTAATGAACAGTCTCAAGTTATCAATGAAGTATTTAAGGAAGCGACAACTCGCCAAGGGTCAGTCGTAAACACAGTGTAGTAGTAAACAGCTGCAAAGTGTTGTAACGAGAAGTAATGTAAACAGGTGTAATCAGAACGCTGTTTGTTGTGGACATCGACCTTGGTAGACTGTGACTGTATGTAACATAATGTGACTACTGTAAGAATAGAACAGAGTGTATTTCTACGGAAATAAAGAATATTTTGAAGTTCTGTAACTCAAACTTTTAATTCTACGAACCCGAAAAGTCACAATAGTACTGGGTATAATGCCTGCATTCCTAGTTAGAAACCATATTTTAATAAGGTGAATAAGAAAAAGCGTTTAGAGTTTGCTGAACAGTATGTGATGAAACCAACAGAAATCTGGGATAAGGTTCTCCGGTCGGACGAGAGCAAATTCTGCTTATAAGAGAGTGATGGACATCTTAAAGTGTGGAGACTGCAAAGTACAGAATGGGAACCTAAGAACATGGTAGGTACAGTGAAACATGGTGGCAGTAGTGTGATGGTATGGGGCTGTATACTCCATCTAGATTTGGGGAACTGGTGTTCATAGATGGATCATGGACAAATTTGAATACAAGAGGATTCTTGAAAACAATCTAAAAAGAGTGCAGAGAAGTTGGGATTAGGGCATGATTATTACTTCCAGGAGGACAATGATCCGAAGCATACTGCTAAAATTGTAAGGCTTTGGATCATGTACAACACTCCTCACACTTTGTAGACACTGCCCCAATTTCCAGATTTAAATCCTATAGAGAACATCTGGAAGGAACTCGAGGAGCATGTGAGGAAGCATCACATCAGAAGCAAGGATCATCTGAGAGAACTTCTTCAAACAGAGTGGAGAAATATAGACTGTGCAGTCACATACAGACAATGCCCAAACAATTATCAGCAGTAATTCAAAGAAAGGGGATGATAACTAAATACTAGCTGTTCTTTGTTCGAATACTTATGTCCAGATGTAAAGTAACCATTTTATTTCTCCTTATACTGCAAATTAGTTTCAGTTGCTATTTATGGATTTATATGTTTAATGGAAGACTCAAGTTTATGTTGTACCGGTTGTATTTATGTATGCTTACTCTGCTTAATTTTAAAATAATATAAGTAATAAATATGTTTATTAAATTAACTTTAAAGAGAGTCGATTAATGACACTAAACAACACTTACTTTTAAATTTTTCCGGAACATGTTTCTGAGGCTTTGCCTCTATCATCAGCCGGCCCTCGACTAGTTCTCATTGGTGTAGTTGACGATATTTTGTCACAGGTCTCCTCTGGTGGCGGTTCAAGGAACTTGCTGAACAAATCTTTCTGGGGAATGCTGAAATCAGCAGAAGAATACAAAACAGAATACAACAAAATAATTGAAATAGCACAAAAAAAATAACTTTCCCAAATCATTAGTGGACAAAAAAGAAAACTTAGCAAAAAAGATGCTACTAAAGGAAACCACAACCCTCTCAGCTACAGAAACTAACATGATTTTCAAAAAATTCACTTACCATCCATGGGCATATGATAAATTCAAAAAAGTCTTCAAAAAACAAAACATTCAACTAGCACCAGTCAACCATTTCTCCTTAAAAAACCTAATTGGCTCAAACATCAAAGATGCCATTCCATCTAACAAAAAATCTGGTATATATCAAATTGAATGCAATGACTGTAGTCAAATTTATATTGGAAAAACCAAAAGAAATTTAGAAACAAGAGCAAAGGAACACTTTAGAAACATAAAATATAAACAATTAGAAAAATCAGCAGTTGCCACACATTTTTGGGGAAAAAACCACAATATAAATCCAGAACCAAAACTACTAAAACATACATCAGGAAAACAAGAACTATCCACATGGGAACAAATCTTCATTTCAAAAAATAGGAACAAAGTATTCAATTTCAACATCCCCCAGAAAGATTTGTTCAGCAAGTTCCTTGAACTGCCACCAGAGGAGACTTGTGACAAAATATCGTCAACTACACCAATGAGAACCAGTCGAGGGCCAGCTGATGATAGAGGCAAAGCCTCAGAAACATGTTCCGGAAAAATTTAAAAGTAAGTGTTGTTTAGTGTCATTAATCGACTCTATTTAAAGTTAATTTATCATAACAACACTGTTTTCAACACTTCCAAGAAAGGAATTGAAATATGTTTATGTTCAAATAGATTAGATTAGATTGATTTGCATTCAGTAGGTTCACTTGTAGCCAGAAAAGGCTGTGAACATTGAACATGTCCAGAGGTATAAAGTTTAATAGCATATATATGTACAAAAGTTAACATAAGACACATATTATAGTATAAAGGCAATATGAACAACATTATGGAAAACAAAGTAGGGATAATTATATATGATACAAAATAAAACACTTTTTAATTCAGCTTTCACTTGGCTTATGCCAGAATGTGTCAACCTTTTTGCAATGGATACCATTCTTGTTATTTCTTAAATACATATACATTAAAAATAAACTTTCAACATGCATCAAAGATTTATTGGTAATGATTTGTCATTGGAACAGTTAGATACTACTTACAGAGCTACAGAAGCATTATCAGGATAATTTGTCATTCAGATAATCTTGAACACAATAAAAAGATTTTGAACAGCATTTTTAAAAGCACCAAAATTATCAATTTTTTCTTTAAGAACATTAGGAAGTGTACCAAATATTTTGATAGTTTCATAATACACACCTTTCTGGAAGCAAGAAAGTTTAGCACTGGGATAATGGATATTATACTTTTGTCTAGTGTTTATTCGGTGAATTACATTATTTGTTGCAAATATGGCACGATTGCATACAAAGAATTTTAGGATCGAGTATATATACATGCAAGGAAGCGTTAATATCTTCAATCCTGTAAAAAGATCTTTACAGGAGCATCTGTTGTGGGTATTAGTTATGATTCTTATAACCTTTTGCATAAGAAATACTTTTTTACTTTCTACTGAGTTGCCCCAAAATAATATTCCGTATTTCATAATAGAGTTAAGGTATGCATAATATACTAATTTAAGTGTGTCAATAGAACTCACATTAGCCAGCTCTCGAATAGCATAACAGGCAGAGCTGAGTTTAGATAAGATATAATTTATATGAGCTTTCCAATCTAAACATCTGTCCACTTGAAGGCCCAGAAATTTTATGCTGTCAATTTCTTCTAATAACATATCATTAATCCCAATTTCTATTTGAGTATGTGACGTACGACAGGTTATAAATTTGACCACTTTTGTTTTGTCTAAATTCACAGATAATTCGTTCTCTTCAACCCAGCATGACATACAGTTCAAAACATAATTCATTTTAATTATACACTCGTTTAAATTTGTACTGGTCACCAGGACACTAATGTCATCAGCGAAAAGCACTGTACTTGCAATGTCCGTTATATAAAGTGAGAGGTCATTTATATAGATCAGAAATAATAAAGGCCCTAACAACGAGACTTGGGGTACTCCATGAGTTACTACTTTCCAGTTCGAAGTTTGTTTTTCATAACCAATATCACTGACGGCTACTTCAATGTTCTGTTTTCTTTCATTTAGATATGATACAAACCATCTTAAAAGTTCATGTTTTAGCCCATAGAATTCCAGTTTTGCTATAAGAATGTCATGATTAACACAATCAGAAGCCTTTGCTAGATCACAAAAAATTCCACCTACATGTCTTTTATCATTTAAGGCAGTCAACACTTCATGTGTAAGCACAAAAGTGAATCGAGAAGATATTGACACATTGCTTCACTCACACTGTTTATTCACAGAACATGTTTCAAGAGCTTTTGCTCTTATCATCAGCTGGTCCTCACATTAGCTTGTGCTAATTTGTGCTTCACTGTCCCTATGCTTCTTTCAAGTTTATACTTTGACTGCATGTGTAAGTTTGTAAGTTACATTATTAGTCGATATCCCCTTTCTGAATCCAAACTGATCACTGACAAGTATGCTGTTATATTCAAGGTGTTTATACAGTCTGGTGAACATTGCTTTTTCAAGAACTTTAGAAAAAATTGGCAAGAGAGATATTGGTCTATAATTTGAAACATTATTGCATTCGCCTGTTTTGAAAAGAGGTTTAACAATTGAGTATTTCATTCTGTCAGGAAAAATACCAGTCTTTGGAGATTCATTACATAAATAACTAAGGGGAATGCTAATTTGTGAGGAGCAAGATTTTAAGATATTTGTAGTTATTTCATCATAACCGGAAGAATTCTTCATTTTTAAAGAGTCAATAATTTTATTTATTTCGGTAGATGTAGTTAAACTGACTTTAAATGTAGGTACAGAGTTTGTGAAACTTGATCTCAGAAATTCTAGTGCAGCATCTTTACTTCCATAATTAATATTTAATTTTTTTGTTACATCCAAAAAGAATTTATTAAACAATTCTGCAACTTCAAGAGGTTTGGCAATTTCATGATTGTCAACATTGAGTGTTATTGGGCAATTTTCTAATGAGTGTTTACGTGTCACATTTTTTATTATATTCCAAGTGGTTTTCATTTTATTGTCTGAGTTCTGAATTAGTTTATTATAATGCAATACTCTAGCTGCTATTATTACCTTCTTTAGAAGTTTACAATATTTTTTGTAGTAGTTTTTTAATTACAAATTGTTACTGACTCTAACTTGCTCATATAGTTCTCTTTTACGCCTGCATGAGGTTCTAATTCCTAAAGTGATCCAGGAATTGTTGTTTTTGAAGTTAAATGTTTTTTTATACTTAGATGGGAAGAAAATTCAAAGTGAGTTTTAAAGAATTGAAGAAAGCTATTATATTTGTTGTTGGTTCCATTAATCTCATAGTTTTGTTTCCAAGATTCAAGTTTAAGGTTCTTACTAAATTCATTCAGAGTATTTTCGTTTATTTCCCCATAATTTGTATATGTGTATTTAGGTTTGAGTTTTAAATTTATCTTATCAATCCTTAGAATTTGTGCATCACGATCTGATAGTCCATTAGTTTTTGATAGACAGAGCAAAATTTAGTTATATCTGAATTTAGAAATATATTACAAATTTTTACAAATATATTATTACAAATATATACTTATGTCGGCCTCTGTATTTAGAACTGGAGCATGCTAGATGACTGGCCTCAAGGGATGCATCATCAACCGGTCCTAGTGGATCAGTCACAAACTAATGCAATTGAAATCTGAAAGTAAATTTGCTTGGGATTTCCATTCTTTGAACAAAAATTAATGTAAAATTTGCGCACACTTTCATCAATTTATTAGCTGTTTCTGGTGGCTACAGAGACAACGTTAATGCCACACCACAGAGTTGTGGGCATTTGTAGTTCTGTTTAGAATTTCCAGGGAGAGGTGATAAGTTTGAATTCCATACCGGCTTCTTTACGTGTATACAGTAGAGAACAGACTAATACAAAACTGCAACATTGTTCAAGTACTACTATACCTAACTGTATCTACTTTGTTCAGTTGCCTTTTCTATTCTTCAAATATGTACTCAGTATGTTGTTGTTGTTGTTGTTGTTGTAGTTGTTGTCAAATGCTAGGTTTTGGCAATGAAGCCATTAGCTCTCTTGCTCTCCAATATTTCTGTGTAGTTGGTCCGGCAGGTAGGACTTCACAGGTTAGAAGATGTTCTTCAGTCATTTCCTCTTCTTTATTGCACAGAGGAAAATTTGGACCTGTATAAATTCCTATTCTGTGTAAGTGTTTGGCCAAATAATCATGTTCCGCAAGTAATCTAAAATTACTTTTAATCATTAAAAATAATTCCCTGTGCATCCCAGAAACCACTTGCCATAAGCTTGTTAGCTGAAAAAATTGACTTTGTCATTCTGGAGTTGGTTCACCTGCCACAATCCACTCTTCTGAGTGTGATTTACTTTCTGGAGTGTAGTGATGTATCCAAGTTTCGTCCATGGTAATAAGCAGTCTAAAAAATTCACTGGATTTTTACGATAGATCTCCAAATTCTTAACAGAAAGAGTTTTTCTTTGCAACTTTTGAGCAGGTGTCAACAAATGCAGCACTCATCTTACACAAACCTGTAAAAATTCAAAACACTACTTAAAATGTTACCTGGACGTTCTTTTGATATTTTTACAGCCTCTGTTAATCTGCAGCCTTCCAGTACTAAACGATGAATTGTTTCAATGATCTCTGTAGTTGTGACTTCCACAGGACATCCAGAGCGAGACTCAACACTAGTGCTTGTATGTCCCATTGTAAACTCTGCAACCCAGCTTTTAATAATGGCATATGAAGCGGCAGAGTCTTTGAATGTACTGTCTATTTCCTTCTTGATTTCTTTAGATATTAAACCTTTAAAATGGAAGTATTTAATAACTGCTCGTTTTTCCAAATCTTCTAGTTTTGTGAAACCTCTACACTTGCCTTGTTTAAAATGTTGTCATTCAAAAACTAAACAAGCCATTGACCTGTAAGTATGGATACAAGCTAGTCTAGAGTTAAACTATATGATGCTATATGTCAAACTGATCCAGTGGCACTATCTCTACATGAGGCCTGGAACTTATCGACCAACCTTTGTAAATATTTTTTAATTTTCGATCACACAACAATACACAAGGTCCTGCTGGAAAGCAGTCAGATTGCTAGAAGTTTCTATTGTATCAAGAGAAAATGGGTCATGGATCCAACCCAACCTTTTGTTTTGTATGTAGGTCAGAAGCATAGGATGTTCTGTAAAGAAGTACCTGTGCTGCCTTGCTCAGCAGCAGGGGAAGCTGCTTTAGTTGAGTTATGCAGGCCACAAAGGAAAGGAATAATAATGGAAAAGTTGAAATTTTGATATAGATGTTTGATAAAAGAAGAGAAAGAGATTTTACGGTTATGCATGGACCAGCAAAACTGTATGAAAAGTAAGATCTGTTGGTGGATAGGGGAAGAAAGTAAAATGAGAGAAATAGAATAGGAGACATTTGAGAGAAGGGAAGAGAAAATGGAGAAGGATTTTGGAAGATGGTGAGAAATAGGATAGAGGACATAGAAGACAAGAGTTATGGCGCAGATTAGAAAGTAAAAAATCATTGGGATTCTATAGAACAATAAAAAGGGAGTGGGAAAAAGAGGAATATGTGGATAATTGCAATAAGGGAGAAGGAGAAGGGCTAGTATGGATGTGGACAGGAACACTGTTTCTAAAGGGGCTAAGGGAAGAGATAAAAGGTGTGTAAACTATGTGGATTAGAAGAGAGCATGGAGCAGTGGAGTGGAGAAATAAGATATGGGAGGAAAACTGGGATAAAATGAACAACAAAAAAGTAGCCAAGGGAATGCTGACAGGAAAAAGGGAAAAGAAGAATAAGAGCATACAGGATTATGTAGAAAATGAAGCTAGCTACAGTGAAGCAATAAATATTGCACAAATATAAATATTTATAACAAAAAACTTCACTTATCTTAAGAAAATGGTGTTAATTCTTCTTTCTAATGGAGAGTGTGAGTGAGTGTGTGGTGTTTTAGGGCCCGTCGACAACAAGGTCATTTGGGCCCGAAGTCAACATTAAAACCTAAAAGCTATAACAATTTGGTTAAAAAGGTAAAATACAATAAAAACACTCATATGTTAAAAGGACATTAAAAACGATATAAAGACTAATAATTTAAAATCTCTAAAAGCAATAGATATAAAACACAAGTCATACTTGTTTATTAAAACCGATTTTAAAAATAAACTGCAGTGCCTTATCCACGGCCACTGGGTCGTCACCTAAAATACTGAGCAAGTTAGCTCCCAAGCCCAAAGACTGGCGAACGCGGGCGTACTGCGGGCAATCGAGTAAAATATGCCGCACAGTGAGGCGTACGGCACACGGAGCACACACTGGGGCCGGTTCCCCTCTCAACAAATGACCATGAGTAGCTCGTGTGTGCCCAATTCTCAGCAGGGTGAGTATCACCTCGGCTCGCCGGTTATCCCTGCAGGAAGTTAGCCAGGGTTGTATGCTCTCCTTTATTGCCCGGAGTTGTGTGCCTTCCAAAGCTGTCCAGGAGTGCTGCCAAGCAGAGAGGAGTTGGCGACGGAAAAAACGTTGCACATCCTGGTATGGCACAGTAGTTGTTAAACTCCGGGGCAAACGGCAAGCGGACTTTGCAGCCGCCTCCTCGTTTCCGGAAATCCCCACATGGCCTGGGGTCCAAGTAAAAACAAAATTGTACCCGCGCCTGAGCATTTGCGAGATCTGGGCCTGTATTTTTAAAACGAGGGTGTGAGCGGCAGTGTGCTGTTGCAAGGCCTGAAGAGCACTCAGAGAATCAGTGCAGACAATAAAAGAGCCAGGAGCTAACTTGCAAATAAAAAGAGCAAATAGAAGATGGCATACAGTTCTGCGGAAAAAACTGAAGTGGAGTCCAGAAGGCGAAATTTATGAGCCTCACCGTTAATGAAGAATGCGCAACCCGTAGTGCTACCTAACTGAGAACCGTCTGTAAAGACCGGAACATAGTTAGGGTAGAGGCCCAATAGTTCGGCAAAAAGTTGTTGGAACACCGAATGTGGAGTAGCGAGTCTAGAGTTGCTTGAAAGAGCGAGATCGAACACCGCACGATCGAGCTGCCATGCAGGATAAGGGCAGATGGACGATCTCTCCACGCGAGGCATTCGGAGGCCATGGGAATGTAGGAGGTCCCGAAATCTTATTCCCATGGGGCGTGTCCGAGAACCAGGGCGCATATAACGGTGGACTAAATCTGGACACAGAACTGGTTTAAAACAAGGATGATTGGGATAACTTGCCAACTTCGAGACGTACGAGCAGAGTAACAGCGAGCGACGAATATGGAGTGGAGGTTCGCCTGAGTCTGCATACAGGCAGTCGACTCGACTGGTGCGGAAAGCTCCTGTGGCAAGGCGGATGCCAGTGTGATGCACGGTGTCTAAAAGGCGAAGTTTAGAGGCGGTCGCTGCGCCATAAACAAAACTGCCATAGTCCAGCTTGGACCGAACCAGAGAGCGGTACAGCCTCAACATTACCGTGCGATCGCCCCCCCCCCCCCAAGATGCTCCAGATAATACCTTCAGCACCCGAAGAGAACGATCGCAAGAGGCTCGAAGGTGACGAATGAGCTGCTCCCAATTTAGTTGTCGGTCCAAGTAGAGGCCCAAGAACTTCAGGTGTGAGACAAATGGCAGGGGTGTGCCGTTCAAATGAAGATCAGGAGGCGGGTGAATACCTCGTAGGCGGTGAAAGTGGATACACTGCGTCTTCGCAGCTGAAAAACGGAAGCCGGTTTGAAGCGCCCAAGCTGCTAGCTGGGTAATGGTCAGCTGCAGTTGGCGCTCAATGTGATCTATGTTGGCAGACCTATAATAGACTGTAAAGTCGTCAACATAGAGGGATGATGGAATTCCACTTCGAACGGCACTAGTGATGTCGTTAATCGCTACGGCAAAAAGGGTGACGCTCAAAATCGACCCTTGAGGTACACCGTTCTCCTGTATCCGTTCCTGGGATATCGTTTTTCCTATGCGCACACGAAAACGGCGAAGTTTTAAAAAATTGCATAAAAACTCGGGTAGATGACCACGCATGCCGTAACCATGTAGGTTACGGAGTATGCCGTACCGCCAAGTGGTGTCATAGGCCTTCTCCAGGTCGAGGAACACGCCCACGGTATGTTGCTTCAGTAGAAAGGCATCGGAAATATACCCCTCAAGGCGTGTTAGATTATCGACACTTGAGCGATGGCGACGAAAACCGCATTGCAAGTTGGACAGATGGTTATGTTTTTATAGCCACCAATTTAACCGAGCGTTTATGATTCGCTCGAAGGTCTTACAGATGACACTCGTCAGGCAAATGGGGCGGTAGCTAGATGGAAGTGTGCAGTCCTTTCCGGGTCGAGGGATGGGGATGACAATACCCTCTCGCCAGGAGGAAGTGAAAACCCGCTCATGCCAAATGCGGTTATAGATGTTTAAAAGGAAACATCGCGCCTCAGATGGAAGATGTAGCAGCATCTGTCGGTTTACGTCATCGGGACCTGGAGAAGAATCCTTTGCTAACGCCAGAGAATGGGCGACCTCGGCTGCTGTAAAAGGTTGGTTGTACGGCTCGGTGCAGTCACTATTAAAATTCAGTGGTACCCGCTCCGCCTTTTCCTTAATAGGCAGGAAGAGAGCGTCATAGCGGGCAGTTTGGCTAGTAGCAGCAAATGAGGTAGCTAGGGCTTCAGCTATGTCCTGCTCGGTGGTGCACATGGAACCGTTGATGGCAAGGCCGGGAATTACCGTCCGGCGATACTTGCCATACATCCGCCGAACAGCTGACCATACTTGTTGGGTAGAGCTGCGCCGGGAAAGCGAAGACACATAGGCTTCCCAAGATTTACGCTTTGCGTTGCGCAGTATAAAGCGTGCCCTAGCGCGAGAACGTTTGAAGGCGACGAAGTTCCCTTCCATCGGGTGCCGCTGAAAAACGCGCAATGCACGTTTGCGTGCTTTGATTGCCAAACTGCATTCCTCAGACCACCGCGGTACAGGGATATGACGTGGTGTAGGTGAACCTCGAGGAATGCTGGATTCTGCTGCGAGCAGGATCGAGCAAGTAAAATATTCGACCATTTCATCGATGGTGTCGAAACCATCGTCGATGAGGTGTATGAGGGATTGGAATTTTCCCTAGTTAGCTTTGGAAATAATCCAGCGAGGATGTCGAGAAGGTACACATTGGTGGCCAGAAAAATGAATGTTAATGGGGTAATGATCACTGCCAAAGAGGTCGGAAAGTACTGACCACTCAAGGAGTGGTACTAATGACGGACTGCAGAAAGAAAGGTCTAGTACGGAATGTGTACCATAAGCGGATGATAGGAATGTCGGGTCACCAGTATTTAGCAGAAGCAGGTCAGACTTATCGAAGACGTCTACGAGGAGGCATCCACGGGCGTCATCAGTGTCTGATCCCCAGAGCGTGTGCTTGGCATTCAAATCTCCCACAAGGAGTAGTGGTGAGGGGAGCTGAGCCAATAGAGCTAGATGATCACGCTCTGGAACTATACTGAGCGGCGGCAGGTACATATTACAGATGGTAAAACTGATGCTCTCCAGCTGTATCCGAACGGCCACAGCTTGCAATGGTGTGGTGAGAGGAACGTTGGCGGCTGAGATGTTAGGCGCCACTAAGGTAGCAACGCCACCGCTTGCACGCATACCTGCAAGAGAGTCGCTTCTAAATGCACAGAAAGAGTGAAGGTGTAACGAGTGATTGGGATGTAAGTGGGTTTCCTGGAGGCAAATAATTGACGGTGACCGTTGAGAAACTAAATGTTGTAGGTCTTGAGCACGAGCTCGAAAACCATTGACATTCCACTGGATTATTTCCATGAAGAATTTTTAACGGGCCCTTTTTAACTTTTTTCTTGACCTTGGCTGACTTGGGCCCTACGATTCGAAAATCGTTAGCCTCCTGTGACTCCGCTGATGTTCGGGAGTCAGAACTCCTACGGCTCGTAGAACGAGACCGGGATCTAATAGAAGGCGAGCGACTTCGCGATCTATGTTGTGGCCGGGATCGGTTTTTCACATTTACTACTGGACTGTTGTTACTCGGTGATGGCTTGGGTGGCTGGAGTCTGTACGGCTGAAACGGAGGCTGTGCTGGTGGATATACAAGCAGTCTGAGACGTGGGTTTAACGGCTAGAAAGTCAGTCTGCGTGGAGGAGTGGGCGACAGGGACGTGTTGAACAGCAACAGTGGTATTGGGAGTACGGCGAGCTGCTGATGCATATCCAGTAGTAGTAGCAGGCTTTAATTGCTCAAAGCGCCGTCGTGCCTCTGGAAAAGTCAGGCGTTCCTTTACACGTAGCTCCTGAATGCTCTTTTCGTCCATGAATCTAGGGCTCTGTCGCGAACTGGAGGGGTGACTGCCGCCAGAGTTCACGCAACAAGGTGTTCGACTGCAGTTTGGATCGTCGTGCTTCGGTAGGCCACATTGCTCACAAAGAGCAGGATTGGTACATGTGACCTTAGTATGTCCGAACCGCTGACATTGGAAACAGCGCATGGGGTTCGGGACATACTGGCGGACGCTAGCACGTTCATAGCCGCAATAGATGTACTGGGGTAGCTTAGTCCCGGCGAAAGTAAGAAAAACCGTACGTAGTGGGTACTCCTTGCCATCTTGTTTTCGAGTTAGCCGGTACGCCTGACAAACGAGTTGATCGGAGAGGCAACTTACTATTTCCTCATTCGCAAGACCATCCAAGCTGGAGGTGGTGACTACTCCTCTGCAGGTGTTAAGGGTTTTGTGTGGGGCTACCCGGATCGGGTAGGAGCCCAACAAAGACGCTTTTTGAAGTTTCTTAGATTGCTCTGCAGTTGTGGTCTCTAATAGTAAGTTGCCGTCGCGGAGACGCGTAGCGTTTTTGACAGGGCCACTGATCTTATCGAGCTCACGCTTTATATAAAATGGGCTTATATCCTTAAACGTTTTGCCATCACATGCCAAGGTCATCAATAAGTAAGGGTCAATGAAGGAGGTTTTGCGCGGAGACATGATGATATTGACCCCCATCCAGAACCGTCGGCGTCAGCCTGCCATCCGGGGGTTAAAGAAAGAAAGACAACCGAATCTTCACGGTCTGTGCCGTCATGGGGACCCCACCCATAACCGATCTCATTTGTACTCAGAAAAGCTACCCTTCAATATCCACTGCTTGTCCGTATGGGTAAACCGTTCACCACGCACACCCCGACTTTATGCCTCTACCACAGGAATAACCGCCTGTGCCTCCCCACTTTAGGCCGCGCTGTGCATAAAGGGCACACGCGGATTCAGGGGACTTGTGGTTGATTACACCGGGGTTCCGTCAGCGGTAACACGTCCGGTCCGTGATACTAACCCAACGGCAACACGGCCGTCGGGAGATTAACACAGACCGGGCCTTCAAGGAGCTACGTGGGTGTACTTGACGGTGTGGACGGGCTCCGCACCTAAGGCTCCACATAGGGGCAGTGCGAAGGGTCCGCTCAACCTTCACTTTTGAGACCTCCAGAGAGCACACATGTCGGAAGCCGCGCTGAAAACCGTGGGACAGAACCACAGAGATAGGAGAGATCCCTGCTGGTGAGACAGGAGTTATAAACCTAAGACCTTAAGTGCTAATAATTATAATAAAAAACTAGAAGGGGAAGAAGGTGATGCATACTGATCAGCAGTAGCAGAGCGTGGCACAGTTGATGGAGGTGAAGGGGATGAATTGAGGGTGAGTGGCTAGGGACCCCGGGATCGCCAATCCCGTACCTACCGTAGTAGGTCCCTGGGGAAAAATACCAGAGCCTCTTCTGCCAGTTTTCGGGGTTACTGATGGGCCTTCTCGGCAGCCGTAGCGGTCCTGGGGTACACCAAGTCCCCACCGTACATCACCCCATCAGTCAGTCCCCTACTTCCTGTTGCCCACCCCTCGGGACGAGGACCGCAGAGGTTGGATTTTGAGGGGCTTCTAATGGAGATTGATTTCAAAAAGAGATTGCTTTCATTGTCAGTCCATCAATAAACTTTGTAGTCAAGGATTCCAGTTATCATGTTATTATGTTTTTTCAACATTACCAAAATCTGAAAACAAAAAAAAAACCTAAAAACAGAATCAACTGCTGGTATTTCAAAATTCATTACGTGATGTAATGATTGATTACATGGTAACCGGAATCCTTGACTATGAAGTTTACTGATGGACTGACGATGAAAGCAATCTGTTTTTGAAATCGACCTCCATTTATTTGAAAGAAGAATTAACACCATTTTAAAGTATAAACTTGAAAGAAGCGTAGGGACAGTGAAGCACAAATTAGTACATAAGTGAATCAAGAATATATTGACACATTGCTTCATTCACACTGTTTATTCACAGGACATGTTTCAAGAGCTCTTGCTCCTATCCTCAGCTGATACTCGATTAGTGTAAGTTGTAGTGGTTTCTTCTTTCTCCGTATTGTCAACAGATGGCGTGATGTACTTGTCAAAGATGTCCGGTGGTGGAGTTTCAAAATTCATGACTCTATGACGATTTTTGTTAATGAAGATTTTTTCCATACAGAAAGGTCTATGGGGTGATTAACGTATTTTATTAGAGATGTTTCCAAATTGATGTCATGTCTAGTATTCAAAAAATGAAAAGCCACTACTGATTTTTCTGTTTCACCATTTTTAATGTTTCTTATATGTTGTGGAAACGTTGAGTCAGACTGAAAAATTCAATGCCATAGCCGGGATTTGAACCACGGATCTTCTGGTTTCCGTCCAGCCGCACTACCATTGTGCTACTATGGCCAACGTGCCGATATGACATTAAATTCTCCAACTGACTCGTATTTTCCCGGTAAACCACTTAGGAGTTCTCATAAACACATGAGACAACTACCTTAATGGCGACTTACTACATGTAAGTACTTTAAGGCCCGGGCTTTATAGTTAACCACTATTAGGTTAATTAATGGAAATTAATTATTCTTTCACACTGGCCGTGTGTAGGCTAAATTTAGCCTACACACGGCCAGTGTGAAAGAATAATTAATTTCCATTAATTAACCTAATAGTGGTTAACTATAAAGCCCGGGCCTTAAAGTACTTACATGTAGTAAGTCGCCATTAAGGTAGTTGTCTCATGTGTTTATGAGAACTCCTAAGTGGTTTACCGGGAAAATACGAGTCAGTTGGAGAATTTAATGTCATATCGGCACGTTGGCCATAGTAGCACAATGGTAGTGCGGCTGGACGGAAACCAGAAGATCCGTGGTTCAAATCCCGGCTATGGCATTGAATTTTTCAGTCTGACTCAACGTTTCCACAATTTAGCCTACACACGGCCAGTGTGAAAGAATAATTAATTTCCATTCTTATATGTTCTTTAGTTCTGATGTTAATATTTCTTTTTGTTTTTCCTATATAAATTTTAGGGCAAGTTTCACATTTGATCTCATAGATTCCTGGTTTTTCTTTGGTAGTGTTTGAATTTTTGGGAGGGCCTTTTAACAAATTTCTGATATTAAACCTATTTTGAGGTGAAAAAGTTTTTTCTCTTTTTCTCCTGTTGGTTCTAGGGTGGTGGTTTCTTTTATTTTCATAGCTTTGTTGAGTCTGTTAACTGTTTTGTCTACTAAATTTGGGTTGAAACCGTTGGATATAGCTACTTTTTTTATGTGTAGGTATTCTTGATAATCTTCTCTGTTTAGTGGAAAGTTGATCATCCGAAAGATTAAACTGTTGAAAATGGCATGTTGGTGTTGTTTTGGGTTGAAACTGTTGTTCTTAATGTAATTATCTGTGTGTTTCGGTTTCCTGTAAATACCAAAAGTGAGTTTGTTGTTCATTTTTTTGATCTTGATGTCCAAAAAGGGGAGCACACCATCCTCTTCTGTTTCCAATGTAAATTTTATAGCTGGATTTTGTATATTCAAAAGTTTAAGACCATCTTGTATGAGTTTTTTAGGTACTATTGCAAAAATGTCGTCAACATAGCGATACCACACTTTGAAATAATTTGGAAAAGCTTTTGTGATATGTGTTTCAAAAGCACTCATGAATAAATCTGCCAAGAAGAGAGACAATGGGTTGCCCATAGCTAGGCCCGTTTTTTGTTTATAGATCTGTCCATTAAAGCTGAAAAAATTTTGATTGATACAAATTTCTGTAAGTTGTGAAAGTTCTTCTATTTCTTCAGGTGTTATTTGTATTGATTCCAGCCATTTTTTGAGAAGTGGAGTAAGCTCATTGGTAGGTATACTTGGATATAAAGAAATGACGTCAAAGGAAACTAAAGCATCTGTAGAGTTGATCTTTGTGTCCTTCAGGAGATTTAACAATTCAAACGAGTTTTTGATACTTAAATTTTCAAATTTTGTGAAGGATCTGAAGATTTGAACCAGCTATTTTGATAGTTGTCATGGTCGGGATTTGAACCACGGACCTCCTGGTATCCATCCAGTCACTCTAACCCATTGAGCTACCATGGCCAACGTACCATCTTGCCATTAAATTGTCCATTTGACTCGTGTATTTCCCCGGTAGACCACTAGGGGCTCTTGCATCCGAGATACACTGTTTGTGGCAACTTACTAATGTAAGTACTTGAGTCCCAGGCTTCATCATTTAACTCATTTAACTTGGATGCGAGAGCCCCTAATGATCTACCGGGGAAATACACGAGTCCAATGGAGAATTTAATGTGAGGACAGCACGTTGACCATGGTAGCTCAATAGGTTAGAGTGACTGGATGGATACCAGGAGATCCGTGGTTCAAATCCCGACCGTGGCATTGAATTTTTCATGTTGACTATCAAAAACCTTAGCCTATATACGACTAGTGTGAAGAAATGATTAATTTTCATCAATTAACTGTGCATTAGTTTGTTCATCACACACATACACAAAAGTATATGATTTTTTTCTTTGTAATTATTAGTAATATTTATTTTTATTCTATTCAAAACAGAAAAAGTTCATATTTCTAATAAATATTAATATTTTGGAAAACTAATGCACAGTTTTATTGCATAGGCATTGAAAAACTAGCATACCAAATTTCGACCTCTAATTTAATTCTAAACTACAAAAGGTATACCCTTTATTACTGTTCAGTTCTTTAAAAAAAAACATGAATAACTTTTAGTTTCAAAACTATTTAATATAGAGTAGTGAAACTTATACCATCAGTATATAATGGCAGATGTAACTTAATCTAAAAGTTTCCTAAAATTGGTTAATTAGGGAAGAAAATCCATTTGGTACCAGAGTGTCCCCTTAAATTATGAAAATAAACCACCCAAAGGTAGAAGCATATTGGAATATTGGACTACAGAAAGCTAAATGGCCTGTAATGCAAGTATTTATTGGATCATGTATTTTGTGGATATTCTTCAGCAGATGGGTGGTTGTTGTTTTAAATATGGTTATGAAACTTCACATACTTAAATGAGGTTGTAGTTGGGCTTTCCCTTTAATCTCACACTCAAATATTAAAATCATTCCTGTATAGAAAGTGCAATGATCTGATTTTCAAAACAGTTTCTCCACGTGAAACACTCATAATGTATGCTGTCAGTCAGTGAAGTACAGCATTGATGATGATAGATGAAGCTAAGAAATGTCTCTAAGTACTTTGCATACCCCTACATGGGCTCATTTGAAAAAAAAAAAAAAAGTTCATAAGTGGCAAGTTGACCAAGAGGACAAACTGAAGAAAAAGACTGGAACATTGTGGACAGACGAGAGAAAGAAAGCCCACAGCCCAAGAATAAGAGAATTTTAGATTCATAGAAGAGTTAAGGAATGTCTCTTACCTACTTTGCTTAGTACTATATAACCCATGCACGAAAAAAAAAGAGAGAAAAAAAGAACAATATAACAATAGCATTACTATTTACAAATCATTTTATAATATAATTAGTCAAAATACATTGCCATTGTTTATTTAAAGATAATCATCTTAAATACATTCATATCCAGTTGTCTCACCCCTGTTATTGTTGCTGTAATGGTGAGGATAAAAATGTCATAGGCATATTGTTGCCACATCTCTACTATATACGAGGGTGGGTCAGAAAGTAATGCACCCTATTTTTTTTTCTCTTTTAATTGCCAGGAAAATTGAATCCAATTTACATAGCTTGAAAACTACAACATTGATGATTAATTTGTCACTATTCAATACAATCTCCGTCCTTTTCCACAGTTTTGGTCCACCTTTTAATTAGGGCATGTATTCCAGTGTCATAAAACACACGGTCTTGCTTTCTAAGCCATTGATGCATGGACGTTTTCACAGTCTCCTCATCTTCAAAATGAATCCTACGATGAGCTTCCTTCAGTGACCCGAACAGATGGAAGTCTGATGGTGCCAGGTCAGGGCTGTATGGGGGGGGGGGGGGTGAGGTAAGACTTGCCATCCCAATTTCTCAGTTTCTGCAGTGGTGTAACGGCTGGTGTGTGGTCTTGCATTGTCATGCAAAAGAAGAACACCTGTCATAGTTTTTGTTGGGTGAACTTGGCGAAGACGTGCTTTCAGCTTTTTGAGAGTTCTGACGTATTGAACAGAATTTATTGTGCATCCCTGCTCCAAAAAATCAATCATAAGCACACCCTCTGCATCCCAAAACACTGTCGCCATAACTTTCCCTGCCAACCGCTGAGTTTTGAATTTTTTTTTCTTCGGTGATGTTGTGTGATGCCATTCCATTGACTGCCACTTTGATTCAGGTTCAAAAAGATGAACACACGTTTCATCTCCAGTAACAATTTTTTCCAGAAACTCTTTTCCCTCCAAATTGAAGTGCTGCAGGTGTTTAGAGGCTATTGTTTTCCTTGTTTCTTTGTTTTGGGCGGTTAACATTCTGGTACCCAATGTGAACAAACTTTTGAGTAACCCAGTTGTTGAATAATCGTCATCACACTGCCTTTACTGAGGGAGGTAATGTGACAAAATTCACCTGTTGTTACCTAGTGCTCACCACGAATGATGTCATCGACTCGCTGAATGTTGCATGGAGTCACTGCAGTCACCGGCCTGCTGCTTCGCTTTTCATCTGTCAATGGTGTTTGCCCTTCAGCTTCGTTACAGCGATGAACCCATTGTCTAACAGTACTGACATCCACCGTTGCATCATCTTACACATTTTTTAGCCTTTCGTGAATGCGAATTGGCGTTTAACCTTCCGCAGTCAAAAATTCAGTCACAGAACGCTGTCTAATACGAAAGTCAATGTCAGGAATTTTGCAAGAGGATGCAGTGCTGCCACCTGTTGACTTAGGAAGTTACTACTGCAGGTGCCCGCCTCGGTAGCGTGGTGGTAGAGTGTCTGCCTCACGTTCAAGAGGTCCCGAGTTCGAATCTCGGTCAGGGTGAGTTACATGGATAAGGTTTTTCTGCCGAGGTTTTTCTGCCGAGGTTTTCCCTTATCCAGAAAGACAAATGTCGTGTAACTCTAAGCTCTATGGACCCCGGGCTCATTTGAGCATCATTTCAACCATTCCATTCATCGTCCGATATGACTTAACGTTGGAGGACGTAAATTACAACAACAACTACTACTGCAGGTGATTGGAGAAGAAGGTTTGAGGAATTGGGCCAAATTCAAAGTTTTCACATAACTTATTTAAGGAAAAAGAATAGGAGGCATTACGTTTTGACCCACCCTCGTAATTGCAAAACAAAAAAAAACAAAAAAAATGGCAGTGTTAGTTTGCATCAGAGATCCAACTGTGCCATGTCTGTCATAAACTATTTATAAGAAAATATATTAACACAAATACTACCTTGATACATGGTTTATAGATTAATTAATTTGTTTTGTTACAGCTGTACTGTGGATCACTACAAAAAATCATGTAGTACCCAGAATGTCCCTATTTCTCACATGCTTAAGCTACCTGAAAAGAATTATCTTCTCCTTGCTCAGCAACTGTATTTAAGAGTTCTAAATCTAGCGGAGGTTTCTGCCACTCTCATTGCTCAATGTGGAAGAAACCTGGCGTCCTTGCCATTCCCTTATAGAGACAAAGAGCAGGGCAAGGAAGCAATTCTCCATGCTCTAACTTTGCAACCAAATAACACTATGGTAAGTTACTCATTCTTATTATTTATGTATTAAATATTTAAATGTATTGCTGGAGCAGGACTTGATTTATATCATTGTCCAGAGAAAGCAAGTAAAATATACAAGGGATAGCTAAATCTAAGATCATGGTGGTAAAAAAAGGTTTCAAATAAAAAAGAGAAGGAAAATGGTGGTGGGAAGGTTCAGAAATTGAGGTGATTAAAAATATTGATTACCTAGGAGTAAGATTATCTAGTAATGGTGAATGGAGTGACCAAAAAAGGAAAGCACTGGCAGATGGAAAAATGGCTATGAGTGTTATTAGATCATGTATTAACAAAATACCAAATATGCAAGTAAAATGGTTAGAAAGGGTGTTTGGTTCAATTTTAGAAAGCAGAATGCTATATGGAATAGAAATATGGGGGCCTGATGAATATTCATATTCTTTATTACTGTCAATATACTTGTACAAGCTTCTGACATTGTCAAATATAAAATATACTGTATAATCAAATACATATCTAAAAGTTTACAATTATAGAATATAGAGCAAAATATAAACAGTATAAAAAACATATTTACAGATCATCAACTTTGTACAAACATTTATCCATTAAAAAGCATTTTAATTTGTTTTGAAATTGCTTCGTACCATTTAATGCTTTAATTGATGTTGGCAGTCTATTAAATAAAATCTGTCCCATTATAAAAACATCTCTTATCAGTAGATTGTTTAGAAGTACAGTCTCTAAAATAGTCATTGTTGCATCTAGTATTATAATTGTGTACATCAGCAGTCTTCAAATTTACCTTACAACAAAAAGAATTGCCTTATATACATATAGTGAGTACAGTGTGAACATTTTGTTTTGTTTGAAAATATCTACACAAGAATCAGTATTTTTTAAGTTAAAAATTATTGTAATACACCTTTTCTGTAGAATGAATACTCTGTCCAGATGTACCCTTGGACAACTTCCCATATTTCAATTCCATATGATAGGTAAGGGAAGATAACACCATAATAAATATTTTTTAGTAGGTTGGTATCACCGATTGGCTTAAAATGTCTAATTAGAAATATTCATTTACTAATTTGTTTTACATAGATAATCAATGTGACTACACCATGTCAGTTTATTGTTCATATAAAGCCCTAGTAATTTATGGCCACTTATATCCTTTACGCTAGAGTTATCTATCTATAGATTGATTTTAAAGTGAGTCTTATTTGTCAGGCTAATTTGCATTGAGGAACCCTGTATTTTACAGTCCTACAAGTGGAGTAATAGTTGTTTTGATAGT
Source organism: Mantis religiosa (assembly GCA_030765055.1). NCBI lineage: Eukaryota > Metazoa > Arthropoda > Insecta > Mantodea > Mantidae > Mantis > Mantis religiosa. The sequence goes on along the minus strand of CM060948.1, from coordinate 284,700,144 downwards.
TTGCATTTTGGTAATTAATTTGTGTGTATTGTGTTCTACCTTTCAAGTAAGAAGTAATTAAGCTCTTGGGTATTCCTCTTATACCATAATAGTCAAATTTTTTAATAAGAATATCATGATCAACACAATCAAATTCTTTTGATAAGTCAAAAAATAAGTCTCTGACCTTTTCATTATTCTCTAACTTCATAGAAGCCTGGTGTACAAACTCTGCAACAGCAGTAATTGTTGACAGACCTTTTCTGAAGCCATGCTGGAAACCTTAAATTATGTTTTTCTTCAGAAATGATACAAGTCTGTTTAAGATTACCTTTTCAAATATTTTTGCTATTTCAGAGGTTAATGTAATGGGCCTATAGTTGTTTATATCATGTTCATCTCCTTTTTTATACATGGGCCGCACTATGCTTGTTTTGAGACAGTGAGGAAATTCACCTTTCTCTATTGAATTGTTAATAAGATACGAAATGGGTTTTGCTATGACATATTTAGAATGCTTTAAAATTATGGGGCTTATTTCATCCCACCCATGTGATGGTTTACTTTTAAAGTCAGATATTATATCTATTATCTCCATTTCTGATGTTGGACTTAAGAATAAGGATGACCTTGTTTTAGAGCCAATAACATGATTTATGCTATCCCTGCATGTTAAAGATTTTTTACCTACATTTAAAAAGAATTTATTAAAAAGTTCACTAACTAATACAGGATCGTTAATAGCTTCCTCATCTAATTTAAGGTTAATACTTTTTGGAGTTATGAAACCCCATTTATGAATCCCCATGCTGTTTTTGAAATATTACTAGATTTATTTAGTCTATATTTATATGAATGTGCCCTTAAGACATCAAGATAGTCAAAATATTGTTTTCTGGTAGTTTTGTATTTTACTCTATAAAATGCCAAACCTGTGTATTTTTGTATCTGATGCAATTCTTTCATTTCTTGCTTTAGTTTAATTAAGTGAGAAGTAAATTTGATTGTTTTTTTAACGTTTTTCTGTAGTTTTATTACTTTTATTGGGCAGCAATGGTCAAAGTATGCATTAAAAATCCTGTAGAATTTGTCCCATTTGTCATTTATATTACTGCTTGCATACATGCTATCCCAAGATTCAACACTTAAAGAATTTACAAACAAGTCCAAGCACCATTCTTTTAACTGCCTTTGCTTTTTTATTAATGTTAAATTGTGGATGGATGAAAGGATGGAAGGATGTTTTCAAATGCTAGGCTTTGGCAATGAAGCCATTAGCTCTAGGATGGAAGGATGTTGAAGGATGGAAAGTGATTAAATGTTTTAAACACACTATTTTGTAGACTAGTTTAAAGTTTACCTAGATTGTCACCAAATGAGGCAGCTTTAATGGAATTAGGAAGATAAAGTTACAAAAGCAAGGTGATGGAAAGAACAGTGAAACATTGGTTCAGAATATAGAATAAAAAGAAGTATTTCAGAAAGTGGAGTGACATTGTTACTAAAATTAGGCAAGTGAGTCAACCTTGTATATACTTTTCTCCACTTACAAGTTTTTTGATGAAGACTAGTTTCTGGGGACCTCCCCTATCGTCAGTTCTGTGGTTGACTGATGATGCATCCGGTGTCTGCATCTGGCTTGGTGTCGTGCTGCCATCTAATGTCCTGGTAAGTTTAATGACATCATCTGCCGCGGGAATTTCAAAATTCATCAAGAGGTCCTGTTTCTTCGTAATACCTTTTCTAGATTTGAAAATCATTACAACACCAACAGGATTACAATTTGGAATATACAGAAAAGCAACACATGTTGACAATTACATTAAATGCAACCCATTCAACCCAGTACAACATCAATATGCAGTATTCATAATTAAGTTCACAGATTAATCAACATTCCGCTAACAAAAACAGAATATGAACAGGAGTATGTTCACATACACCAGGTTGCCGAACTGAACAACTATAACACAAATTTCATCAAAAAACTGATCTACAGACACAAAAGAAACAAAAACTTAAGGGACATTACTACGTTAAAAAAACTAGAAAACCCAAACACCAGATATGGCAAATTTACATTTCATCCAAAATACTTCCAAAAATTTGAAAAGATATTTAAGAGCTTCAACATAAAATTAGCCCCTCAGAACAAACACAACATCCGCAACTTACTAAACCACCCTCTAAAAAATAGCACACTTAAAACTCAATTATCAGGCATTTACCAAATGAGTTGCCAGGATTGTGACAAGATATACATTGGTAAGACCAAAAGGAATCTAGGAACAAGAATGAAAGAACACTTCAGAAATATTAAATTCAAACAAATGGACAAGTCGGCCGTAGCACATCACTTTTGGTCTGAGAATCACAACATGAAACAAGAAATAGAACTGATCAAACAGGCAAAGAAACCTCTGGAACTACAGATTTGGGAAAACATTTTTGTTACAAAGAAACAGGACCTCTTGATGAATTTTGAAATTCCCGCGGTAGATGACGTCATCAAACCTACCAGGACATTAGATGGCAGCACGACACCAAGCCAGATGCAGACACCGGATGCATCATCAGTCAACCACAGAACTGACGATAGGGGAGAGGTCCCCAGAAACTAGTCTTCATCAAAAAAATTATAAGTTGAGAAAAGTATATACAAGGTTGACTCACTTTCCTAATTTTAGTAACATTGGTTTGAAATATGGAATTTAGATGAGGATTTTTTTTTTTTTTTTTTTTTTTTTTGTAATTTACGTCCTCCAACGTTAAGTCATATTGGACGATGAATAGAATGGGTGAAATGATGCTCATATCAGCCCGGGGTCCATAGAGCTTAGAGTTACCCATCATTCGTCTTCCAGGACAAGGGAAAACCCCAGAAAAACCTTATCCAGGTAACTCCCCCTGACCGAGATTTTAACTCGGGTCCTCTTGAACGTGAGGCAGAAAATATTGTTAAACAGTGTTTGGTAGCACAAACAAGAATAAAGCGGAGAGAGACTTGGATCTTTAAAATTCAAAGGATTTTGCAGGAAATAGGTATGGTTTCATTTGGGTTATTTTTTTTATTATTTTTTCTTTTTTTTAATTTACGTCCTCCAACGTCAAGTCATATCGGACGATGAACGAAATGGGTGATATGATGCTCAAATGAACCCGGGGTCCATAGAGCTTAGAGTTACCCGACATTCTTCTTTAACGATAAGGGAAAACCCTGGAAAAAGCCTTATCCAGGTAACTCACTCTGACCTAGATTCGAAGTCAGGAGCTCTAGAACGTGAGGCAGACATGCTACCACTATGCTACTGAGGCAAGCTCATTATGGTTGGATAGTGGAAGAATAGGAGGGGGATTCTGGAAAGAAGTAAAAACAAGAATTGAAGCTATTGAAAAACAAGAATTATGGGCTAATATTAATAACAAAAGATCTCTGAAATTATATAAACCACTTAAAAATGATTGGGGCAGAGAAAAATATATTAACATTTGTGATAAAGTAGGAAGAGAAGGGTTGCCATGGTTTAGAACAGGAGTAATCTACTTAAGGGGAATAAGCAATGGATATATTAAGGGAAGATGTCCAATGTGTGAAAAAGAAGATAGTACTTGGCATTATATTTTTGATTGTCAAAAAACAAAACATTGGAGAGATGAATTTCTTTTGCATATCAAATGAAATGAGAGGCAAAAGAATCTTGAATCTAAGATCAGAGGAAAACATAATAAAACTGGGAAAATTTAATGGCAAGCTAAGACAAAAGTTGCTTTGGAAAACAGGGAAGACTAATGAGAAAAACTTGGGAAATTAGATAAGATATAAAGGGAAATAAAAATATAGATCCCAAGTTTAAAAATGCTCCATTATATACACAACCTGAGTTAAAGTCTGTTTAGTTAACGCATGTGCAGTTCAGAGTCAAAGGAACCTGAGCCTCCCGCCCACTAATGACCGTCACAAATTTATCTCCACACTTCAGAAATGGAACACTGTCGTTGAGGACTAATTGCAACCCTGATTTTCCCAAAGTGATAGTTGCATGTCTACTCCACGTGGAGTCTCAGTTGCCAAAGTTTCAACTTCCAGTTGATCTGTTTCATTACGTGCAGAAATTTGTTGTGTGTTACGATGTGGAGACCGTGTGTGGGAAATGCAGTGGTAAATGCAAATGAAGTAGTAGATAACTTTCAGTCAAGTGAAAATAATCAAAGTGAAGACAGTGTGAATAACTGGGCCGAGTTATATTACTGGAAAAACCTCAAAAAACAAAGTTATAACGGGAACTGTTTCTAAGCAAATTCAAGCGCTTGTTTTGAACAAATATAAATATGTGTTGACAAATAATCTTGGTAAGGGGTCATGCAATGAACCTGATGATAAATTCTGGGTATTCACAGAAATACAGTAAGAAATATTGTGACGAAAGGAATACCAAAGACGCTGATCAAGTGTGAAAACAAAAGGAAACGTTTCTCTAAAGTAGATAATTTCACATGCGACTTAATTCATCGAGAAATTTATAGATTCTATGCAAAAGGGAGAGCTCCCACCTTAGACGAATTGGTTGCACATTTGCAAGAAATTTGTGATTTTCCTTATAGGCGCTTCACTTTGCGCCGTCTCCTAAAGGAGCTGGGTTTCAAATACCGCACTTCGAGTAAGTTAAGGCTTATTATGGAATCCAGTAGACTTGTAGCTTGGTGATATATATATATCAAAACTAAGGAAGTTTCTCAGTAATGGACATAAGATAATTTATTTAGACGAAACCTCGTACAACACCCATGACCTATCGAGAAAGGTGGCAACCTTGCAGAAAGATCTGGGAGACAAAGGGTCGGGGGTTGTAAAACGATTATAAGGGTTTATCAAAGGCAGAGGCCGACGTGCACACGGGTTAGCTAAACAGACTTTAACTATAATGGGGCATGGGAATATGCAACTCCAAAATAAGCAATATGTGAGATATTGTATTTATGGCATATTATGTTTATATGTATGAAGTTGTATATGGTAGATATTGTAAGAAGAATTAGAAATCGCTGCATTCTGCAGCAAAACCTGCTGGAGTGGTTAAACCCCAGACAATGGTGGCATTGAGGAGGACCGCCAGAACTTCTGACGGCCTCGACCTTTACCCGGAGGTAACAGATAGTTTTGACACTATCGATCTTTGCTGGTCCGCTGGTCCGCTCTACTATCACTAGATAGAGAGGGATGGGGATGGGGCCAGGCTGACCTTGCGGTCCTGGCTTGGTCAGCTGTCTGACCAAGCGCGGTGTTATACCCTGTAGGGTGAGGTCATCTGTGATCTCGCATACCGGTGTGTCCACTGGTAAGCCTTTGATCACCCTTTCTAAGTCTCGTGCCTTGTCCAGGCCGAAGGTAAAGTAGGGGATCTTCTTCCCCTCGAGTGCCCTGAGGAGCAGGTGGTAGTCCTCTATGTTGGTCTCTTGAAAACAAAGCGACTCTTCCTCCTCGTCACCTCGCATTTATTCAAGAGGGACGGCATTACTTCCTTTTGGAAGTTTACCGACCCCTGAAAATCATCCACGATGATGGGAAGAATGTGCCGCTTGGGTGGGGCCCTCTGGCTGGCAGTATCAGACTTCAGGACATTTTACTGTCCCTTCTTCCTCCTCGAGATTACTTCTTTGAATTCCGCCTCATTGACGTCTGTGGAGACGTCAGATGAGCTGGATTGGAAGTTTTCTTCCTCCATCCTGGAGGACGAATTTTCCAGAGCCGCAGCTCCGTGGAAATAGTCTCCTTCTGAATCGGAGGAGTCGTCAGAGGTAATTTGGCCTGCACGAGAAATGGAATCCCGGGAAGGGCCCTGGTTGGTGGTCTGTTTGACTATATCCAAATGTTTTGCAGCGCCATTTCCGCCTTCTTTGTGTTGTCGGTGCTGCCTTTTGGTGCCTGTAGCAGTGGTTGGTACCCTGTCTACAGGGTTGGTTACACCAGTGCTGGTGCTTGGAATGGCATCCTGTGTTGGATGTTTGGGTGGCAGTTGGGTGGTGGGATGGTCAGTACCTTCACCTGGTGTGGGCATTTTGCCCTGCACCAAGGTTCAGTTGGCAGCTAACCTTAGGCTGTTAACTTACCTGGCAGTACAGGCTGCAAAACTGCGTGAAACACAGAGGGCCAGACAATTAAGCGCCTTAAAAACCGCCTTTCGGCATTGGCTGTGGCCTTGTGTTTCCCTGTCTGCACTGATGAGGAGGTGTTTTCCACGAGGTTGTCGCTCGCACGCTGCTGCATTCTCCTGGAGATATAGCAAATTGCCGGGAGCTTCCCTAAGGTCCCTCCCGATGGTGGCAATTCGCTTGCTCCGAAGCTCTGGAACCGCTGGTAGCTCTCGCAGAGACGATCTCTACTCTTCAAAGTCTCGAAGAGAAGTGCCTTCTGTTAGTGACAGTTGAAGCCCTTGGAATACTAGAATATGATGATTGTATAGCCGTTAATGGAATGTTATGCCATTCTTCTATCAGAAACTCTTCTAATTCCTGTAGTGACGAAGGAGATATATCTGCTATGTGTCTGTTCAATACTGCCCAAACTGTTTCAATAATAAAATGAATCAAGAAGATATTGACACATTGCTTCAATAACACTGTTTTTCACAGGGCATGCTTCAAGAGCTGTTGCTCCCATCTTCAGCTGAGTCTCGACTAGTGCAGGCTGTAATGGTTTCCTCTATCTCAGTATTGTCAATAGATCGCCTGATGTATTTGTCAAAGATGTCCAGCGGTGGACAACACCAACATGCCATTTTGAACAGTTTAATCTTTCGGATGATCAACTTTCCACTAAACAGAGAAGATTATCAAGAAGAATATCTACACATAAAAAAAGTAGCTATATCCAACGGTTTCAACCCAAATTTAATAGACAAAACAGTTAACAGACTCAACAAAGCTAAGAAAATAAAAGAAACCACCACCCTAGAACCTACAGGAGAAAAAGAGAAAAAACTTTTTAAAAAATTCACCTTCCACCCATCAGCCTATAACAAATTCCAAAAAATCTTCTCAAAACACAACATAATTCTTGCACCTCAAAATAGGTTTAATATCAGAAATTTGTTAAAAGGCCCTCCCAAAAATTCAATCACTACCAAAGAAAAACCAGGAATCTATGAGATCAAATGTGAAACTTGCCCTAAAATTTATATAGGAAAAACAAAAAGAAATATTAACATGAGAACTAAAGTACATATAAGAAACATTAAAAATGGTGAAACAGAAAAGTCAGCAGTGGCTTTTCATTTTTTGAATACTAGACATGACATCAACTTGGAAACATCTCTAATAAAATACATTAATCACCCCATAGATCTTTCCGTATGGGAAAAAATCTTCATTAACAAAAATTGTCATAGAATCATGAATTTTGAAACTCCACCACCCGACATCTTTGACAAGTACATCACGCCATCTATTGACGATACGGAGAAAGAGGAAAGCACTACAACTTGCACTAATCGAGTAGCAGCTGATGATAAGAGCAAAAGATCTTGAAACATGTCCTGTGAATAAACAGTGTGAGTGAAGCAATGTGTCAATATCTTCTCGATTCACTTTTGTGCTAATTTGTGCTTCACTGTCCCTACGCTTCTTTCAAGTTTATACTTTGATTAAAGAAGTTATTAAATTATAGATGAGTCATAGAGCTTCAATTGGGATAGTTTTTGTTGCTTCATTTATTAAGCACAGAGCTTGGTTTTGTGTTTGTAAGAGTCTGACACTGTTATTAGATTTATCCATGGTAAGTATTTAGCTAGACTTTAGCTGAAAGTTCAAATGTGGAAATTAAAAGTTAGAAGCAACAAAGGAATTAAAAGAAATTAATATATGAGGGTCAGCTGATAAGATCTGATACTCACATAAGGATGGTACCACTGGGCCAGTTTGATGAATAGCACCATATAGCTTAACTCTAGAATAGCTTGTATCCATTGCTACAGGTCAATAGCTTGTTTAGGTTTTGAATGATAGGATTTCAAACAAGACAAATGTAGAGGTTTCACGAAAATGGAGGATTTGGAAAATCGAGCAGTGATTAAATACTTCCATTTGAAAGGTGTAATGCCTAAAGAGATGAAGGAGGAAATGGACAGTACAGTGAAAGACCCTGCCACTTCATATACAATGATTAAAAGGTCGATTGTAGAGTTTAAAATGGGATGTACAGGCCTAGTGATGAGCCTCGCTCTGGACGTTCTGTGGAAGTCACAACTCCAGATATCATTGAAAAAATTCATAGTTTAGTACTGGAAGAAAGCAGGTTAAAGTTGTTTGAGATAGCAGAGGCTGTAAACATATCAAAAGTACTTATAATAGCAAGATGCCACAAACAGTGTATCTCGAATACAAGAGCCCTCAGTGGTTTACCGGGAAAATATATGAGTCAGTTGGAGAATTTAATGTCAGGATGGCATGTTGGTCATGGTAGCTTAATGGGTAAAAGTGACTGGATGAAACTAGGAGATCCATGGTTCAAATCCAAGACATGGCATTGAATTTTTCAGGTTTGACTCTATATCAAAAGAAATTGCATATAATATTTTAAGTAATGATTTGGGCTTTCACAAGGTCTGTGAAAGTTGGATGCTGCATTTGTTGACACTTGATCAAAAGTTGCAAAGAAAAACTGTTTCTGTTAAAAATTTTAACTTCTACTGTAAAAATCTCAGTGAATTTTGGAGATGCCTTGTTACCACTGATGAAACTTGGATATACACTACACTCCAGAAAGTAAATGACAGTCAAAACAGTGGATTGCGCCAAGTGAAGTAATTCCATAAAAGGTAAAGTAAATTTTCTCAGCTAACAAGGTTATGGCGAGTGTTTACTGGGATGCACAGGGAATTATTTTTATTGATTACTTGGAAAAGGGTAAAAGTATCACTGGTGACTACTACGCAAGCTTAGTGCAACATTTGAGTGATGAGGTGAAAAGAAGACGTCATTTGGCAAAGAAAAAAAGTCTTGTTTCTTTATGACAATGCTCTGGCCCATCACTCAGTCATTGCAATATGAAAAATGTGTGAATTAAAGTTTGAATTGCTTGAACATCTATCCTATTCACCAGATCTAGCACCCAGTGACCGCAACCTGTTCCTGAACCTCAAAAAAGTTCTTGGGGAATGAAGATTTCCCAGCAACGAGGAGGACATTGATGCGATAAACAGCTATTTTGAGGGCCATGATAAATTGTGATAAATTGCAGTACAGAGATGGTTTAATTAAATTAGAACACTGATATGACAAATGTATTAGCCTTTCTGGAGATTATGTTGAGAGGGACTTTTCAGCCGACTCTCATAGTTAAATATTTCTAATTTGTTTGTCATATTAACATTTTAGGTGAATGATCTTGCTGGACAATTTTATGAATTTTATGATGATGCATCAAAAGCCCTGGAGTATTATAAAAGAGCAATAACTAATGGCAATAATGGGTATGTTGCTGAGTCGGATTATATGAGAATGAAGCGGAAACTGTATCCTGGGGCTTCACCTGTAATTCACATTGATCGTCTACTGTACAAGTATTGTAACCCCCGATTCATTGCTAAGACACTCTGTATGAAGGGATATTATCTTTACAAGTAAGTATATGATACATTATTTATTTATATATTTAGTTTATTTTAAAGTAGTACTAACTCTCAGTTAGCTTTTCTATTTTTATCTATTTGATTTAATTGTAACCATAGTGCTGAAAACTGCATTAATTAAACAGTGCAATGAACGACATACTAAATGCAAGTGTTTATATTAAAACTGTATTTATGAGGGTAATGTTTTGTTTAAATTAATTTTACAGTAAAATATTTATTTATTGAATATTTGTAACATAAACTTTATGTGAACATTTTGCTGATATTCATCTGGTGTATGGCTATGAAAGAAAGAAGAAAAAAAAGGAAAGGAAGAAAATGAGTCTTATAATGTAAAGTTGTTTTAACCCATAACCAGTATGGTGCAGTATTTGTAGCACAAATGGTATGGTGGGGTCAAGAGGAATCCATTTTTGACAGTTATGGAGAATGAGGGATGATAAATCATAATAAAGTAAACAACAATGTAATATTCAGTTATATTTAGATATTAGGCATAAACTGCAATGTAAGCCTCTGCATGTATCTCTACAGGATCTTTTTTACCATATATGTAATTTTCATTAGTCGAATGATGATAGTTTTAAGAATCGGCTATTTTGAAACAAATTACATGCTTTATTCTGGGAAAAAACTTCGAGGTATGAAATTAAGGATGAATAGTAACTAACAAAAGTGTTTAAAATGAAATGGATATAGCAACTGGACAAAACCACAGTATGTATTTACATGCAATTGTCACAAATACTTCTTGTATATTCGCTACATATTGGTGTACTGCAAGCTACACAATACACTTTTGTTTTCCTATCTTTTGCTTTAGGACACTTTGCACATCTAACCTGTTTTGTTATGACTCCTAAATACTTGGGGATTTCGCATTTGAGCTTCCTGGCAATGTTATTTCTTAACCCTCGAGGGAGCTGTGGAAAACTCATCCTTCTCTGTAGAAGTGGTTCAACTAGCTGTCATGACAGAGACTTGGTGAACTCAAAGCATCATTTTTTATGGTTTTCCATTAACGATGAATGTATTAAAAATGCATTCACCATGGAAATATTCAGCATTGTGTAGAAAATAGCAAGAGGCCACCTTCTACAGCGTCTATTCGTCGCATAAACAGTGCATTTTCATCAAGTGCATCCATTTCTCCATTTGCGGCACTGTAGTACTCAATTATCTCAGTACTCAATTACCACATCTTCTTCATCCACATTTTGTAATTCTTCTTCTAGTTCCGAATCACTGTCATGAACACTTTCATTGTCTGAGTCATGTTGTGAATCATCAAAATAACTAAGGTCATTCTCTAACTGCCCACCTCGGTAGCGTGGTGGTAGAGTGTCTGCCTCACGTTCAAGAGGTCCCAAGTTCGAATCTCGGTCAGGGTGAGTTACCTGGATAAGGTTTTTCCGGGGTTTTCCCTAATCCTAAAAGACGAATGTCGGGTAACTCTAAGCTCTATGGACCCTGGGCTCATTTGAGCGTCATTTCGTCCATTCCATTCATTGTCCAATATGACTTAACGTTGGAGGACGTAAACTTACAAAAAAAAAAAAAAATGGATAACATCCATTCCTCAAACTGTGGGTCATCAGCTCTCAGTTGACGCCATCTCTCTGTATCAACATACCATGCAATATATAATGCATTTTGTTTGTGTAAGTTGTTGACAGTTCCTCCTGAAACATGCCGCAATACGATATGATATACTTACATTATGAGTATGGTGGGGTCACCCTGACACAGCTAAGGAGAAGAACAACTGTTAATGATGTGTATGCACTCTTTTCACCTCAACCTCAACGCTCAACAACTGAAAGCATACTGCCTGAAAGGTACTGAGAGCCGCAGCACCACACTGTGGAGAAAATAGGTTTCACATGGTAAACAGTTTTAACCGGGATCCTCCTGACGCCACCATACCGGTTACAGATTAAGTTAAATAATTGAGTACCTTTTCCAGTTATTTTTTCCAAGTAATAGTTTTTGGAAGGCGCTTCCCCTTTTTAGTTGGTGGCAACTGTACATACTTACTCTATTCTTTTAAGTGGAGGAATAATTTGTTTATGGACTAACCACAGAAGTTCTGAGTTGGCAGGGTTTTGATGTAAATAGCACACCACTAAAATACTTCTACTAGAGAGAATTCATTGCTAATATTTTTATGGAAGTCTTACTATTACACTAGATAAATATATGAGCAACAAAATGGGAAGGGTATATATGATATTTATTGATGTAGAGAAGGCATTTGATTCTATAAATAGAGAAGCATTATGGTTAAAATTAAGCAGATAGGGGATAAGTCATGCATTTATAGAAGTAATTAAGAAGATATACCAGGAGAACGAGTTAAGGCATAAAACTACCAGGCAACAAAGCAACTAAATCTTTAGCGAGTAAGATAGGAGTAAGGCAGGGATGTAAACTTATTATGTGTATCACATGGGAAGGTTTATATAATGTTGAGTCAAACCAATACTCAATGCTCCACTTATTGCTAGTATTTACCTAGAACGCGTTTCGTTAGGATCTTCCTAACATCATCAGCTGTTGTCAACTAATGAACGTTGGTTTGGTGAACTCCTTGGATGTGATAGGTGCATCTCTGTCGGTATCTTGCTGAACTTAAAATTTTCTTTCATATTTCTTTATGAAGATTTTTTCCCATGTGGTTAATGCAGCTGGACCTTGGACACTTTTTAATAAGTGGATTTCTCATTCTATATCATGTTTCTCCTACCAAAAATGGTACACTACCGCCGATTTATCTATTTCTTTGTTCCTGATGTTCCTAAAATGCTCTTTAAGCCTAATGTTCAAGTTCCTTTTTGTTTTTCCAATGTAAAAGTTGTCACAGCCCTTGCAATTTATCCGACACACACCTGATTTTTTGTCTGTGGGTATCTCCGTTGTATTATGTGATTTCAAAAGGTGTTGTGCACTGAATTTGCTCTGTGGGGCCAAAGTAATATTGTGTTCTTTGAAAACTTTTTTGGAAAAGGTATGTAGCTCCGGAATGATATGTAAATTTTCTGTATGTAATTTCATTGCTGATTGGGGAAAGAGTAGTTACTTGTTTGCATCTTTGTTGTATTTTGAATTTATCAATTTTCTTGTTGACCAAAATTTTCTTGTTGACTTTCTTTGAAATGCGATTTATTCAAACAAAATAGAATTAAAGGTTTGCCTATACGTTTTCATTGCTACGGCTGCAGAATAGGTTCACTAACTATCGCAATATAACACAATGCTGGTCAGGTTGACGGCCAGCTGCCACTGGACCAACCTCCTTCCGCGAATGTTCCCACGCAAGTGACATTTCTTTTCCCTCATGGTCCCAGATCACGCCTTTACTTCCCCTTAACCCCCTACAAATTTTAGCGCGAAACATCGCGTCATCACGCCAACCAAGAGACCTTTCACTCGACCAGGTGTGCAGTCAGTTTCCGAGAAAACCGGTCTCGAGGAGTGAGCCAAAGTACCTGGCCTCTGACCCTCCTTATCTGCTCGCACACTTTTATCCCATTCTGTCACTTTTAACACCAACTAAGCCACCACTAACTATACCTTTTTAACATGCATTGATTTCCAAATTTTATCATTCCAATATTTTGTGCATTTACAGTTTCGGCTTCAAATGCCCCCCCCCCCATAAACATTGTCATATAATACCATAATATTGCAATGTTTATGTCTTGCTCGAAATTAAATCTTTGTAATAAAATCCCATGTCCGATCGGCAAACCTTCCGTTAGTTACATAAAATTTCACAATTTGCTACTATTTACAATTCTGACACAGTTGGGATCTTCCTGTCCCTTTTACATAATGAGAATGAACAATTATACCCTTGACAACAATACATATACATACTTATACCCTTTTATATTCCTACAATCATATCTCCATTACTGTTATCGTCTGTTATATACTAATATTTACATTTTTTTCGTCTCTTCTGCTTCTATATAATAATTTGCAAAAGTCTTTGCTGGTTAAGATTGTTCTAGTCTCGTTTCATAGAAACATATTTTTCGCTTCAATTTGTTCACTTTTGATATCACACGATTATTTTGCTTATTGTTATGGTAATCTCATTTATATTATTAATAATTACATTTCTTTCATTTTAATCTAATTCAATCCGTATTTTAATGTTTTAACCAATCTCAGTGAGTTTACCGTTTACATTTCTCAGGAATACTTTATATTTCTCAGTTGTTTGTACCAGTGGTCAATAGATTTCTTAGTTTTTCTATTAACTAATTCATTCGTGTGCTCCCCGAATTTGGCTGTAATTATTGCAAGACCTTTACCTATATAATAACTCCATTTCATCAACATAAACACGTCCATCATCATATCTTTCATAAGCGGCGCTTTCCTCACGGTCTTCGTTGTATTCCTCTAACCTGCAATTACACTTGAATTGCTATCTTCTAAAAAAAGGTACGACGATGGTGTCTTGTTCCGCGTCAATTTCCAAAAATCTTTGTTCAAAATTTACAACAGCATTCCAAGCATATAAACTATCACATCCAATTATAAGGTCCGTGACCAACCTAGGTACAACGAAACACAACAAGCTCATATATTTTTCACAAATTTTAGTATTCACCATAACCTGGAATTTTACCCTCTGCTTTCTCTTACCCACAGCGACTGAGCAGTATCTCCGTGTACTGGTAAGGTTATTACTTTCAAACCGCTATTCAACAACCTTCGTAAATGTTTTCAGAACACACGGTGATGTTCGCGCCCGTATCCACAACCGCAGAAAACTGTTTCTCATTAATGTTGACGTTTATTTTTGGTGGACCTGTTAAAATTTTATCTTCTGTTTTGTTTGTTCCCTCCTTATGTCGTTCTATCAGCATTTGCCTTCTCTGGACCCTACTTTTCGTGTACTCATCAGAATAGGGATGCTTCCCAAACCTTACTGAAGGCGAGCTTGATGGGGTGCGAAGTTTTCCATCGCCTTGCTGATGGCTCCTGTTCTGTTAGCATTATTCGAAGGCCCCGGGTTCCCTTCTTGGTCACTTCTGCTTGCCATCAATTTTCTAGTTGTTTTAATGGTGTCTACCCTATCTTCCTGAACCGGTGAATTTCTACCACTTCTAGTTCTTTCCTCTTGCATAGGTGAATGAAGTCTATATACATTTTGATGGCCGTGATTTTCGTGAAAATTTTCTCCAGAATAACGCCTGTATCTGAAGAATTGTCCCCATCTATCTCTCGAAAATCTCACCTGCATAAAATTTACTTGTGCATTTCGTCCTCTTTGAAACTTTTCGTATCTTCCCTTATGGTTATTATCAAAATGGTTTCTTCTCTTTCTCTTACTATCAAAATTGCTAGAATTCTTTGGTACGGGATCATGATACCTTTCTCGTGTGTCATAACTTCTAATGTTTTCTGACTATGCCCCCTGCCCGACAGACTTTGTAGGACTTCTTTCATATCCGGTAAAGCCTTTCTCATTAATCATTCTGGCTTTTGTTCCTTTCCAACGCGGTCAAGAAATGAATCATCGCGGCAATCGTGACTGGTCTGACAATAATCAAATAGTGTTGAATCGTTACAGGAAAGTGATTGGTCACCTGATTATCAATTCACACTACGGTATTGGTGGTTCGATCATTCGGGATCTTCTAGCTACTCCCATGAAATAGTACACCATTGAGCTATCTTTTCGTGGGTTATATAGGGTTATCTCATAAATTCGTTCGATTCTTGTTACGTGTTTACGACTAAGAACACCTGAGAACACTGCATGTCGCCATTACTTTTACGTCAAAGAAGTTGCCTAACAATATGGGGTTTGTTTACAAATACAATAATTGAAAAGAATGCTATGAACACAAACCACAGTGACCTCACGGCCAAAGGTAAATAGGTCAACTTATGTACGAATTGGTAACCAAACTTCAGTACAAGTTTGTGGATGCAACAGTGTGGAGTTGTAACTTGTGAATGTTAATATGGAAGGCAAGAAGGAACATTTTCGACATTTAATGCTGTTTTATTACCGTAAAGGTAAAATCGCCTCACAAACTCAACGGAAAATTTGTGCTGTTTACGGAGAAGATGCAGTGACGAATCGGGCATGTCAAAAATGGTTTACTCGATTTCGGTTGGGAACTTCTCTGTGAAAGACAAACCTCATTCCGGACGACCTGTGGTTACGGATGAGGAAAGGATAAAGGACATGATTACGAACAACCCCAGAATAACAACTCGGGAGATAGGTCAGGAGCTAAAATTATCTCATGCAACTGTAGCCAGGCACCTAAAGAAACTTGGTTACGTAAATATTCGGGATGCATGGGTTCCGCACGAACTGAGTGAGCAAAATTTAGTACAGCGCGTTTCCATCTGTGACGCATTGATAAGACGCAATGAAACTGCCCCTTTTCTGAAACAGCTGGTTACAGGAGACGAAAAGTGGATTGTGTACAACAACATCCGAAAGAGAAAGTCATGGTGTAAGAAAGGGGAACCACCACTCTCAATTCCTAAACCAGGGCCTCATCCTGAGAAGATTATGCTGTGCATTTGGTGGGACTGCAAAGGAATTATTTATTACGAATTTCTTCCTCCTGGGGAGACCATCAATTCAGAGAAATACTGTTCTCAGTTGGATCGTCTGAAGGTTGCCCTAGAAGAGAAAAGGCCAGAGTTAGCATCTAATGGTGGAGTCGTCTTTCATCAAGACAATGCCAAACCACACACTTCTATGGTAACTCGTCAGAAATTACGGGATTTCGACTGAGATGTGTTACCTCACCCGCCTTATTGCCCCATCCGACTATCATTTATTCTGATCCCTGCAAAACATCCTTAATGGCAAATGCCTTACTTCCTTGGAGGATTGCAGAGTCGCCGTAGAAGAGTTCGTCAACCAGAAAACTGCAAGATTTTGGAAAAATGGTATTGATAAGCTTCCTGAGAAATGGAGATATGTTATTGATAATAATGGTGCATACTGCACAAAATAAAGTTTGTTTTGAAAAGTTCATTGCCTTGTTTACTTTCGATGACCTTGCATATGTAAACAGATTACCCCTAGATAATTAGGCAACTTTGTTGCTGTAGTTGTGATACGGGCATACAGTGCAGGCGTTCTTTGTCGTAAACATGTAACAAGAATCGAACGAATTTATGAAACAAACCAATATTTTCCGTTACTCAATTCTGCCCTAATGCTTGTTTGTCGAGTTGCAACCCAGTACCCATTCAAAAATACCTGCCTAAAAGCTTCATAATTTTGCTCTATCCCTACGGATAATTCCAGCCGCATAAGAGCCGACGATACAAACGATGGTTTGTGAAACATGTCCTCAATATAGGTACGTAAGTGAAGCCGATGTGTAATAAATACGTCTCATCTATAAATTAATAAATACTCACATATATTTTTGGCATTGATTGTTCATATTTTGATATAAATTCTGGATCATTGTTTATCAATATATATGATTATTTTCAGGATTGAAAGGAAGATATTGTTAGCCATTAGAAGCATTACTATTGCTCTACTTCTGAAGCCAAGTCATTTTCCGTTTGAGGTAAGAAGGAAAATATAATTTTACAAATTATTGTAATTTTATATGATTTAACATTTTTACAAATTAGTGGTATATTGAGTTTAGTATTTTATTTAAACTAACTAGTATAATAGAAAATATATTAAAAGAAAATTAAATATATACATTTAATTTATAAAGGTAAATTGGAATTTATACTGTGAAGTAATGTAATAATTAAAATTATACAATGAGTTGACTGAGACACTGTACTTCACACATAATAAATTTTCTTTCAGTGTGTTTCACCTCCACTTGAAAGCATTATAAAGGCAATTTTTTGATTAGATTAGATAAGACTAGATTCAGTGGGTTCAGTTGTAGCCACAAA
Organism: Mantis religiosa; assembly: GCA_030765055.1. Classification (NCBI taxonomy): domain Eukaryota; kingdom Metazoa; phylum Arthropoda; class Insecta; order Mantodea; family Mantidae; genus Mantis; species Mantis religiosa. Next base: position 284,682,613 of record CM060948.1, on the reverse strand, counting down.
GTACTGTGAACATTGAACATGTCCAGAGGTATACAGTTTTTTAGCATATATACTTGAAAATTGAACGTAAGAGACACATTATGTTCAGGCAATATGAAAAACAAGGTAGGGATAATTATATATGATTACTTTCACTTGGCTTTGCCAGTACATCATCTGTGGTGATGTTGGATGGAATAACTATATTATTTGTTGTAATGTGTTTAGAATCTTATTGTGCGCCAGCTAATTAACTTGTACTGTAAGGGAGTTCTGCATTTCAGCAACTGAATTAATCATAGGCACTTTCAAAATGATACACTTGTTGAGCACTATGCTAAGGTAAAGAAAGGATAAAAGCTATATGTAGAGGGAAACAATTGCTATTATTTTCTAGTTTGATATGAAAGATACATGTGCTTCTACGAGGGCTGTTCAATAAAGAATGATCATAATTTTTTTACGGTCATAATTTTTCACACTAAAATTCAAACTTATTTTATTCCGTTAGCTTAATGAGAAACAAACATGTCATAGTAGTATTATTAAATTTTAGATGAGTGGTATTTTTTACACATCTGCTTCACTTTCGTACCTATTTTGAGGACATGTTTCGCAAATCATCGTTTGCATCTACGGCTCTTATGCGACTGAAGCATAAGAGCCGTAGATGCAAATGATGATTGGCGAAACATGTCCTCAAAATAGGTACGAAAGTGAAGCAGATGTGTAAAAAATACCACTCATCTAAAATTTAATAATTTTTCGCTTCACTGTGGTGTTCCAATACAGTTAAATCTCGATATGTCATAGTAGTTTCATTGTTGGTACTCCTGGTTCCCACCTCTGAGAACCAGACAAGTTCAGACATGTTCATTATTGCCTACCGCTGTAATGAAGGTATCATGCAGTTAAAGTTGATGTTAGAGGAAGATCTGGAGTTTATTTCAAACGTAATCACTGCTAATGAAACTTGGCTACATCATTTTGATCCTGAGAGTTAACAGCAAAGCTCAGTGTGGAAATCTCCTTCATCACCAACCCCCAAAAAAGCAAAAGTGGTTGCTTCTGCTGGGAAAGTTATGGTCATCTCATTCTTTGATATTCATGGAATGGTTTATCAGCAACTTTTACCTGCACACACATCAGTAACTGGACAACACTACAGGGATGTCCTGAAAATATTGCAAGTCCATGTCAGACACAGAAGACCACATTTCCGTGAAGCAGGCTGGATGCTGCACCACGATAATGCACGGTCGCATATTGCCAATGTTGTTACTGAATATCTTGCAAAAGTCAATGTGAAGTGCATCCCTAATCCTCTCTATAGTCTGTATTTAGTCCCATGTGACTTTTTTCTATTCCGTGACTTGAAACGCCTTCGTGGGAGGCATTATCCATCATCAGAAGCAGTGGTAAAGGCTGCGGAGGCAATTTTGAAGGATCTCTCAAAAAATGGTTTCCAGCATGTCTTTAAAGACTGGCAGAAACGCTGGGACCAATGCATCACATTAACGGGAGACTATTTTGAGAAGCACCTGTCATGTTTTAAGTAGTACTAAATGCACTAGCATTAGAAACTTTGAACGATAGATACCACCTGAAGAATGGTTACATATTTTCACAGATGGATCTAACTTGGACAACAACTCAGGAGCAGGAATTAAGTGTGCACTGTTCTCATTCTATCAACCAGCAGGATATCACACAACAAATTTTGATGCAGAAGTAACGGCTATTCATATTTCACTCCAACACCTTCTATACAGAATAGATAAATTCAAAAATGCTGTCATATTTTCTGATTCTAAAGCAGCACTATGTGCGATAAGTTCATATAAAACGAGGTCAATCCAAATTAAAGAATGTCACAAAATGATCCAACAACTGCAAAAACTACAAAAAAGAATTATATTACAATGGATACCTGAACATTGTGGAATTGCTGGAAATGAATCAGCTGATTTCCTTGCCAAAAAAGGTGCAAATTTAATTCAGAACAAAAGTAAAAACTTACCCTTTACATCCATAAAAAGATTAGTCAACATAAAATATAAAAACAAACAAAACCAATCAATATCTAACAAAGCCAACAATAAAAAAATGGAACATTTTATTTAAAAATCCAGAAATTATTCCAGAAATCCCACGTAAAGCTGCAGTAGCAAATTTTAGATTACTTACAGAACATGATTATTTGGCCAAACACTTACACAGAATAGGAATTTATACAAGTCCAAATTGTCCTCTGTGCAACAAAGAAGAGGAAATGACTGAAGAACATCTTTTAACCTGTGAAGCCCTACCTGCCGGATCCACTACACAGAAATATTGGAGAGCAAGAGAGTTAATGGCTTCATTGCCAAAGTCCAGCATTTGACAACAAAGAAGAGGAAATGACTGAATAACATGTTTTAACCTGTGAAGTCCTACCTGCCAGACGCACTACACAGAAATATTGGAGAGCAAGAGAACTAATGGCTTCATTGCCAAAGCCTAGCATTTGAAAACAACAACATTTTGATGAGGACCATCAAAATTATGAGGATGAGTAAAGGTACGTTGTCAAAAAAAAAAAATTTAATCATTCTTTATTGAACAACCCTCGTATTACAGTTTCAGCAGTTAAGAGTGAAAGTTGATATTCTGGTTTATATCATATTAATAATATTTTCTTTGCTCTGTGGGTGTGAATCCATTAAAATGTAATGGATGTAAATGAACTTCTATAACATGAAATTCTGACACACCAACGGAATATCCCGGTAATTGATATTATTGTCAACAGAACAAAATATTTATTTTATGTATGCAAAAGTCATGCAAAATGAAGATGATATAAGAATCTATTCCCAGAAAATTCAACATATACATTTCATTTGTTACGTAAATATCTTATGCATATTGTCACCCGAACGTCAGAACTCCCTATAGAACCGGCAGGAGCAGCAGGAGACGGTCGGTGTTCGCCACGCCCACTCGTTTGTCTTATAGCGGTAACGAGGGGTGGCTGAAAAAAAACATCACTGCGCCGTCTCTTTCTGTTCCACCTGAGTTCTCGAACTTACGGGATATTTCATCTAATCCAGAACCTTCCAGATTGGCCAGCTGACCCTATATAAGCAACACGTCGGGCTGGAGGTCAGTCAGTCAGTGCTTGACGAGCTAGTGAACGGACGAGAAGACTGTGTACGTGCGTCGGAGGAGTTTACGTAATCGCGAGTGCAAGTGGAACTTTAACGGACGAACTGGTGAATCGTAATTGTGTGCATTACGTAATTCTGTGTAATTGGCAAGTGTTCAACTGTAAGTCAGTGGAAATAAAGAACATTTTTGATTGGTGCAATTGGACTTTTCATTTCACGAACCCACAAAGTCACACTGGTGTCAGGAAGCGGGACGACAACATCAACGAACATTACAACCATGGACGCGGCATTGGAAAAAAGTTTGGAGAAGATGATGGAAATGAAGGCCGAATTAACAGAGAAGACGGAAGCGGCAAATAACAGCCTGTCCGCGAAGCTGGAGACTACAAATAACAACCTGGCCGCGGAACTGAAACAAATGAAGACGGCAAATAACAACTTGGCCGCGAAGATGAACGAGTTAACAACAAAAACAGAAGCGGCAAACAACAACTTGGCCACGACAATGACCGCAAAGATGGCCGAACTGACCAAGGAAATGAAGGTGGCGAACGAGGCTCTCGCCGCCAAATTTGAAGGACAGTTGGCCGGCGTAAAAGAGGACGTCACAGAGTTAGGCGAGCGCGTCGAAGACCTGGTGAGCCGCGTTAATGAGCTGGAAGGAAAAGCCGACAGCAGCGTCAAGTCTCTGAGCGCCATGGTGGAGGACGTCGTCGGAAGGAGGTTGAAGGTTTTGAAGGCCGACGCGCCGGGACGCGACACAACATCGCCGCGCGTCAAACCTCCGAAATATGACGGCGCGTCAACGTTTGAAGTCTTCCGCCGCCAGTTCGACACAATGGCCAAGCACAACAAATGGTCACTACAAGAGGAGGCCACACGGTTAATTGCCAGCCTCCAGGGTCGGGCCGCAGAAGACCTGAACGCGGTTCAGTCAACGGCGGCACCCAAGGACATCTGGGTGCCCTAGAGAATCGTTTTGGGAACCACTGCTTAGCCGCAGCGTACCGCAGCCAGCTGAAGGCAAGGTCACAGCAGCCAGGAGAGACGCTGCAGGAGTTCGTCCTGGCAGTTGAACAACTGGCAAGCAAGGCCCTAGACGACCTCCCACCAGAGTTCGTGTCCCGGGAAGCTGCCTACACCTTCGTTGACGGGGTACGGGACACGGAGATTCGTCAGCGCCTTATGCTCGGCGATTATAAAACAATACACGAGGCGCTGACAGCAGCATTAAGGATGGAGGCGGCCAAGGTAACATCTATCCCGACGTCGAGGACGAGGAGTGTCCGCTACACCGGAGACAGAAGACTAGCCGAGGGACGCCAGCGAACACCTAGTGGCCTGTGTTGGGGGTGTGGACAGCCCGGACATCTGCAGAGAGACTGCCCACACCAGGAAGAGCAGCCGGAAAACGAGTAAGGGCCGTCGTGGAGAGGGGCACGTCGGCGCCATCACCACCATCCCCTCGAGTGACACTGCGCGCCGTCAGCCGGCGTATGGATGACAGCCTCATCGCGGACGGTTGGGTGCGAGGAAAGCCGTGCCGTGTGCTGGTGGACACCGGGGCATCCGTGACCATCAGACCTGACGTGGCGAAGGGTTTACCGACAAGGAAGCCGAGTTGACCATACCAGCTCGTCACGGCATCGGGCGAAACCTTGCCTGTGGAAAAGGAGGCCCTGCTGAAGCTGACCTTGGGAAGGAGTACCGTACGTCTGTGGGTGTTCGTCGCGAAGGTGGCTGAGGAGGTGATACTGGGATTGGATGCCCTCAGGAGCCACGAGGCGACGGTCGACGTCGGCAAGAAGGTCCTGCGGCTCGACGGAGAAGAGGTTATACTCCGTCAACCAGAGGAGTGCCTTGGAATTTGCAGGGTCGTCTTGAACGAAGACGCGCGAGGAGCGAGGTGGTGTTGACGGCGCGACTAGAAGGCCGGAGAACCAGGAACATGATGATGGACCAGAAGACGCCTGTACACGGACTGTGTGCAGCCAGGGCACTGCTGCCGTGCCGAGAGGAGGTGCCAGTGAGACTGCTAAATCCAACGGACACCGATCACGACGTCCAGGGCGGGACGGAGTTGGGAACGTGCGAGCCCGTGGTGAGCGTAACAGCAATCGACAAGACACAGGAGCCGGCGCCGAAGCAACACCTGGGGCCCCGGCTAGAAGGCTTACTGGAGAGGGCGGCCGACCACCTGACCGCAGAGCAGCTGGAGAAAGTTCGGCAACAACTGAGGCGATACGAGCGCGTCTTCAGCCAAGGCGATAGTGACTACGGCCGCACGGACAAAGTGCTTCACCGCATCGACACCGGAGACCCCCGGCCTATTCGACAACCACATAGACGCGTTCCGCTGTCGAAGCAAGGGGCGGTACGAGATATGCTGGAGGACATGAGATCCAGGGGAGTGATTGAAGAGTCTGACAGCCCTTGGTCTTCCCCTGTAGTCTTGGTAACGAAGAAGAATGGCGAGCTGCGCTTCTGCGTAGACTACAGAAAGTTAAACGCTGTCACCCGGAAGGACTGTTTCCCCTTACCCCGGATTGACGACACCCTGGACACGCTAGCTGGTGCACAGTGGTTCTCGACCCTGGACCTGAAGTCGGACTACTGGCAGGTAGCTCTAGACCCAAGAGACAAGGAGAAGACCGCATTCTCGACGGGCCAAGGGCTCTGGCAGTTCACGGTGATGCCCCTTGGCCTCTGCAACGCACCAGCTACCTTCCAACGGCTCATGGAGTCAGTGATGAGAGGGCTGACTTACGATGCCTGCCTGCTATACCTGGACTACATCATCATCGTCAGGAAGACTTTTGGAGATCACCTCGAGGATCTGAGTAAGGTTCTACAGAGACTGCAGGCGACCAACTTGAAGCTGAACGCGAAGAAGTGCCAGCTCTTCCGCAAGGAAGTGAACTACTTAGGCCACATAGTCTCAGCAACCGCAGTGGCCACAGACCCGGAGAAGACACAGGCTGTGAGAGATTGACCTCGCCCAAAGGATAAGAAAGAATTGCGCGGTTTCCTGGGGCTGTGCAGTTATTACCGCCGCTTCATAAAGGGGTTCTCCAACATTGCAAAACCCCTCACCCGCCTGACAGAGGAACACCGGCCTTATGCATGGACAGAGGACGCCGAAAACGCTTTCCAGCACCTAAAGGGGACCCTGTGCAGTGCTCCAATTTTGGGTTTCACACAACCGGGTTGCGCCTTCATTGTGGACACCGACGCCAGCGACCATTGCATTGGAGGTGTCCTATCGCAGATCCAGGACGGCCGTGAGCGGGTGATAGCCTATTACAGCAAGACGCTATCCAAGGCAGAGAAGAACTACTGCGTCACCCGACGAGAATTATTGGCGGTAGTAAAGACCTTGGAGCACTTCCACAAGTACCTGTACGGTCAGCCATTCCACCTGAGGACTGACCATTCCGCCCTAACCTGGCTATTGAACTTTAAGAACCTGGAAGGCCAGACGGCACGTTGGGCCCAGAGGCTGCAGGAGTACGACTTCACCTCGGAACATCGTAGAGGGAAGCGCTACGGTAACGCAGACGCCATGTCCCGAAGACCCTGTCCAGAAGAGTGCGGCCAGTGCACAATAGTGGAAGAGAAGGAGCGTGCCGCAGCAGTCCGAGTGGTTGTGGCAGTGCCTGCGGACGGCTGGGATAGCGCAGGCCTGAGGAGGGAGCAGCTGGCGGACGCAGACTTGGCGCCACTCTTGAGGGAAGTGGAGGCAGGGACAAGACCAACCTGGGAGGACATCGCACCGAGGAGCGCCACCTACAAGTCGTATTGGGCCCAATGGGACTCGTTGAAGACCAGAGAGAACAGTTGGTACTTCCCCGGAGTAAGTTCCCGGAAGTCTTGGAGGAAGTGCACGCCGGTACTTCGGGAGGACACCTGGGAGCGAACCGAACGATTGACAAACTACGGCAGCGCTACTACTGGCTGAGACTCCGAGCAGATGCTGAGAGATGGTGCCGTCAGTGTCACGTGTGCGCGGCGAGTCGTGGCCCCCAGACTAGGAGCCGGGGTCGCATGCAGCAGTACAACGTCGGAGCGCCATTCGAACGGATCGCCGTTGACATTGCTGGACCGTTCCCAGTTTCCGACCGAGGCAACAAGTACCTAATGGTGGTCGTGGACTACTTCACCAAGTGGCCGGAGGTGTATGCCATCCCAAACCAAGAGGCAAAGACAATCACAGACTGCCTCGTGGAGCAAGTGTTCTGTCGATTTGGGGTGCCGTTAGAGCTACACAGTGACCAGGGTACCAACTTTGTGTCCAACCTAATGAAGGAGGCACTACAAAGGCTTGGGTTGAACAAGACCCACACGACGCCTCTACATCCCCAGTCGGATGGCATGGTCCAAAGATACATCAAGGCCTTAGAGGAACACCTGAGGAAGGTCGTGGCCAGCCATCAGCGAGACTGGACGTCAAGGTGCCACTGTTCTTGCTCTCCTACCGCTCGTCTACACACGACACAACTGGGATGACGCCAGCCAGCTTAATGTTCGGCCGAGAGTTACGCCTCCCTTGTGACCTGGCTTTTGGAAGCCCTCCGGAAGCGAAACAGCCAGCAACCGAGTATGTGGAGAACTTGGTGGACCATCTCCACGACATGCACGAGATGGCTCGCCAGAATATCCAGAAGGCATGAAGACCAGGTATGGCAGGCAAGCCAACAGCCAAGGGTTCCAGCAAGGTGACCTGGTCTGGTTGTACCGTCCTACCCGGACCAAGGGACGCTGCCCGAAGCTCCAACAGCCATGGCAAGGACCGTACCGGGTGGTGAAGAGGATTAACGACGTGGTTTACTGCATCCAGAAGGTTCCCCGAGGGAAGATGTTGGTGGTACACCTGGATCGTCTAGCCCGCTACGATGGTGCTGTTCGGCACGACCAGCTTTGAGGAGGGAGCAGTGTCACCCGAACGTCGGAACTCCCTAGAACCGGCAGCAGCAGCAGGAGACGGTCGGTGTTCACCACGCCCACTCGTTTGTCTTATAGTGGTAACGAGGGGTGGCTGAAAAAAAAAACATCACTACGCCGTCTCTTTCTGTTCAACCTGAGTTCTCGAACTTACGGGATATTTCATCTAATCCAGAACCTTCCAGATTGGCCAGCTGACCCTATATAAGCAACACATCGGGCTGGAGGTCAGTCAGTCAGTGCTTGACAAGCTAGTGAACGGACGAGAAGACTGTGTACGTGCGTCGGAGGAGTTTACGTAATCGCGAGTGCAAGTGGAACTTTAACGGACGAACTGGTGAATCGTAATTGTGTGCATTACGTAATTCTGTGTAATTGGCAAGTGTTTAACTGTAAGTCGATGGAAATAAAGAACATTTTTGAGTGGTGCAATTGGACTTTTCATTTCACGAACCCGCAAAGTCACAATATGATACTTTAATCAAAATCAGTTAGATCCATTTAAAAAAATGAAAAATGATCCATATAAAGGGTAGTTTGGGATGGGGTTTTTCTTGAGGATCTTCATGTCTTGTTCTAATAAGATGGAGAACATAAATACTAATTATTCTTAATGTATAAGGAATTTCAGTGATTATACATGTGAGTAATATAAGCAAGTTGAGATAGGCAATGCATGGTCTGGGCTAAACTTATGTTATCACAGCTAATTTTGCATCAGCTGCTGATAAGGTGCTATTTAAACAAATAGGTGAAGAGCTAGGTTTAAGCACGGTAATGTCATGTTGGCACGTTGGCCATAGTAGCTCAAGGGTTAGAGCGGCTGGACGGCAACCAGAAGATCCGTGGTTCAAATCCCGGCTATAGCATTGAATTTTTCAGTCTGACTCTAGCTTACACACGGCTAGTGTGAAGGAACAATTAATTTGCGTTAATTGACCTAATAGTGGTTAACTATAAAGCCTGGGGCAGTAATTGGGAGACACTGAACACCACATACAAAACATTCATCAAGTCAGTACTTCTTTATAATGCAGAGGTAATAATTACAGCAAACAGTTCTAACATAAATCACCTAGAGGTATACCAAAATCAGGCCCTGCGACTAATAACCGGTGCATCAAAATCAACTCCAATCACGGAAATGCAAGCCTTAACTCGGAACTATCCAATACATCTAACTTTAGAGGAGCAGGTACTAATACAACATGAAAAAATGTTGCGGTTAAAAACAACAAAGTGGGAGAAAAGATTACTACAACCAATAAAGATGAAAACACAAACAAGTTTCCTACACAAAGTTACAGAATTAAAAACAGATCTGAATCTTCCTAATTCTAAAGAAAACATTTTAATCAGAGAAAACTCACTGATTTTTGAACCAATTAATATTCATTTTAATTTAGAACAAATAGTTACTAAATCTGAAACTTCTAAACCTGTGCTGAAAGCACTAGCATTAGAAACTGTGAACAATATATACCCACCTTCTGTACCATATAACAGTTCTGCTTCAACCTCATATTATATACTTTTTATAGCCATTTGATACTTATATTGAGTGCTGTATATTTGTAACTTCTGATACCTTATAAAACTCCTTTTGCTTTTATCAGTGTAAATTTCATCTGTTTTTCCCAGTTACCACCACCGTTTATTTTCACTTCAGGTAATTACATTCTCTCACTATCTTATATTCTTAAATTTCATTCTTCCATTTTCTTACAGTTTTATGTAATATTTGCTTTAATATGATCTGTCTCTTTTTATAGAACTTTCAACCATCACAATTCATGGGGCACAAAGCTCCTAAAGTCAATATGTATGAACTACTGGAAGAAATGTTGGACAATTTTTGGCGATCACCACCAAGAATTTTCAATCAGCAATATTGGAATGACATTTTAGAAACAGCTAGAAAACTGACAAAGAAGTATACAAACCATGGAAAAGATTCATCTGATGTGGTCAAATACTAAGATAGAGGTATGTTGTATTTTTAGGTGTAATTGGTTTCTAGGTTCTGTTCTTTTTTTTCGCCGCTAGTTCAGTGGAAATCAGAACAAATGGTTTGATACATTATGCACAAAGTTTTCATGGGAAGAATTTTGTCTTTATGTGACCTACCAATTAGGTATCTAATATCACATTTTGGAGTTAACATGGCAGACATGTTTGAAATGCCATATGATATAGTCCCACTTGGTGCATTCACTTCCTGAAGGGTACAAATGTTGGTTGTGGCAAGAGTTTTCCATTCACATGAAATCCTCTGGATTTATGTGCTGTTCTAACTGAAACATAAAACGTATAATAAAAAGTAAATTAAACATATTGTCGCATTATCTCAAAGGTCCCTCGTTCCCTTGGGCTTCGAAGTGACAATTTGTTGACTTCATTGTACTCGTCACTGTTGTGGCTGAGGAGGTGCAATCATCTTAAGGTCCACCTCGATGAGTATGAGTATCACTACGAAACTATGGAGTAAGACTGGGAATTTGGGTCTTTTCTCAGGGTTCTTTAACAAGAAAGTTGACTACTCTTTTGTTTCGGTGTTAAGTTATCCGGATGTCTGCAGGTTTTAGTAATTTAGACAGCACTCGCAGAATATACTCAAAACTATATATGCTCAAAGCTTTAAAATATTTATCTTATTCTGAGGATAGTTTACAAATCAGTGGATGCACCTTGCGCTTCATTGAATGCAAATTTCCTAACGTCACTTGATGCTGCTACAGCACAACACTTCTTCCAACCCCAGACTTTGCCGGACAGCCCCTGTTTCTACTCCAACACTGCTCTTTTCTAAACTTCCCAGAAATGACTATACAAAAGGAAAGGCCAATAACCCTTATGGGTACGCTAAGGGGTAACAATGGCGGAAGTTGTCCCGTTATATGTGCTGAAACCTAGCATTATGAATAGCTTCTGTATAACTGGTAAACCATATTACCTATGACAAAATCATACTACACAAGAAAGTAGATAATATTCATGCATGTCATCCACATACCGATTTTATGGCATTATGAATTTCCGAAATTATTTTTATTAATGCTTTAATTTTTAATACATATTATCTTTGCTACATATCTACTAGGCAGAGGAGTTATTCCATTTCTCCCGATGATTGGATATACACAGTTTACAAAAAATGTTTTATAGAATAATGTCAGCAGAGTTATACAGGGTGAACATAAATGAATATCGAGGTTTTAACTCTTTATAATATTTATTACATTCAAAGTTAAAAATGATATGTCAAATGAAAACCGAACTTCAACAATGTTAAATTAATTGGGAGTCGATTAGTGACACAAAACAACACTTACTTTTAAATTTTCCCGGAACCGGTTTCTGAGGCCTTCCCTCTATCTTCAGCCGGACATCGACTGCTTCTCATTGGTGTAGCTGGCAATATTTTGTCATCGGTCTCCTCTGGTGGCGGTTCGAGGAACTTGCTGAACAAATCTTTCTGGGGGATGTCAAAATTGAATACTTTGTTCCTATTTTTTGAAATAAAGATTTGTTCCCATGTGGACAGTTCTTCTTTTCCTGTTGTATGTTGTATGGATGTTCAAACTCTGGCAAAGATATGTAGATGACATATTTGCCATAGTGCCAAAAAAACACATCAGTGATGAACTAAAACTTTTAAATATTAAAGGAAAAAAGCATCAAGTTCACTGTAGAAGTTGAAAAAGACGAGTATTTACCATTTTTAGATCTAAAAATAATAAAAATAAAAATAGAATTAACTTTGGCATTTACAGAAAACCAACACAGACAGACAACTACATAAAAGCTAATGGCTACAATCCAAGATCCCACAAACAGGCAATCTTTAATAGTTTAGCACACAGACTGGTCAACATCCCTCTCACAGCAGAAGAATACAAAATAGAATACAACAAAATTATTGAAATAGCACAGAAAAATGACTTTCCCAAATCACTAGTAGACAAAAAAGTGAACTTAGCAAATAAGAAGAAACTACTAAAGGAAACCACAACTCTCTCAGCTACAGAAACTAAAATGATCTTCAAAAAATTCACTTACCATCCATGGGCCTTTGATAAACTCAAAAAAGTCTTCAAAAAACAAAACATTCAACTAGCTCCAGTGAACCATTACTCCTTAAAAAACCTAATTTGCTCAAACATCAAAGATGCCATTCCATCTAACAAAAAATCTGGTATATATCAAATTGAATGCTGTGACTGTAGTCAAATTTATATTGGAAAAACCAAAAGAAATTTAGAAACAAGAGCAAAGGAACACTTTAGTAACATAAAATACAAACAATTAGAAAAATCAGCAGTTGCCACGCATTTTTGGGAAAAAAACCACAACATAAATCCAGAACCAAAATTACTAAAACATACAACAGGAAAAGAAGAACTGTCCACATGAGAACAAATCTTTATTTCAAAAAATAGGAACAAAGTATTCAATTTCGACATCCCCCAGAAAGATTTCTTCAGCAAGTTCCTCGAACCGCCACCAGAGGAGACTGATGACAAAATATTGCCAGCTACACCAATGAGAACAAGTCGATGTCCGGCTGAAGATAGAGGGAAGGCCTCAGAAACTGGTTCCGGGAAAATTTAAAAGTAAGTGTTGTTTTGTGTCACTAATCGACTCCCAATTAATTTAATTTATACAACAACACTGTTTTCAACACTTCCATGAAAGGATTCCAACAATGTTACCAAGAACCTTATAAATGTTCAATGTAACTACCCTTTGTCACACGGCACACATCAAGTCTATAGTCGAGTTCTTCCCAAACCTTGATAAGTGTGTACTCAGTAATTGTAGTAACAGCTGCTTCAATCCGGTTTCTTAATTTAGAGAGTTCAGCGGAGGCACGTACACACAATCCTTGATGAAGTCCCAAAGGTAGTAGTAGTAGTAGTAGTAGTAGTAGTTTTATTCATCCGTTAAGTCAATACAATGACATTGGATACGTCAATACAAATATTTAGAACAATACAAATAATATAAGTATATAAAAAAAAAAAAAATAAGTTGCATCAAGTGTAATTAATAAGATCTAAGCATGAACTCATAAATATATATAGTTGCATGGCTCTACAACTACACAGCATTTAAAATGCATCACAAATATATACAATTATATGGCCAGCTACAGTGTATCTAGAAATTCACCTATATCATAATATGAATCACTTAATAAAATTTCTTTCAACGATAGTTTGAAACACCTCATGGATCTTATGTTTTTCAGATTGGCCGGTAGTTTATTATACAGAGTGACTGCTGAATATCTAACTCCTTTGGAATAAAGTGTAGTTCTATGTGTTATTGTTCTTAAGTCTGTTTTACCTCTGGTGTTATGATGATGTATTTGATTATTTGTGGTGAAATTTTCAAGGTTTTGTTTTGTATAACATAGCAAACAGTATATATACAGACTGGGCAGAGTCAAGATTTTCAACTCCTTAAAGAAGTTCCTAAGGTAAAAGCCGCATGGCGTTAGGTCAGGTGAACACGTAGGTCATGCATAGCAAACCCTGTCATTGGGACCCTTGCGGCCTATCCAAGTGACGTTCAACCAATCACGTACTTCGTTATGCCAGTGAGGTGGCGCACCATCTTGCTGGAAAATGAAGTTTTCTGGCTCATTTTCTTCCAACTGAGGGAAGAGCCATTGCTCTAATGTATAAAGGTATGAAGTGCCAATTACAGTAGTTTCATCAAAAAAGAAAGGTCCATAAACTTTTCGCCATGATACGGCACAAAAAACATTCACTTTAGGGGAATCTCATTGCATTTGCACCATCTTGTGAGGAATTTCTGAACCCAGATGCACACATTATGAGTGTTAACAAGTCCGCCAAGCTTCTGCCGTCCAGAGGGGGCAGAGGGTTGCCTGAAAGGTCCCGGGTACTAGCATGCAGAGCTAGTAAATCACCAGGCGGCCCCACCGAGGTTATTCGGTAGTCTTCCCTGCGGGGTTGACGCGCATAAGTGGTGTATCCACTTCCACCCATCTTGACATTGTTGTCGATAGGGGGGGCTTTTTAGACTCAAGGTATTACCCCAAGGAAAGACCCCCGGAGTTTTCCATCGCTCCCGGGTAACACAGGCCAGAGTCTTCGGACTTTCGGGTAGACCTCACTAAACATTGTTAACATATCCACTAAGGTGAAAGGTCAATTCATCACTGAAGACAACACGATTTGTAAAATCGTCATGAAACAACATGTCATTTGGAAAGTTGCCGCATAATCTGTGGTCTGTCGGCTTTAGATCCTGTAATAACTGTAAACGGTAAGGACGTAGCCATAAGCGTTTTGTTACAAATTTCCAAACAGTCAACACAGGAACTTGTAATTCACGATTAGCCTTCCGGACTGATTTCTTTGGGCTACAAGTGAGCAACTCTCTCACTCGTTCAACAGTCTTTTCACTTACTCTTGGTCGTCCCGTGCTCTTGCCTTTACAAAGTCAGTCGGTGTCTTCAAACTGATGATACCATCTACAAATGTTATTATCACTAGGAGGATAACAACCGAACTTAATGCGGAACGTACGATGCACAGTAACTACAGATTAGGTCTTTGCAAACTGCAAAACACAAAACGCTTTCTGTTTACTAGTCGCCATCTTTGCTACTACCGCTGTGTAGCGGATTGCGGTAGAAACATTGCACGCACATGTGCACTGGTGCCAACAAACAAAACTGAGTTGCTTTTTCATTTGACATATCATTTATAACTAAGTTTAGTGTAATAAATATTATAAAGAGTTAAAAACCAGATATTCATTTATATACACCCTATACTATTTTCTGACCCCATTGTTGGTTCAACCAAAACTTTCACAATGTGTCCTGAAGGTTGTGACTAAATTCTTTCAACATGTATTGTTTGTTTTACAGGATGGACTCTGGAGTGTTAGTCTACTTACTGACAGCAAGCATTGTGAGCTCAGCTTCAACTTCAGTAATATGTCCTGAAGGATGTAACTGTACACAGATAACACTCATTCACTGTGACGGAGTCTCTCAGTTCTGCTTAACCACTTCAACATTTAAATTATCTAACGTCGTATCAGTACAACTGACCTAATTGCCTTGACTGTTTGGGCGCTTTCTCAAAATGAAATCAGAGAACTTCCAGAGGGACTGTTTGATCCTCTTGAAAACCTGCAACAACTCCGTCTCAAAGAAAATGGACTTTTGACTTTACCTAGTGTCCTGTTTAGAAACTTAACACATCTTATGTCACTCCAGTTATGCTGCAACAATTTTATAGAAATTCCACCAACTACATAAACTTGAGATTTTTAAATTTTAGCTTTTAAATTATTACACATCTAGAACTTTTTGTTACGAAAATGTATGTTAACCTCACACTTACCATTGTCTGTACTATTTATTTTAAGTAAACCAGGTATTCTTATCCATACAAATATTGAAATTGTCATTGCCTGAAGCCAAAAAGGACACATTGAGTGTCTTTGAGTGTACGCATGTGTGTGTGTGTGTGTGTGTGTGTGTGTGTGTGTGTGTGTGTGTGTGTGTGTGTGTGTGTGTGTGTGTGTATGTGTGTGTGTGTGTGTGTGTGTGTGTGTGTGTGTGTGTGTGTGTGTGTGTGTGTGTGTGTGTGTGTATGTGTTTTTTTTTTTTTACCTGGCATGCCCTATTCCTTAGGAATACTACATGCCCTATTTTATTTACATTATATACAACTTTTACAATAATACTACAATAATTTTACATATCTTGTATTTGTATTGAAATGTTTCCTACAATATTTTACAATATTCTTATTTAAATAGTTGAAACTAATTAGCAGTTTTTATTGAATTTGTATACTTCATTTGCCTACTGCTTATCTGTGAAGTTTATTGAGTTAACAAATTTGACGAAACATATTAGATGTGTGTTAGTAAGTTCCTCTTTGGTAATGGACCACGCGCATTGTCTGCTTTTTATTTTCCTGATCATATCGGTTGTTTGTTTGTTTATGATTGAACATCGGAATATTATGTGGTCTACTGTTTGGTCCTCTTCTTGACATTTGCATACTGGGCTATCTAGTAAAGCAAGTCGATGGCGGTATGAACGGAGCTTTCCGTGTCCTATGACAATTGCTGTAAACTCTTGGCATATGGGCAGTTCTTGTTTTAGTCTATTTCTCACGGATGGGAAGAATTCTTTGGTGATGGCTCCTTTCCTTGATGCTGTCCATTGTAGTTGCCATGCGTTCAGTCCGGTGTCTCTCTCCATGCTTATCAGGACTTGTTTAGGTGTTTTATTATATTGTATTTCACGATCTTCCTCAGCAGCCTCTTTTGCTAGTCTGTCTACTATTTCATTGCCATATATTGCCAGTGTGCTTTCACCCATTCTAATGCAGCATCCAGTCTGATGTTCTCAGGTCGATGATTTTAACTTTTGATTGCCTCAGTCAGTTAATTGTATTTCAAGTTGTTTTTAAGGAGATCCAGTGTTATCCTGCTATCAGTGAACAATGCAACTCGTTTATCAGCGTACCCTTCATTTTCTAGTTCCTTTAGTGTGTGTGTGTGTATGTGTGTGTGTGTGTGTGTGTGTGTGTGTGTGTGTGTGTGTGTGTGTGTGTGTGTGTGCGTGTGTGTGTGTGTGCGCATGCATGCGTGTGTGCGTACGTGCGGGCGTGCATGCGTGCGTGTGTGTGTGTTATGTGCTTTTCACGTAAAATTTAAGCACAAGAACGTGAATATTTTCAAAACGCCCTCTCTTCACAGAAACCCATTTAATCATTTGAAAAACTTTCATTTTCTTAGAGAGATCTCTTCTCTTTTTCTTACACTATTATATCCAAACAATAAACCTAAAGGATAAAATTAAACATTACGCTATAACTTGAATATGCTCCCGCAGGAAAACAATATTCTATGCGAAGTGAACAATAAAATTCTGCAGCGTGATGTAGTGAAGCTGAATACATCACTATTATGTGCTTCAAATGGGAAGGTGTTTGTCCTTGAGTGCTACTAGGTGAGCAGACAATCGGAGTCTTGCGGTGTTGTATTGCATTCCCCCTAAGTGGCGTGTGACGGGCGGCAAACTAATTAATCTGTATGAAATACAAAATTTCAGATTTTGCCAAAACTGATCCATGTGAAAGCTAGAGAGTAATGTATCCAACTTAACCACGAAAACCCCATATTTTTAGCTCAAATAGTTTTCCTAATACAAATAAATAAAGTAGGTACCTTTATATTACAACAATGCATAGCGACGTAAGCACTGTAATGAACATCATTATTGGTTGGCATGTATGTGTGAACGTATATTTGAAATTACTCAGAACTGAAACGTAAACATTTGACATGACGAAATACATATGTAGTTTGAATAAGTCAAGGTGTCTGTTAAATTCGTAGAGAGAAAATGATGCACTTCTTGCTAGTCTGACAATGTGTCTGGTCACATTATATCTTTGTTTATGAATGGTTTGTAATGTCTATTGACTCTAGAGTTCAAAACAGCATTATTCATTACTCTTCCATGAAAAAGGTTATCAGCTGGATCAATGAGACATGATCCACCTTCGCCCTTACTACTGCTAGAACAATCCAATAGAGTTAATGTGGGCTCAAATTATATTACAAGCACAAATAATACTTTTAAACTGACTGACGTTGAATGTCAGAAAGAAATTGACAAGGAACACAACAAGACTGGGAAAACTGCGTGAGATATCAGGTAAACTACAAGAAGACGACTTTTGGAAAGAAATAGCATGTAACGAGATTTTGAAACCTATGATCATAAATTTGCAGTATTTAGACGATATAGACAATGACAGTGACGAATTATCTCTTAACGTAAGTAACATTCACAGATATTCGGATACAGCGCTGATATTTTTGTTAGATTAGAGAAATAAGTGATTCATAAACTATAATTAATTTTGAACTAAATATTTAAACCATTTACGTAATATAGAAATATTCATGTTGCAATTGTGATTTCAACAACTGCATTATTATAAAACTTTGGAAAATTCAGTTTGCGTTCCCTCACGTCTACTGCCATGAACACTCACAAGTGTGCGAGAGAGAGAGAGAGGGAAATATAAAAGGAGTGGGGATAACGAGGTGGCAACAGTGAAGGTTCCTAACGCGTCTGATTCGCTATAGACGAGAACCATTTGAAACACATAATAATGTAGATACCTCAACTGTTGAATGCACCGTTTCATTGAAGAACACATTATCCTATAATGTAAGCAATCTGTGAGACCTGACAGGTTACAGGAGACTCTGGAATTTGTTTGTAAAGCGTTATGTGACAGAAGCCTAACATGTCACTTTGAGTACCAACTTGACACTAGTAAAAGGTAAGTAACATGGTGTCTATGACAGAAAACAAGAGCAACTGGTTACGTTGAGTACCAACTTAACACTAGTAAAAGGTAAGTAACTTGGTGTCTATGACAGAAAACAAGAGCAACTGGTCACATTGTAGTACCAACTTAACAGTACTAAAAAGCAACTAACAAGGTGTATTTACTCCCTCATATATCACTCTGTGTGACCAGGCAGACCATATGAGTCTACCAGAGAATTTATAAAGTGTTGTGTGGCAGAAGACAGAACAGCTGGTGACGTTGTAGTACCAACTTGACAGTAGTAAAAAGTAAATAACAAGTTCAGTACACTCCGACTTATATCTGTCTGTATGACCTGTATGAACTGGCAGGTCACCTGCCACTATTTATTTTTGAAGCGACATATGTGACATGTCTTTCTTGAATGTCTTGTAATCAGGGGCGGCTTCTGAAGGGGGTAGCATGTTTGCGCTACAACCAAAATGCTGGGTCTCCCTTTAATGTAATGGCATGTTCAATTTGGAGTTCATTTTGACCTTGTCTAGTGCAGGGGACCTGAGCGCGCTGTATTGTTTGCAGGTGCCAAGTAGTTCACTCCCAGATGCAAACCACTGGCATACAATAGGGAGGTATAGGGCAGGACGAACCTAGGACTTGCCGAGGCAAGTAGGAGGGTGATGCGGGGCGTATGGCTGCATGTGGTTGGTTAACCTAGCTGCCAGAGAATAGAGGATGCCTAACCTGCTTGTTCTTTCATCACAGCAGCGGCATCTATTGCGCCTATGTTAAATGTAACCTACGAGTACATAGCCACATGATTTGTGCCGTGTTTTGTTAGCTCTGTCGTATTTTGAGTAGTGCATCAGAAATATTTATATAAATACAAGTAACTTGTGTTATAAGAAGAAACAATGAATTCCATAAAGTGTCTTTTAGCACATCCTTTTTCAAACATGACCTTAGAAGAAAAAATTGAACTTAAGCGACTTGGTAGACCCACGCCGAAACTAAACATCACACAGATAAGAAAAACAAAACCAAGATGTTTTAACAGGAACTTAAACAACGATGTATACGATAAATATTCTAGAGTGTTTATGAAATGTGAATGTAGTGTTATATGCTGTGAATTACCGTTAACTTGTGTGTAGAGGAGTCTGTAGTGACAGAATTAAAGAAATTTTGTTACTTTAAAAAATTAAGTTGCATGGATAACTTTGTGAACCACCAATTTTCAGAGCCACCAGCCGCCTCTGCTTGTAATGGATGATTTGCAGATCAGTTTATAGAGGAGGGGTAGATAACTCAGCACATAAGTGTTGTTTGGGACAGAAAGCAGTCACTATGTATGTCGATTCCAAAAACATCATACCCAGACACAAAGAGCTCCAGTAGCAATTTTAGACGAGTTTGCAAACTTTTATTCATTAGCGTAATTTACACACAACCCTGAAGGAACAGTTATTTGCAGAGGATCCACCCAAAAGTCGGAAGACCCTGGCCTCCTACCCGGAAGCGATGGATAACTCCGAGGCTCTTTCCATAGGGCAATACCGGGTTTCCTAAAAAACTCCCCTATCAACAACAACGTCAAGATGGAATCGAAGTGGATACGCCACTTACGCGTGTCCACCCCGCAGGGAAGACTACCGAAAACCTCGGTGGGGCCGCCTGGTGATCTAGTACACCTACTAGCTCTGCAGGCTAGTACCCGGGACATATGAGGCAACCCTCTACCCCCTCCGGGCGGCCGTAGCTTGGCCGGAGGTACCCAATTTCCCGTGGGTGTCGGGAACACACTGCCCCCTCGAGTCCAACCCAATCCAAACAACTCCCCGACGGGAGGGGCTCGGCAGTTCGGCCCGAGGTTCCTCTAGTAACGTCAGAGGTACCACGAGTGCTAAGGGTCCGCAGCGCTCGCACCACAACAGCTGAAGGGGACTGATCCCCTCCCCTGTACCCCTGAAGTAACAACCTATCACATACATCATTTGACAATAACACTGGAACACAAAACGGCAGATCTACTCAGTGATATCAAATGGATTTAAATCTTCGGCAAACACGTGTTTTCGTTGTACAGCCATGTCAAAAGATGCGAAGGTAGATTGTTTTCATTTCTGTCAGAAATTACAGCGATTTTTAGCTGATACAGTAATTGTAATGGCGAATGCAGTTTTTTTATTTGTGTTAGAACTACCAAAATGAAGTCATAACACTGTATGAAGCTGCAAAAATCGTGTAAAAGTCCGAGCTGGAGTCTGGCGTCTGCGGCTAATTATTCGTGTAGGAACATCTGCTCGCAAGGTACCGTTTTCTAAATGGTAGTATACAGGTTATTCACCAATATGCCACTTTAAGTTGGGTTCAGGTTCTTCGTGTTCAGCTCAAAAACTTGATTGCCCTTTGTTATACCTCTTGGTAGATATTTTATCATGGCCAGCGTTGTGCTTTACCCAGGCAACCAGGTTTGAAACATTTCACAAATTAAAGTGAAACACAGACTTAAGCATGAAATAAGAACTATTATATTAATGTCCTCGAAATGATCCTATAAATATTAAAGCCAACGTAGCTTTCAACACCAAAAACGGTGAAGGTTTAGAATTAGGATTTCATTACCAAGAGGATTCGGTACATAGGCCATCATGCAGGGCCCGTTGTTCCTATGCTCCAAGAGAGGGCACCCCCTGGAGGAAGGATGAGGTGAAGAAGACAGAGGGCGGCTGACCCAAGGAGTCACGACAGTACAGAGAGCAGGGTTCATACAGTTTACTTGGATAGAGACTTCCCCCGACAGGCCAGGACAACGAACTCGCTCCCCTACTGCGGGAAGACAACGAGCCCCAAAGGTCCCTGGCTGGCGGTCCCGAAATGGTCCCAGCAGAGGAGCGGAGACCGGCAACCGGCCTACCGGAGGAGGAAGTAATTTTCCTCAGAGCATATCATTCTGCCATGCACCGCCAAGACTCCCGCCAACACTTCTACCCTGAGGGAGACCACCAGATGAGAGATGATATGAAATGATAATGGAGATGAAATGGAGAGACACGAAATTCGGGGGATGTAATTAACCTAACCAGCATTCGCCTAGCGACCCGGAAATTCCCCGAAAAAACCATGGGTCAGGTAGGTCAGCCACAGGAATCGAACCCGGGCCTCCCGAATGCGGCCCAGAGACGAAATCGCCTGAGCCATTCCGCTCGGTTAAGGTCAAGATAATAAGACTCACAAAATTAAACATGATCCATGATTAAAGCTAAAGATAGCCCGTCGTTTCCCGTTGAAGGGCAGTTGCCTCTTCTAACTGCCGGTAGAGGGAGCTCGGCGCAACTTATATGGTGAGCTAATCCTTGTAGATCTCTAATTATCGGATTGCAATTATTGTGTCTTTGGCTCACAAGAGAACCAATAGCAACTATAAATAAAGTAATAATGAAAATACAGACAACAAAGACTAGGAGAAAGAAGAAAACACCAAAAGCATGTGACTTCTTTTCGAACCTATCTTTTGCATCACCATATTCCAGCAGCTAAGCCTCTCGACATTCGTTTGTCACCTTGCTTATGCGTGAAAAGACGTCGTTTTGCAGCTTTTCGGTCTTCATTGTGCTTGTTGCACATAGTACGGAACAGAAGAGCAGAGCTGCAATAATGACCTTGTGCTAAAAGGGTCAATTTTTTCACATTTGACTATAAACTGCTGGTTGCATAGAAAAAATAAATAGAGGCGGATGACTCATCTGGTATATCTATCTGCAAACGATTTAGATTGTATTATTTCCCTTTTTTCTTTTGTAAATGCTGTTTATTACTATGTTTAATGATTGTTTTCAACTGCTTTATTTGATTTTTATGCCTATACAGACGGCTACATGCAGTGTTTTCATCAGAAGCATAACCTTTCTTTGTTTCTACACAGTAGAAACAGCAGAATTTTTCAATATTCTACGAGCTGCTTCCTTCCTGACTGTATATCTTATCGATTTCCTTTTAGACATTCCAAAAACGTTAAAAATCTAGAAAATCTTTCCTGGTGAATCAGAGTGCTTTAAAGCAGACAACATTCGGTATAGCTAAAACAGGCGTCGGGATCATTTGGTATGAAAATATCAGAAGCAACGTGACTATTTTCTGGTTTGTATACTTTGTGTGTGTGTAAAAATGTCGCATTTCAGCTGTTTCAGGTAAAAAATGACAATCAATGTCTAGGCTGCCTCACACGTACAGTTTAGCCAACTCTATCTTTCTGAACCATACAAAAAGTATAATTATAACCTATCGTAAAAATAGCATATACAGACTGTGTACAGAAACACGTGAGATTACAGCTATCAAGCGAACTGTATACTGCAATATTGTAAAATTAATTCACTGCTGACACTCCCTAAATTGTCTTTACTCTTACTTCACTACTGAGAGGAAGTTTAATTCTCACTCTCACCCCACTAGCGAGCTTAAGTTTAATTTTAGCAATCACTTCCTTAAACATTCTACTGCAGACTTCACCTTCACTCCACTACTGATATTTCCATATCTTTCATTGTTTTAATATGTTATGATTTAGATTTTTTTTAAATGTATGATTTCCAATGTTACTTAATATTGGACAATGTACGAAATGGATTAGATGACACTCATATTACACGGGGTCCATAGAGCTTAGAGTTACCAGACATTCATCTTTCAGGATAAGAGAAAACCTCCAACGTTAAGTCATATCGGATGATGAAAGAAATGATGTTCAAATGAGTCCAGGATACATAGAGCTAAGAGTTACCAGACATTCATCTTTCAGGGTAAGAGGAAACCTCCAACGTTAAGTCATATCGGACGATGAATGAAATGATGTTCAAATGAGTACAGGGTACATAGAGCTAAGAGTTATCAGACATTTATCTTTCAGGATAAGAAAAAACCTCCAACGTTAAGTCACATCGGACGATGAAAGAAATGATGTTCAAATGAGAACTGGGTACATAGAGCTTAGAGTTACCAGACATTCATCTTTCAGGATAAGAGAAAACTTCCACCGTTAAGTCATATCGGACGATGAAAGAAATGATGTTCAAATGAATCCAGGGTACATAGAGCTAAGAGTTATCAGACATTCATCTTTCAGGATAAGAAAAAACCTCCAACGTTAAGTCATATCGGACGATGAAAGAAATGATGTTCAAATGAATCCAGGATACATAGAGCTAAGAGTTATCAGACATTCATCTTTCAGGATAAGAAAAAACCTCCAACGTTAAGTCATATCGGACGATGAATGAAATGATGTTCAAATGAGAACTGGGTACATAGAGCTTAGGGTTAGCAGACACTTATCTTTAAAGATAAGGGAAAAAACCCAACGTTAAGTCATATAGGACGATGAATGAAATGATGTTCAAATGAGTACAGGGTACTTAGAGTTTAGAGTTACCAGACATTCCTCTTTCAGGATAAGGTAAAACCTCCAACGTTAAGTCATATCGGACGATGATATTCAAATGAGTACAGGGTAGATAGAGCTTAGAGTATCAGACATTCATCTTTCAGGATAAGAGAAAATATCCAACGTTAAGTCATATCGGATGATGAATGAAATGATGCTCAAATGAGTACAGGGTCCACAGAGCTGAGTTAACAGACATTCATCTTTCAGAATAAGAGAAAACTTCCAACGCTGACATATCGGACGATGAATGAAATGATGTTGAAATGAGATTAGATTAGATTGATTTGCTTTCAGTAGGTTCACTTGTAGCCAGAAAAGGCTGTGAACATTGAACATGTCCAGAGGTATAAAGTTTAATAGCATATATATGTACAAAAGTTAACATAAGACACATATTATAGTATACAGGCAATATGAACAGCAATATGGAAAACAAAACAGGGATAATTATATATGATACAAAATAAAACACTTTTTAATTCAGCTTTCACTTGGCTTATGCCAGTACGTCTCAACCTTTTTGCAATGGATACCATTCTTGTTATTTATTAAATACATATACATTAAAAATAAACTTTCAACTTGCATCAAATATTTATTAGTATTGATTTGTCATTGGAACAGTTAAATACTACTTATAGTACAGGGTACATAGAGATTAGAGTTACTAGACAGAATAGGGAAAAGTCCAGGAAAAGACCTTATTCATGTATCTCACCCTGACTCAGAATCAAACTGGGTACCTTTTGTAAGTGAGGCAGACATGCTACGCCATACGCTACACAGGTAGGTTTAGATGAATAATGAATTTCACAGACGTTACGGAATTTAGATTTATGTATAGATTATTACATTCGATTATTGATGATATAAACATTATAGCAAATATATCTTTTTGTATCCATATAAAATAAGCAGGATCTTCTTTCACCTCCAGAACAAATACAGAAATCTATAAATCTTTAACATTAGACAATTACTCTAATGCTCTACATTATTTAGATGTCTGAAACTATTGGAAAAAGTCATAATTACCCACTACTCTTTTCGTAGAAAGTGTAAACTTCATTAACTATTTTCTTCCTCAATAATATTGATTATCATTTTCCTGTTAAAAATCTCTTTCTCTAAGTGTAATACAGATATGAGGGACAGTGTAGTCTAAACTTCATTAACTATTTCCTTCTTCAACAATTTTCCTTGTCATTTTCCTGGTAAAGTCAGAAAGGTTATATATCATGAAGAACGCTTTCCTGACAGATCAGAGTAGCTTGATGCAGACTCCGAGCTTCACATTTGATTGTTGTAGAAGATTTTGTGACAAGGTAACGTTTCTTCATTGTTTATATATGAAAAAGCTGCTCATATCTCCCTCTACAGGTCGGCTAGATTGTTTGGTCTTTTTGCATACACTATTGACATGCTATTAGGAGGTCATGTAATGAATGAATAAATTGCTGTATTTCGTTAAGCGAAACATAGGACTTCGCAACCTCGAGGCCGTAGGCAACGAAGAGGTTTCCTGATCAGAGAGATTCCTGGATGAGTGAAGGAAACTCAGCCTACCGCCCACTAATGACCGTCATAAATCTATCTCCACACTTTAGAAATGGAACACTATCATTGAGGACCAATAGCAACCCTGATTTTCTCGAAGTGACAGTCGCATGTCCACTCCACGTGGAGTCTCAGTTGCCAAAGTTCCAACCTCCAGTTGATCTGTTTCATTACGTGCAGAAATTCGTTGTGTGTCACGATATGGAGACCGTGGGAGGGAAATGCAGTGGTGAATGCAAATGAAGTAGTAGATAACTTTCAGTCAAGTGAAAATAATCAAAGTGAAGACAATAGTGTGAATAACTGGGCCGAGTTATAATACTGTAAAAGCCTCAAAAAAACAAAGTTAAAGCTGAAACTGTTTCTAAGCAAATTCAAGCGCTTGTTTTGAACACATATAAATATGTGCTGAAAAATAATCTTGGTAAGTGGTCATGCAATGAACCTGATGATAAATTCTGGGTATTCACAGAAATACAGAAAGAAATATTGTGACGAAAGGAATAACAAGGTCCCCGATCAAGTGTGAAAACAAAAGGAAACGTTTCTCTAAACTAGATAATTTCACATTCAATTTAATTTGTCGAGAAATTTATAGATTCTATGTAAAAGGGAGAGCGCCCAACTTAGACGAATTGGTTGCACATTTACAAGAAATTTGTGATTTTCCTTATGGACACTGCACTTTGCGCGGCCTCCTAAAGGAGCTGGGTTTCAGAAACCGCACTTTGAATAAGATAAGGGTTATTATGGAATCCAGTAGAATTGTAGCTTGACAATATTTGTCAAAACTAAGGAAGTTTCCAGTAATGGACATAAGATAATTTATTTAGAGGAAACCTCGTACGATACCTATGACCTATCGAGAAAGGTGGCAACCTTGCAGAAAAGTCTGGGAGAATGAGGGCCGGGGTTGTAAAACGATTATAAGGCAGCGGCCGACGTGCACATGAGTTAACTAAACAGACTCTACCAACAGTTTTACTAATTTCTTTT
This sequence comes from Mantis religiosa, assembly GCA_030765055.1. Lineage (NCBI taxonomy): Eukaryota > Metazoa > Arthropoda > Insecta > Mantodea > Mantidae > Mantis > Mantis religiosa. Next base: position 284,656,193 of record CM060948.1, on the reverse strand, counting down.
TCTTGGTTCACTATTGCACTCGAAAATTGCGTGTTACCTTACGACACATTGAGTACGTTGTTGTTGCGTTATGACCATTTTTTTTATTTCTTCCATTTATATCCCGTCTTTAACTCAATGAGCATATCGGCGGCCGTTCTGCTTTGGAACATATCAAAGGTTTTAACCTGTATTAGTTGGGTTGCATCATAAGATCACGCACACATTCACACTCTTTCATACTTCCAGACTCTGGGGAAGATGGGGAATTATCTTAAATGGAGAAAAATCCCCAACCCCACCGCCGGGAATCGAACCCAGGAAAACTAGCATGGCAGGCAGGTGCCGACTGAGCTACGGAGCCAGCTTATTTTTTTTTTTTTTTTTTCCATGATAGCGTTACCATGCCACTGGAAACATCACTCGTTTGTTAACTTCCAATCTTTACGCTTACATTATATAAAATTGCTCAGAGATCGGTGCACCAACTTCATAAATATAAAGTTTTAATTTTGTGACATCTCAAACAGAGCACCCTGTACTATTTTAATTCAGAGAGCCTCATAATATATTTCTATTAATATTTGAGTGGTAGATAGTCGTATTTCTGATTAATTTTAGTGCAATATAGAGTAACTAAAAAAAAGAATAACTAGTTCTATTGATAAAAAGTAGAAACAGTGTAAATTTCACGCCAACTTTATTGTATAGGTCAAACAGACTTAAATATACAAAAAATGAAAAAAAAAAGATGAAACGTGTTTAAATCTAATTTGTATTTTTTGTCCGTTCTTAACATTTTAGCAATTATACAAGGCCATCCAGAATGAAGTAATTACCAAAAATGTTAAAGATATGCATTTAATTTTCTTGAAACAATGTTTATGATATAGTAATTGAATCAAATTGTTAGTCATATTTTGAGAGAAATAAAATGAAGGGTCCAGGGTAATAAGCAGGTAAGTCACTTTTTGTAAGAAAGACAGAAAATGAATATTTAATTTCAAAACAGAATGGGTGATTCTCACACAAAATAATTCTATCAAACATAGTGAAATATTAATGCCTCACATGTAGTGAATCAAGTAAAGTGGTACTTCCTGTTCATTAAGTCAATAACATTGCATCAAACAAAAAAGTTCATTCCAATAGCATTTTTATCAGGTAAAAAACCAGGTAAGTCATTTGAAACAGAAAGAAAACCAGGAAAGTCAGCCACCAGAGATTTTGTTTGCAATTACGATAATTATAATACTGTCATTTTTCTAATATGATCCAAGGTAAACGTTTAAAAACATTCACAATATGCTCCGGATTTATTTTGTGAATGACTTGTATGCATACAAAATATTCCTTTTAATTGCTTGTTATGGACAACCACAATAGCAACAATGTGACATCAACCTCATCTTCAACAATGTTATAACTGCACAATGTTAACATATATTGTTTGTTTTATAGAACGATGTTGGAGTGTTATGGTGACCTCAGTAACATCTTCAACAGTGTGTCCCGAAGGTTGCAACTTTAAATGGAACACATACATTTTGTGCAACGAAACTACTCTGCTCAAGTTAACCTCCTCAACATTTAAGTTGCCTAATGCCACTTTGATAGAAATACTTCAACTTACAAACAATAAAATATCTGTGATAAAACCGACTGTCTTCTCAGACTTAACTGCGTTGGTAGATTTAGAAATTATAGATAATGAAATACTAGATCTTCCAGCAGGGCTGTTTGACCCTCTAGAGAAATTGCTGATCTCTCTCTTCAAAATAATACTCTGTATACACTACCTGAAGATCTGTTTGCAAACTTACACCATCGCTTGTCACTTGTATTAAGTCACAATCGTTTTAGAGGAATCCCAACAAATACATTTGCATCATTAAATAACCTTTTAGCACTTTATTTGCACAATAATAAAATATCAAACATAACAAAAGACAGTTTCAATGGGCTACATAAGCTTACAGATCTGCTGTTGCCTAACAATCGATTTGAAGATCTAGAATATTACGTATTTGAGCACTTATCTTCACTAAAGAACTTGTTTTTAAATAACAATTTCATTTCTTATATTCAGGGAGATGTTTTCAATCGATTACCTCAACTAGAGTTACTTTGGTTAGATGGGAATGGACTTACTACAATTACAGACACTACATTTGCAAATTCTTGGACACTTAAATTATTAGATGTCCATGACAATTCTATTGTTGAGATGTCTAATAAAGCATTTATTGCATTGCACATTGAAGAGCTTTATCTAAACGAAAACAGGATGCACAATATAGACACAGGTATCTTTATGGGATTGTCAAAACTACATAAACTAAATCCTGAAGACAACTACTTAACAGATATTGACATGCAGCCAATTGTACAGTTGATGAATCTACGGTATATAAATCTTACAGGAAATCTACTAACCTGTAGTAGTTCTCTACGGAACTCCTGGCAACGGATCAATGAGAATAATGTTGAAGTTGATGCACTTTGTATTCCTCCAGGAGAAGATACAGCAGTAGATGTTGGAAATATTTTGTGTGAATTAAGCTGGGATCCATCAAGCAAAATAGGGCATTAAGTTTCTGTATGCCTATTTATTTGTGTCTTGTGATTGTGTGACAGACCTTTGATAAATATACAAGATGAGCAGAGGCAAGAGTTTTTGGTTTTAACGATTTTTCCGCGAATTTTCCCGAACTTTTCCTTTTTCCAGAATAATATTTTTTAGCAGCAAATGAGAAAAATTCTATTATTTTTAGCCTGCATAGAAAAATTTACATTTATTTCAAATTGCATAAATACGACAACGTATATTTACTCATCCTCATAATTTTGATGGCCCTTCTCAAAATAGTCTCCCCTGAATACGATGCACTTGTCCCAGCGTTTCTGCCAGTCTTCAAAGACATGTTGGAAACAATTTTTTGAGAGATCCTTCAAAATCGCCTCTGCAGCCATCACCACTACTTCTGATGATGCATAATGACTCCCAAGAAGGCGTTTCTTCAAGTTAGGGAATAGAAAAAAGTCACATGCAGCTAAATCCGGACTAAAGGGAGGGTGGGGGATGTACTTCACGTTGAGTTCTGCAAGATATAGAGCAAAAACATTGGCAAAATGCGGCCACGCATTATCGTGGCGCAGCATCCAGCCTGCTTCAAGGAGATGTGATCTTTTGCGCCTGATATGGACTTGCAATGTTTTCAGGACATCCATGTAGCATTGTCCAGTTACTGATGTGTGTGCAGGTACAACATGCTGATAAACCATTCCATGAATATCAAAGAATGAGATGACCATAACTTTCCCAGCAGAAGCAACCACTTTTGCGTTTTTGGGGGTTGGTGACGAAGGGGATTTCCACACTCAGCTTTGCTGATTGCTCTCAGCATCAAAATGATGTTGCCAAGTTTCATCAGCAGTGATTACGTTTGAAAGAAACTCTGTATCTTCCTCTAACATCAACTTTAACAGCATGTTACCTACGTTGCAGCGGTAGGCGATACTGAACATGTGTGAACTTGCCTGGTTCTCACAGGCGGGAACCAGGAGTACCAACAATGAAACTACTGTGGCGTGTTTGTTTCACATTAAGCTAACAGAATATATTAAGATGTAATTTTATTGCGAAAAATGATGTCCTTAAAAAGTTATGATCATTCTTTATTGAACAGCCCTCGTATAACTTTAATGTAATATTCATGTATGAACCTAGAAGTCATGAAAAAAATATTTACAAATTTAACGAAAGAAAGATAAAAGTTAACACTTAACACAGCCAATACAATGACATCATCATGAGGACTAAGCTAACAGCTCAGCGGTACAACAATAACCTGACACCACAGCACGCGGCTGGTCCGTGATACTGAGAACTGTTTGTCGTATGTTAACTAGAAATGTTATTTATTGGATAACACACCATACACAGCAAAAACTCCTATTACGCTGACTAAAGGCACATAGAAGGTAATGAACTTCTAGTAAGTTACTCTCTTACGTTACATTAATATGAAAATATTGTCCCTCAGGGTTTAAGAATGTGTCGTGAAATGTCCGAAAGTTATAAAACTAATACAAAGAATACTTCACTGTAAACCACCCAGATTTAGAGGCTAAAAGTGTTCCTATTGCCTGTACTGACACGCTGGTCCAGCTGGTTTAATTCAGTAGTGCCAACTATTTTAATGCAGTTGTCGATTTCTTTTCAAAATAAAAAGCTTTCAGTTGCTGCGCAAAATTTGATAAATGATCATGTTTGCGATGCCAAGTGATGCAATATTGTAAATATGCCGACAATGTCCTCATAATAGCATGTAATAAAAACCTGCAGTATAGCAAATCCTCCGCTGCAGCGCCAGCTTTGTGCCATCGGCCGCTGGAGTGAGAGGTGGAAGATTTTTTTTAATTTACGTCCTCCAACGTTAAGTCATATTGGAAGATGAATGAAATGGGTGAAATAATGCTCAAATGAGTCCAGGGTACATGGAGCTTAGAGTTACCCGACATTCGTCTTGAAGGATAAGGGAAAACCCCGGAAAAAACCTTATCCAGGTAACTCACCCTGACCGAGATTCGAACTCGGGACCTCTTGAACGTGAGGCAGACATGCTACCATCTACGCTACCGAGGCAGGCAAGAGGTGGAAGATGGTCATTAACCCTGGGTAGAGCTCCGCTCTTCTCCTGGCTAAGGTCCGAGCTAGGCGACCGGATTGGTCGCTGAGGTTTAGGCAGAGGCAAATCCCCTGGGTTCCCTCTGCCAAATACCACGGCGTCCTTTTCGATTGCGACCTCGCCTACGCCACTCACGTCCAGGTCAAAGCCGGACAAGGGCATGCAGCACTTAGACAATTGTACCCTATTTGAAATCCTCGATACCAACACACCTAAAGCTACCCCTGTATCGGGCAATTATCTCGCCCCTGATTCTGTACGGCTGCGAAGTCTGGGTTCCGTGGCTCCGACCGCTATTCGCAGACTGCAATGCGTCCAGAACAGGGCGCTGCGAATGATCTACGATACAGGACGTAGAATCCCGTCCGCCCCATGTCTTTCACACCTACTCAGGAGTCCCATATATTGTAGACGTGGTGCGGGAGAGATCCCGTACCATCTACAGTAATCTAGACTCCCACCCCAATAACTTGGTGAACACCCTTGGCCGATACGACCATAGAGTTCCTCGCCGTTGACCTGGTTACCGGCTGCCCAAAGATGCTTTGGGAAATCTAATCTGAGAAGGCCCACTGTCCCCTGACTTTGTACCCCCAAGCCCAGAAATGGGCTTGGTATAAACTATACCTTAACATTATTCCATTCCCTCTAGCCTGTCAAGCCGGCTGTGCTCAGATGTCTCACAGGCAGGCGGAAGAGCGCAGCCAGCACTGGGCGCACACACCCTCTGGGGGCATTTGCGCCCACATATGGCTAGATACATTACTGCACAAAACAACTGCCTAATGAGAAAAACAGTTCTTTTATACTGCCCAAATAAAGCCGCACTAAGAAGCTAGGTGCTGACAGCAACCTAGTAAACCAGCTGCTGGTAAACCTAGGCGACTCGCATCTTCTGCTAGTCTGCTGTTATTTTAAAGGTATAACAGCAAAAACATTTGTTTCTGAAAATTGAAGTTTGATAACAGGTCCAATATTATAATTTCAATAAAAAAAACAGTGGTTCATCTTGTTTTATCCCGAATTAACTCATTGAGAACCAAATGTGAAATATTAAAGTTTCTGAAAGTTTGCTGCCGTATGACTTTGTCTGAATTAAACTCCATTATGCAAAAGAAACTGATGATGTAATAACCATAAAAGCTATATCATTTGTTTGAACCTTCTAGGCTAGTTACTAAATCAAGTACAGGTGATTTAAATCATGTAATGGCAGCATTTGAACAACTAAATACATCCAGTGGTATTACTTGTGATTTTGATTTGCTTCTTTATTACAAAGAGCTTTGTGACATTGTTGAACAGCAAAGCCATGATGGTAACAATAACAGATTAGATGTAATAACAGCACTCTTGGCATTGAAGACAAAAACTGACTTTTACCGTAATTTCTGTGAAATATCCCTTCAATGTTTTTGGTTGTCAATGTCAAACGCTGAGAGTGAGAGGTTTTTCACTACATATAACTTAGTTGTCACAGAAAAAAGAACAACTATGAAAAGCAAAAATAGCCCAACTTGTATGCTGCAGTTTGGTGGTGTCTGATGTGGGATATTTGATCTTATTCACGTTACCCAATACACTGAGCAACAAAAAAAAAAAAAAAATGTTTGGATGTTTTGAGCACTCCATGAGGCAATTTCTACTAATTTTGGGTTGAGAAAAAAAATATGACAATGAATCTAGTTTCTATGATATACACGAGGTGAAAGTATTAGATATTAATGGATTGAGAGAAAATAATAAATTTTAATTGCATGCATGCTAACAACAATGAAAGTGCATTTGATTTTTTAATCTAGTAATTACATGCTAAGAGTTCTAAATTGCTGGAAAAATACTTCGCAAATAGTAGTGTCTGAAGAGAATCATGTAGTGGCCTATTGACTTCGTCGTCTTTTAGCTTGCCTCTTGTGATGGAGTTCCGCAGAATCCCTATACAAAGACCAACAGTAATCCGCAAGTATTACTTCATTCCAATGACCCTGATATCTTTGTTCCATAACAGAAATTTCCTGATGGAATCTCTCCCCATGTTCATCACTAACAGCTCCACAACTAGGAGGGAAAAAGTCTAGGTGAGAGTGGAGAAAATGGATCTAAGGGACATGTTGTATCCAAGGTAACAGCATTTTTGCAGGAGCATTGTCACCAAATGCTTGTAGTTGTCATCTCTTTTGTTGCCTAAAAATCCATGGACAACACCCTTGAAGGCTTCCCAAGCTTCCTTTTCTTTCCCCTCCAAAATTTGGTCAAATGCAGGATCCTTTACAAGATCTCTTATTTGTGGTCCGACAAAAATGCCTTCCTTAACTTTTGCATCACTTAATTTCCAAAATTTCTCTCTGATCATGTTTTGTTATTTGACAGGTTTGCCAACTCCCAAAAAAGTTCCCCAAATTTAAAATTTTTACTCTAAAAAATGAAATATCACTTTACTTCAAAACAAGAGCAAATCCATCATTTTATGGTGATATTTGAATTCATTAGATGGAAATACATGTAAATTCACTATTTTTAAGCCCGAAACATTTTCATTGTTGCCCAGTGCTATCTGCTGATTTCAAATAAAATGTTTTAATTTCAAAATTAGGGGTTTTAACTGCTGTGATACTCTAGTTACCTGTTACTTTTCAGCTGGGCCATCTCATTACTCATTAATTCTTCCCCAAAAATTTGCGCGAAATTAATGCGAATTTATGGTAAAAAAACCACAAAACACCACCAATTAAAATGATTAATGCAAATTTTATAAATAATTGTCACCACAAAATCTTGCCTCTGAAGATGAGACACTAAATGAAATTTGTTGTTATGATCACAGTTACTAAGGAAATCTATCACTCAACAAGTAAACCCAGGCGTTTGTAATTTGTTGTTATGATCACAGATACTAAGGAAGTGTCACTCAACAAGTAAACCCAGGCGTTTGTAATTTGTTGTTATGATCACAGTTATTAAGGAAGTCTATCACTCAACACGTAAACCCAGGCGTTTGTAAAGAACCTAGTATAATGTACACATGCAGGACTCTGAGAACATGCTTTATGTGTTAAGTGTTTGATTCAATGTGCTATTTAATCATTAGAAGTGTATAGGATTTTCACTGTTGACATTTTTATTTTAACAACCAGTGTTAATAAAGTATGAGATTATGTTAGGTCATAAATTACACCTTAATTCTTTATTGTTTCATTTTTACGCATTTTTACGCATCTTTCTATGTATTTGCATGCAAGGATAATCAAAGTATTGATTATGGAAACTGGAATATGAACTATCTAAGTCTTACATAGCAAACTATATTCTTCAGGAGCAATAACCTCGTGGGAAGGGCGGCTGCTGTTTAGGAGCACAAGAGCACGTGAACCCCCAATATTTGTCTTGTAGAAGCCCTTTTCATTCGTTAGGCCACGCCGTGGCTCAGTGGTTAGACCGCTTGGCTCTCACCAAGGCGGCCCGGGTTCGATTCCAGGCGACCGCAAAGTGAGATTTGTGATGGACAACACGGCATTGGTAGCGGGTTTTCTCCAGGAACTCCGGTTTCCCCCGCGATCTCATTCCACCAGTGCTCCATCTTCATCTCATGTATCATCAGTGTCACCGCCTGCGGTGCCATATGTAGTAAAAGAGGGCGTTAAACACTACACATTTTTTTCATTCGTTACTTGCATTTACCGCGCCTACTCCTTTAGAATGTGTAGTAAGTATTGTACAGTTCGGCCGCTCTATCTGCGGCTCTGACATTCTCCAGAGGGGGAAAGCAAGCTGTTGCCAGTTCTTTGGCGGGAATTTTAAGCAGAGGAACAATGCGTATTTTAAATATTTCACGTATTTGCATATTTCACGAACCAGTAGCTATGTTATTATAATTGTGATAATAATAAGACTTACGAACACTAAAAATCGGATTCCATGCACGCAAAATATAGCAAAGCAAATTTAACCTGGCAACACGATGTTGGGTTCGGGAGCCACGCCTAGCAGCGACAATGCTGATTGGCACTAAGAGACAGTTTTAACTTCCTGACCACAACACCAGATGTACTACCAACAGATGCAGTTAGTGTGTGTGAAAGGTGTGAACGAAATATTCGAACAGAGTGGTGTTGTAGTATCTTGCATGATAATCAAATTTTAAGTTGTATTTCAGTGTTTTAAAGCTAATATAGTCCTATATTTTAATTCTAAAGATAATTTTGAAGATATGTTTTCAATTGCTCATTACTGTATATTGGTACATAGATATTCTTTTATCTCGAAAAGTGCAGAGCGATGCACAGTGGTATCTGGACGAGTCCACCTCAGAACGGTTGCAACTGGAGGAGAGGGCAGGTCAGTTGCGAACAATTTGCGAGCAACTAAACACGTGCAGAGCTACTCGGTGACACTACAGCTTGTTTCAAAATGTGCTTGTCTCCTGGTTCCAAGAGAGCATTTATAAATGACGCCTCCTAGCAGCACATTACGAAATAAAGTGCTACATTTAAAACACGAGAAGTAACAACCAATATTCTTAGATTTATAAAAAAAGGAGCAATGGTCTGGGTCAGCTATAAAAATCTGAGGAAGGGTATCTGAGGCAACAGTTGTGTGTGAAAGCAGTTTAGGTGAGTTATTAAGGAAAGAAAAGCCATTGGTGCTAGTGCAACAACGTCCTTCTCTATGCTCAGTAAACAAAGATTAAGAACATCAACAAAATCTAATTTGTATGTTTTAATTCAGAAGTAGTTAGGCGAACTATGAATAATTTTTAAAGCACAGAAAAACAAAGACCAACTTTGAAGAAAGTGCTTATGAAGCTAAAAATTCTACAGACTTTCAAGGCAGTGTCTGAACATTAAGAAGAGTTCTTTTGAAGCTAGGATTATTTGAAGGGGGGAAAAAACCACTAAGACAAATTTTAATCGAACATCGCACCATACGTGTATAAAGGCTTAAGTATTTACGAAATATTCAGAGATATCGAAGTGAAGTTTATATGGATGAAACGTATATAAATACAGCACATACTGGGCCATATGCCTGGAGTGAAATACGTTACAGGGACTCTGCAGCGATATTGAAAGGCCGACAGTTGTTTATCAGGCCTGCTGGAGGAGAACAGGGTTTTGTTCCAAATGCCTATGTACTATTTAAGATCCAACAAAAGCGTGGAGATTACTACCAGAGTAATAATTACAACTTAGTTTATAAGAGCTGAAAAACTAGCTTCGAGAATGAAATTTGTTTTTAGACACCTTATGCACCGCCCTACCCTCCCTTAATCTTACGCTTGTGATGCATTGTGGCGATAGGTGCACTATCCCTACCGCGCAGGATTCCTGTCAAGATAAAATAATACATCTGTACTATTAACCTTCCCCCTCCACCTCTTGCAGTCGCAAAACGTCACAGCCGGAGATACAACGGCCGAACTGTAGACGGCAATAGCATGAGTATGGCGCAACGTTGCAGCTAGCACAACTCCCTTGTGCTAGCACTTCAGGTAACGTTTAAAGCTCTGGGCATGCGTAGACGACAAATGCTACAGACAGGTATTAGTTGGATATGTCCAGATCATAGCACAATTACGATGTGCACATTAGTTCACATTGGCAACGCCAGAGTTCTTGGTTATCTCTGGGAAATGCTACTATCTATAGAATTTAACTGCAACTATCTCCAAATACAAAGAATGTTTACAACTCCTAGCGCTATCAGCTATTGTTGCTTTGAATACGGTGTGTTATTATGGCCGTAATGCTAATAGTAGCTTCAGACAGGTTGGTACTATTTTTCGAACAGTGTAAAACTCCTGCACAGTTCTTCGTGTTACACACATATCGAAATCATCAATATTTACCTTCTGCTCACATAACCTCGGTCGGTGTTTCCTCGGCGTATGGAGAGGCGACGAAGAGCCAGCTTCTTCTCTGTCTTTCGTTTGACGCCTAATTATTTTTATTAATGACTTGGACACTCCCGTATAATGAGCTGCTCTTTCTGTAGCACGAGCAAGAGGAACATCTATCTGTTTAGATCTTTAGCAAACTTTAAGGACATTTGCTATTATTTCCCGAGCCTCGCTATGAACTGTTTTTCCTTGCTTTACGTTTGCAAACACAGGATCACTCGATGTAAACGAAAAGAATTCATGGAGTATACTGAAACCCAGAAGGCATTACATATTTACAAAAGGAGAAATCGTCAGATGTTGACCAGCTGTTTTCGAATGGGCAGTAAGTGAACTGGCCAGAGTGTCATAAACATACCATAAACACGTCAGACAGGGTGGTAGAACTGTTTCCAACCCCCCTCCGTCTCACCCCTTGGAGCTTTTCTTAACTGTGGTGAACTGTAGACTATAGCCATACTTGGTAAAGTCTGTTTAGTTAACGCATGTGCAGTTCAGAGTCAAAGGAACCTGAGCCTCCCGCCCACTAATCTCCACACTTCAGAAATGGAACACTGTCGTTGAGGACCAATAGCAACCCTGATTTTCTCAAAGTGACAGTTGCATGTCTACTCCACGTGGTGTCTCAGTTGCCAAACTTCCAACTTCCAGTTGATCTGTTTCATTACGTGCAAAAATTCATTGTGTGTTACGATGTGGAGACCGTAGGAGGGAACTGCAGTGATAAATGCAAATCAAGTAGTAGATAACTTTCAGTCAAGTGAAAATAATCAAAGTGAAGACAGTGTGAATAACTGGGCCGAGTTATAATACTGGAAAAGCCTCAAAAAACAAAGTTATAACGGGAACTGTTTCTAAGCAAATTCAAGCGCTTGTTTTGAACACATATAAATATGTGCTGACAAATAATGTTAATAAGGGGCCGTGCAATGAACCTGATGATAAATTCTGGGTATTCACAGAAATGCAGTAAGAAATATTGTGACGAAAGGAATACCAAAGACGCCGATCAAGTGTGAAAACAAAAGGAAACGTTCCTCTAAAGTAGATAATTTCATATGCAATTTAATTCGTCGAGAAATTTATAGATTCTATGCAAAAGCGAGAGCGCACACCTTAGACGAATTGGTTGCACATTTGCAAGACATTTGTGATTTTCCTTATGGGCACTGCACTTTGCGCGGTCTCCTAAAGGAGCTGGGTTTCAAATCGCACTTCGAATAAGTTAAGGGTTATTATAGAATCCAGTAGAATTGTAGGTTGGTGATTTTGTGGGTCTGGGTCTGGGTCTGGGTCTGGGTCTGGGTCTGGGTCTGGGTCTGTGTGTGTGTGTGTGTGTGTGTGTGTGTGTGTGTGTGTGTGTGTGTGTGTGTGTGTGTGTGTGTGTGTGTGTGTGTGTGTGTGTGTGAAAACTAAGGAAGTTTTGCAGTAATGGACATAAGATAATTTATTTAGACAAAACCTCGTACGACACCCATGACGTATCGAGAAAGGTGGCAACCTTGCGGAAAGATATGGGAGAAGAAGGGTCGGGGGTTGTAAAACGATTATAAGGGTTCTTCAAAGGCAGAGACCGACGTACACATGCGTTAACTAAACAGACTTTACACAAGTTGCTGGCGAGCATGCCAGGCAGCTTAGGGGTTGTGATTGCTGTCAATAATGGCTCGATGTATAGCGAACTGGGTCTCCTTATTAGACTCAACTAACCAAAACTGGAACAATGTTACAAGAGTATCAGAGACAATGAAGTGTTGTTTGAAATGACAAGTGATGGAGTGGGGGAGTGACGTCACACATCCTGCTGAAGTCACCTCAACTATTATTAGTATTAATTAATACAGTTATTTGTGACAATACGAGTCGTGGTATATAATGTGTAGTGTTTAACGCCCGCTTTTACTACATACGGCACCGCAGGCGATGGCACTGATGATACATGAGATGAAGATGGAGCACCGGTGGAATGAGATGGCGGGGAAATCCGGAGGTCCCGGAGAAAACCCGCCCCAGCGCCATGTTGTCCACCACAAATCTCACTTTGCGGTCGCCTGGGATCGAACCCGGGCCGCGGAAGCCGCAACTCGCCAAGGGAAAGTTGCAAACAGAGTCGTGACGAAAGTTGTAATTGAAACTGGTAACTCTTTGTTGTGGTCAACGACCTTGGAAGATTGTATTTGTGTTACTAATTCTGCTGCTGGACAAAGTGTATTTCTACGCAAATAAAGAACGTTTTGAATTTCTGCAACTTGGACTTTTAATTATACGAAACCACAGTCACAATAGCAATACCTTTACAATATTGCAGTACTTGGCAACGCAAAAATGATCATTTAACAAATTTTGTGCACGAACTGAAAGCTTTTCAAATGGACAGTTTCATCAAAATAATTGGCGATGTGAACTACTGAATTAAACCAGCTAGACCAGCGTGTCAGTACAGGCAATGGGGACAGTTAAGCCGTGTGTAATTTACGTCATCCAACGTTAAGTCATATCGGAAGATGAATGAAATGGGTGAAATGATGCTCAAATGAGTCCAGGGTCCATAGAACTTAGAGTTACCCTGCATTTGTCTTTCAGGATAAGGAAAAACCCCGGAAGAAACCTTATCCAGGTAACTCGTCCTGATCGAGATTCGAACTCGGGACCTCTTACAGTTTAGCTTCTAAATCCGGATGGTGAACAATTATTTTGCAGAGAAAAACGCTGATTACTATTTAAACGGGTTACAGAGATGGGAGGATCACTAGGAGAAGTGTGTAGAGCTACAAGGAGACTATGTTGAAAAATAAAAAGTTCTGAAAAAAATGTCTTGTATCTTTATTAGGTCGGAAACATTTCAGACTCACCCTGTTTTGATGTCTGAATTAGACAAAAAGAGTTCAATGATCTAAGTGCAAAAGTAGTCTATCTCATCTTGGACAAGATACTCTGTATATGAGCTTTGCAATTAAGATTCACATTAACCTGTAGACCCAAGAATTTAATGAGTGACGTCTGGTCAAGCACAGCTTTATCAATGACAAAGCTCAGAGAAAGATTTTGCGATCTGTATGTCTCATATGAACCTCAAGACTTCAGCTTTGTCAATATTTAAAGTCAGTTTGTCTTAAACCAATTGTGTATACATGCTAATTGTATTATTCAGTTTTAGTGCAAATCTTGTAAGTTGCTACTACGACCTTTGTCTTGTCGAGGTTGGCAACTCTAATCTATATGTAATTGGATTTCTCCTTTGCATTCTTAGATTAGTAAAACAGAATAGGAATGTCTTGTCAGTATTATTAAGTTTACACAGTAATCCTTTATTTTATAATATACATTGTTATAAAGTCAGACATTTCAGTTTCATGTAGAATAATGCCTAATAACGTTTAAAGATTTGGCGACAATATTGTAGACTCGCCGCTGGCGGGAAGAAGTGCCAACGCTCATTTGCTGCTGTGCACAGTTGGTGTCTGGCGGCAGTCGGTGTAGGTTGCTCTGGCTTGGAGTGCGGAAGCTTATTGTGTGTGGACATAAGGTACGTTCACTTATAAATAATATATAAGTATAAAATGCATGTCGAGAACAAATATGTTACAACATTGAGGTTATTTGATTTAGAGAAGGAAAAAATTTATTTGTAAGGTGTTATCAGTGGAAAACGCTGTATCACTTAATGTTAACATTATCGTAAAGGTGCACATTTGGTTGCGTTCGCAAATGTTTGTGATTTAACATTTTCGGAAACAGTTTCAAAATCTTCACATGTAAACTATTCTTAAATAGTATAAACCGATATCCAATCACATTCACAACATTCGCTAGGCATTAATTATTATTATTATTATTATTATTATTATTATTATTATTATTATTATTATTATTATTATTATTATTATTATTATTATTATTATTATTATTATTATTATTATTATTTATTATTATTATTATTATTATTATTAACAATGTTATTCAATAATAATGAAGTAGAAATGCCCGCACACACAGTGCAGCGAGTAGGTTGTCACTTGTCTTTCCCATAAGCTGCGACGTGATCGATATATTCCGAAGTGTAAAGAGAGACAAAAACATAACTTGTTTAGCACCTTCACTTATTTTCATTTAAAAGTATCAGCATAACCAATTTTATATGTAATCCTTTTCATTATTTTTAATGTCGTCCAGTATGACATTAACACAGGTTAATACCGGCCTCTCCTTTTTTCTTCTTTTTTGTTTTTAATTTACGTCCTCCAACTTCCAGTCACATCGGACGATGAATGAAATGGGTGAAATGATACTCCAATGAGTCCATGGCCCGTAGAGCTTAGAGCATAAGGGAAACCCTCTGAAAAACCTTATTCAGATAACTCAGGATGACCAAGATTCGAACCTAAGACCTCTTGAACGTAAGGCAGACATGCAATCATACACTTAGCCTCTATCAAGGCCCCTCAATTCGCATTGAGTGAAACAAAACAGTAGAGTTAGCCATTGGAAATTAATTGTTCTTTCACACTGGCCGTGTATAGGCTATAGTATGGAAGGGTAGAGCCAGACTGAAAAATGCAATGCCATAGCCGGGATTTGAACCACGGATCTTCTGGTTGCCGTCCAGCCGCTCTAAACCCTTGAGCTACTAAGTCCAACGTGCCGATATGACATTAAATCCTCCAACTGGCTCGTATTTTTCCCAGTAAACCACTAGGAGTTCTCATAAACACATGAGACAGCTACCTTAATAGCGACTTGCTATGCTGTAAGTACTTTAAGGCTCGAGTTTTATAGTTCGGACCACTGTTAGGTCAATTAATGGAAATTAATTGTTCTTTCACACTAGCCGTGTGTAGGACGCACTATGAAAGGGTAGTCAGACTGAAAAATTTAATGCGATAGCCGGGATTTGAACCACGGATCTTCTGGTTATGGCATTGAACTTTTCAGGCTGACTCTACCCTGCCATACTTTAGCCTACACATGGCCAGTGTAAAATAACAATTAATTTCCATTAATTGACCTAATTGTGGTTAACTATAAATCCTGGGCCTTAAAGTACTTAGACGTTGTAAGTCGCCATTAAGGTAGTTGTTTCATGTGTTTATGAGAACTCCTAAGTGGTTTACCGGAAAAACACAAGTCAGTTGGAGAATTTAATGTCATATCGGCACGTTGGCCATAGTAGCTCAACGGTTAGGGTGGCTGGACGGAAATCAGAAGATCCGTGGTTCAAATCCTGGCTATGGCATTGAATTTTTCAGTCTGGCTCTACCTTTCCAGAGTTAACCATTGTTTTAATAATGTTTACATAATAAATGCTAAAGCTATTAACTACAAACACAGTAGATCGCTTTGTATTCTGTTTACCTTCAACTTACAGCACAGTTCTGTTGTTTTAATATTTTGATTCATTGTACAAACCGTATAGTACTTTCCGATTAACTTGAGGTGACAGCTGAGTAGATATGCACTAAAAGAATTTGTCTGTTACCAATCCTGAAAGAAGACTGAGGATGATTTTACACGCGTGGAGCTACAGATGGTACATGTATCAGCTACTCCACATATATAAATCACCTTCAGTCTTCTTATAGGTTTAATATCAGACTAATTCTGTTAATGCGCATCTTTACTCAACTGCCACCTTAAATTAATTGAACTTGTTAAGTATTAATAACCAGAGACCGGAATATAGACGCAGGACTTTTTAAATGTGTCAATGCAGTCTTCAATAATAAGTAAAAGACACAGGACTTTTTAAATGTGTTAATGCTGTCTTCAATAATAAGTGAATCTGTACAAATTATACCCTTGTGATTGAAATGTCACAGTTTTATATTGCCTTTTTAAATATAAATGCTTATTTATATTGATAAATGCTTTTTCTTGCTTTTAATTTATTATTTATCTATTATTTATTAATTATTATTCTATTATTTACTTCAGGTACATTTTATTTCAGTAACGTTAGTCCGTAACAATTAAATTACTTCACTAAATGTGTATTGTCTTTAAGTTGCAGATAATATAGATAACCTTCCTTCAGTTCGTTATTTTATTTGTAACAATGAGTGGTGCCGTGCAAATTAATGTATAGATAACAGAAAGGCTTTGAATTACCTACCGCTTGTGTTTGTTTTAAAAGACAATAATGAGTGCGGTCTAACTTTGTTTTTATTTCGGTTTCCATTGCGACGTTGTTGTGGCTAGCAGCAAGATGCCGAAGTTTAGTATTCCTTTACGCAGTAAATTAAAAAGTTAACTTAATACTTTAGGATTCGAAGTATTTTGTACTCACATGCAACATATGCCAGCGGTCAGTTGAAATGGTCCTATAATGATGCTAGTATGTTTTAGATTTGCTCTAACAACCTTTGTCGATGTTGAGAAGTTATTTTCTCATATGAAAGGAGACTCAACGTAACTCCAGAGAACTTAAAAGAGCATTTGGTTCTTAGGTACAATAAATAAGACATTGAAATACACAGTTTTTAAAAAAAAAAAATATTTCATTTTTGTGTAACTTACAGCTCTAGCATTTTGTTCAAAACTGTAAGTTCTTTAAAATATGACGATCGAGTTACTGAATGGTGTAATTTATTACATAACTGCCTTTTCCTAATTGCCTTTCATTGCCTGATTTTAGTATTTTTAATGACTTTTTGCTTGCCTACACTTCCGGTCTCTGGTAATAATAATAATTAGGATAGCAATAACAATGGTAATCATAATTACATTAATATAATTAACAATAGAACAATAATAAAAAATGCCAACAAATGGCACCGAGACACAATGTGCCCTCATGTTTGCAATTGTTTACTCCGATGCTTTGGAATGCCTGTAGTGCGTAACGTTAGATAATATCGTAAATAGAAATGGAAAAATAATCGCATTTCTTTGTATACAAACAAATGCTTATCACTAGAGCCCGGATTTTATGTAATTACATATTCTGTTGCTGTGTAAGTAATTATAAAAATGCTAAAATGTAGACGAATTAAACAGTAAAGACCCTTATACAAACATTTTAAATTACGTATTTTTACATATTTCGAGCTATAATACATATTTCGCAACATAGTACATAATTTTACATATTTTAATATTTAAATTTTCGTCGATTTCATTAATTTTCGTTACCTAGCAAGAAAGAAGAAACTATAGCAATTTTTATTATTGTGCTTTTCATACATTGTTGGTAATTCCCCTGCATTCAAAGCTAAACTGTACGAGTCCGATGCCGACAACAATGACTTGTTTTCAAACGTAGATATAGATGGTAGATAACAAAATACATGTTATAACGCAAATGATTGAAAGAGTAACAAAAATCACAATCTTGGATTGATTCTAGACAGTACCCTTACATGGAAGGACCACATTATGCATGTAAAAAGTGTTAGCTGTAATTCTCAGGTTGAAATTCAAAGGATTCAGTGTAAATCATTTACAAATCATTTACCATGCTTTAATTCAATCCTATTTGGATTACCTAAACATCTTATAGGGTAATTCTGTTAAATATTTAATTTATGACCTCGAAGTACTTCAAAATCGTGCCTTGAAAATAATGTACAATCTGCCCTTTAGAACAAACACAAGAACACTACCATGTAACTAACTTTTTACCATCGCAAGTAAGCATAGAGTTGTCCTTCATAACATATCTCTACAAAATAAAAAATAATCTTCTAAGTCTAATCTAACATTTGAAAGCTCCTCATATATACTTATATAATACAAGAACTAAACTTGAAACCAACACTGAACACTTCTGCTTATGGCCTGAACAGCTTGACCTCACACGTTATCAACTTATACGAGGGCTGTTCAATAAAGAATGATCATAATTTTGTTTTGACAAATACCTTTACTCATCCTCAAAATTTTGATGGTCCTCAAAATAGTCTCCCCTGAATGCGACGCACTTGTCCCAGCGTTTCTGCCAGTCTTCAAAGACATGCTGGAAACCATTTTTGAGAGATCCTTCAAAATCGCCTCCGCAGCCTTCACCACTGCTTCTGATGATGGATAATACCTCCCACGAAGGCGTTTCTTCAAGTTAGGGAATAGAAAAAAGTCACATGGGGCTAAATCTGGACCATAGAAAGGGTGAGGGATGCACTTCACGTTGATTTTTGCAATATATTCAGCAACAATATTGGCAATATGCAGCCGCACATTATCGTGGTGCAGCATCCAGCCTGCTTCATGGAAATGTGGTCTTTTGCGCCTGATATGGACTTGCAATGTTTTCAGGACATCCCTGTAGTATTGTCCAGTTAATGATGTGTGTGCAGGTACAACATGCTGATAAACCATTTCATGACTATCAAAGAATGATATGACCGTAACTTTCCCAACAGAAGCAACTACTTTTGCTCTTTTGGGGGTTGGTGATGAAGGATATTTCCATACTGAGCTTTGCTGTTTGCTCTCAGGATCAAAATGATGTAGCCAAGTTTCATCAGTAGTGATTACGTTTGAAAGAAACTCCGTATCTTCCTCTAACATCAACTTTAACTGCATGTTACCTCCATTGCAGCAGTAGGCAATACTGAACATGTCTGAACTTGCCTGGTTCTCACAGGCGGGAACCAGGAGTACCAACAGTGAAACTACTCTGGCGTGTTTGTTTCACATTAAGCTAACAGAATATAATAAGATTGAATTTTAGTGCAAAAAATTATGACCGTAAAAACATTATGATCATTCTTTATTGAACAACCCTCGTATTTCCGCTTTCTTCTGGAATAATATACCTGTTAAGTCTTAAGAATGTTTTATTATTTTTCTTAAAGTAAGGCAAGTTAATCTCAAGAATTCATATTGATTTTACTCTTTCTGTTTAGAATAGAATATAATGGATGGAGATGCTTCTGATTCTGGTGTGGATAATAGTAAGGTGAAACCAGAAAGAAATAAAACATCTGCAATGGAAAAACTGTACTCAGAGTTTGATCTACAGGGGATACAGGTATGTCCCTTGAAGAAAAGTTTGTATCTGAATTTATTGAGAAATAACTTTTGTTAGATTAATAGTGATATACAGAGCTAGGAAGTCCGTACCATTTGCCATTCCCTATACAGAATGCAAAGAAGTCATAGATAAGAGCGTATGGCAGAGGGGCATTGAAACTGGTTGACCAGAGAACAAAAATGACTTATGAGACATTCGTAAGTGTATATTCCTGCTGCACCAGCTTACGAACATGTTACCATTTCAAATGGTTCGTTCAGTATACTTTGCATTGTTTCATTCTTATTTAGAATACGGAGCGATGATATGGGGAACTTTGCCTAAAACTTTTATCATGCAGTTCTTACTCCAAAAAAGAGCTGTAAGAGCTATGGCCAAAGTTAGCAGATTGCAGTCTTTCAGGCCATACTTTAAGCAACTTAAAATACTTCCTTTATTTTGTATATATGTATTCTTCACTATTTTGTATGTTAAAACATCAAGTGAATCCCCTCAACTAAACAAAGATGTACATACTTATTTTACTCACAGACAAAATGACTTTTTTTCTGAGTTCATACAGGGGTACCTTTGGTAATAAAAATATAATTAATGCAGCTTCTAAATATTTTAATGCACTATCAACAGATCTAAAGGGATTAACTGATATAAAACTGTTTAAGAAAGGTCTCAAGAAATATCTACTAACACACTGCTTTTACAATTCACAGGAATTTTTAAACAACAGTTCTAATTAGTCTTAACACATTAATGAAGATGTAGTTATGCTACACATTTAAAGTGTCATTTTTGTTCTGAAATGATTATAACTTGCATAAATGTAGAAGTATCCTACTTATGTAGTTTAACTGGTTGTTTTGTTATCAGTGCTGCACAACAATTATTTGTATTAAATAATATGTTCTGTATAACTTACACCTGGTTTTGTATGCATCATTTTAAACTCTTCTTCTTCTACTTCTTCATCTTCTTCTTCGTCTTCATCTTCTTCGTCTTCTTCTTCTTATTATTATTATTATTATTGTTGTTATTTTATCATAATTATTAATTACCATTTATTAATATTGATGTGTCTAGTACCACTAATTTAATCATTGTAATTATTTGTATCTTATCCATTATAATTGCTTCTGACGTGATCTTCAATAACACCAACTGTGTATATTGTATGATTGAAATAAACTAATACTAATACACCAATTTAGATAATTATGTAAAAACATACAAATTCTTATATAGTACATACAGGTTTGTCTCTTGCTGATTTCATTATTTAAATAGGCACATTGTGGCAACACCCAAGCAAGTATAACGTGGGTTATAATATTTCCCAATCAAATTTAAAGTATCCAAATACTAAAACTAATTTCTTAAATATCTGAAGGCTCTTACTAGATAAAATACCAAAGCAGGAATTTTGCTACAAGATTTACTCATCTGTGGCCATATTACTAAAAGCAATAATGTACCTCTGAAGCCTTTCAAATGAAAAATTCATTCTATGTCCTGTCAAACAAGATTTATACTGCAAATTAATTGTTCTTTCACACTAGCCGTTTGTAGGACGCACTATGAAAGGGTACAGCCAGACTGAAAAATTCAATGCCATAGCCGGAATTTTAACCACGGATCCTCTGGTTTCCGTCCAGCCGCTCTAAACCATTGAGCTACTATGGCCAACGTGCCAATATGACATTAAATTGTCCAACTGATTCATGTATTTCCCGGTAAACCACTTAGGAGTTCTCATAAACACATGAGACAACTACCTTAATGGCGACTTACTATGCTGTAAGTACTTTAAGGCCCGGGCTTTATAGTTCGGACCACTATTAGGTACAATTAATGGAAATTAATTGTTCTTTCACACTAGCCGTGTGTAGGACGCACTGTGAAAGGGTAGAGACAGACTGAAAAACAAGAGTCAGTTGGAGAATTTAATGTCATGTTGGCACGTTGGTCATAGCAGCTCAATGGTTTAGAGCAGCTGGATCACATGATGTGATAAAATATTCAAGATATGTTATCAGTTGTGTATCAGCATCATAACTTTTGTTGGGATCTAAAAGTGCATCTCATATGTGGTACATCACACCAAATCCTGCATTGTTTTTAATTACACTTTTCACTGTCATCTTTATTTCAGGTAGAATGCTTTAGGATTAGTAAATCTATTTTGACAGTTCCTGTATATGCCTCACAGATTCTGTGAGCTCCATACCTCTGGACTGGTAACAGTGTGATAGTTGTAGGTGACTCTTCGAATAAATGTGCAAACAATAATATAATTCTACGAAGCTGTTTTTACTAGACGTTTGGCAGTTTGTATGCTAGAACTGCCATCAATTTCTAAATTGGCTAATACTGAAACAATTTTGTCATAATCCAATTGTAAGGACTATGATACAATGAAGCACAAAATTAATATAATTTTGAGTCAAACTAATACTCAATGATCCATTTATTGCTAGTATTTACCTAGAACGCGTTTTGTTAGGATCTTCCTAACATCATCAGCTGTTGTCGACTACTGGACGCTAGTTTGGTGAAATCATTGGAGGCGACAGGTGCGTCTCTGTCGGTATCTTGATGAACTTGAAGTTTGGGTTTTCATCAAAGGTAGTGTCGAAATTAAACAATTTTCTTTCATATTTCTTTATGACGATTTTTTCCCACGTGGTTAATGCAGCTGGACCTTGGACAGGTTTTAATAAAAGGATTTCCAAAAATGGCACGCTACCGCCAATTTATCTATTTCTTTGTTCCTAAAGTGCTCTTTAAGCCTAATGTTCAAGTTCCTTTTTGTTTTTCCAATGTAAAAGTTGTCACAGCATTTGCAGTTTATCCGGTACACACCTGATTTTGATGTCTGTGGGTATCTCCTTTGTATTATGTGACTTCAAAAGGTGTTGTACACAAAATTTGTTCTGTGGGGCCAAAGTAACGTTGTGCTCTTTGAAGACTTTTTGGAAAAGGTGTGTAGCTCTGGGATAATATGTAAATTTTCTTTATGATGTTTAATTGCTGATTGGGGAAGGAATAGTTACTTGTTTGCATCTTTGTTGTCTTTTGAATTTATAATTTTTATTTTTTTTACCAATTCAGCATTGAATTCATTGTATTCTTCAATGTGAATGATATTATTGAATTCTTTGATATATTTTATCTTCGAGATTTAACTGTATTGGAACACCACAGTGAAGCGAAAAATTATTAAATTTTAGATGAGTCGTATTTCTTACACATCTGCTTCACTTTCGTACATAGGGAGGACAAAAAGAAACATAGGCACTAGAAAGAAAGAACACTTCAGGCACTTAAGATACAAAAATATTGATAAGTCCGCAATAGCAGCTCATTTCTGGTCTGAAAATCATGAAATTGAAGATAGCACAGAATTACTAAAATACGTACAAAAACATAGTGAACTCGTCATATGGGAGAGGATATACATAGAAAAACATAAAAACCAACTAATGAACTTTGAAATCCCGCTAGAAGAGAATCCCACATTTCAGTTCATCACTAAATCAACAGATGAATATATTATTAAAAATTAAAAAAAAGGTACGAAAGTGAAGCAGATGTGTAAGAAATACGACTCATCTAAAATTTAATAATATTTTATCTTGTTTAAATGTACATTAACCAGCCTGTAAGTTAAACTGTTGATAACAGCATGCTTGTGTTGTCTTGGATTATATCCATCTGATTTTATGAAATTTTCTGTGTGTTTTCTCCCTGTGTATGCCAAATTCAAGTTTTGTGTGTTTTCTGGTAAGTTTCAAATCTAATTGTCATAATGTTTGGCATAATAGATTACAGGCTCTAGCCAAGTTCCCATCTGGTGGTAACATAGTGGTAGCAGTATGTCTGGTGCTAACTCTCTGAACTTTGCAATCCTGTAAGGTACTTTTAAAAATATAGTTTTCATGTAAGCTACAAAGCTGTCTACACCTGCATAACTACATTTGATTGTTTCAGCCAATTGGGATGTAACATGTGCTAAACATGTAATATGTATTAGTTTAGGATACAAGTTAAGATCTTTGATAGATAGAGTCAATATGAAAAATTCAATGCCATGGCTGGGATTTGAATCAAGGGTCTCCTGTTTTCCGTCCAATTGCTCCAACCCTTTGAGCTACCATGACCAACGTGCCGTCCTGACATTAAATTCTCCATTTGACTCATATATTAACCCGGTAGACCACTAGGGGCACTTGCATTCGAGATACACCGTTTGTGGCGACTTACTATCATAAGTACTTGAGTCCCAGGCTTCATCATTTAACTCTTAATATTTTAGTTAATTGATGGAAATTAATCATTTCTCCATACTAGCCATATATAGGATAAGGTCTTTGATAGAGTCAACATGAAAAATTCAATGCCATGGCCGGGATTTGAACCACGGATCTCCTTGTTTCTGTCCAGTATCTCGGATGCGAGAGCCCCTAGTGGTCTAGTGGGAAAATATGGGTCAAGTGGAGAATTTAATGTCAGGACAGCATGTTGGCCATGGTAGCTCAATGGATTAGAGCGACAGGACAGAAACCAGGAGATCTGTGGTTCAAATCCGGCCAATGCATTGAATTTTTCATGTTGACTCTATCTATCAAAGACCTTAGCCTATATACGGCTAGTATGTAGAAATGATTAATTTCCATCAATTAACTAAGAAGTTAAGATCTGTTTGGCAGCTTGTACCATGTATGTTGCACCATCAGATATGAACAGAAGAACATTATCTTTTTAACTCTATCAGGCCATAAGAGGGTCATTGCTCTTACAAATATTGATGTGATTGTCGCATGATATATCTTTTCAATTACTTCTGCATCAAGAGAATACTCTTACCAGGATGATCTGCAGAAAGAATTCCAATAACTACATTCACCACAAAGCATCCTAGGGAGTCTCGTTTTGTCCATATGTTGTTATCTGCCACAAATGTCTTATGTTATGCAAACATCTATCACACACCAGCTTCAGATATGTTTTCCAAAGGGTTGTTTGTAATGTCAGTTTCATTACCGTATATTTTTCCATAAATGTTCTAAAAGCATTATTTTCCTCTTTATGAAATGGAATATTGCAGCACACCAACATTAAGCATAGCTGGTAAAAGAATGCAGACTATCTCCTTGTTAACGGTGCATTCTCAGGTGCCTCTTTGTCATCCAGATCTATTTTTGCAACAATGCAAGATGTGCAAGGTATTTTTGTATGGCACAGTGTCTTTTAACCCGTAACCAGTATGGTGGGATCAGGAGGACCCCGGTTAAAACTGTTTACCATGTGAAACATATTTTCTCTGCAGTGTGACGCTGTGGCTCTCAATACCTTTCAGAGTTGTTGAGCGCTGAGGTTTAGGTGAAAAGAGTGCATACACATCATTAGCAGTTGTTTTTTTCCTAAGCGGGGGGCAGGGTGACCCCACCATACTGATAACGTAAGTACGAGGTATGTCCAGAAAGTAAGTTCTGTTTGGTAATAAAATAAAATTGTGTACAGATACAGAAAAATTATTTATTGCACAAAATTCTACAACTCTTAAACTACTTTTCCACATAACTGCCGAAATTTTGCAGGCATTTGTCATAGCGAGGCACAAGTTTTTGTATGCCTTCTTCATAGAAGTTTGCCGCCTGTGTCTTCAACCAGTTGGAAACATTTTCCTTCAGCTCTTCATCATTGTTGAAGTGTTGACCACCAAGGAAAGATCTGAGATGCAAAAACGGATGAAAGTCGCTAGGAGCAAGGTCAGGGCTGTACGGGGGTGGTCAAACACGTCCCAGCTAAATGCCTGTATGGTGTTTTTCGTCACATTTACAGTGAGTGGTCGTGCATTGTTGTGAAGAAACACAACACCTTTTGACAGCATTCTTCGATGCTTATTCTGTATTGCGCGGCACAATCCTAGCATTCAGAAAATGAATCACAGATATGATTTCACAAGCGGCGGGATTTTCAATCAACACCGACATTGTAAACAAGTACAACAAAGCATACGTGGCTGACAGTGATCTCACAATGGCACACCTTTCTTCTCCTTGATACAGAGCATCTACCGCACATGTGTGGAACTGTGATCGCAGCGCTGCAGCGGAGATAAATTGAAACAGAACTTACTTTCTGGACGCCCCTTGTATTTATAATGACATGTCTTGTTCATATCTTAGGAAGAAATTATTGCATGACTTAAGTATAGGTTAAAAGTTCCTAGTAAATTTCTCAGTTCATATTCGATATGACAGAAAAGTAGCTAATTCAATTATATATTTTTAGACTAATTTTTAAAATAAACTCAAATTTTAAGTAATTCTTTGTTTTACTTTTTTAGGCAAATGATGAAGTAGACCATGATGATACTGATGGTATAACTACTGCAGAAGCTAAGAGAGACTTGAATTCATGTAAAGCAGTTGATGCTATTCCGACCACCAGTCATGATAGGAATTCTTTGCATAATTACATTGAATATTGTACTACAGATACTAATATCAAAAATGACAATTTACTGGATCAGCCTGCAAAAGAAAATTCTCAGATTTTAAATTTAAGTTCATCTAAAGACTGTTTCCAAGATAGTTATGTACGGGGATGTCCTAGCCAAACTACAAATGCAAGTTTAACTGATTTAGCAGTCAAGATCTTTGAACAAAACAAGGATTTTGATTATGTTTCAGCAGCCAAAAAAAATATTGATGCTTTAAGTAAACAAACTACTGATAGTGACATTCTTGTATGTAAGGAAATAGGATCCAATTTAAAAACATGTGATACTAAGTTATTTGTCACTTCTGAGAATGCTCCCAGTGATTCTGGAACACAATTGGATAAACAAAGTAAGCATTCCCTTTCAACAGACGACCAAATTCTACCAAGTAGTTCCCATGAGAAAACTGTACAGAATATTGCAAATACAAATACATACAATAACATGTCACAAGAAGCCAATTCTGGAGAAGCATTCTTTGCATACAACTTCAAAGGTAAAGAGGAGAAGGAGACCACAGATTTGAGGAAAGACCAGACTGTGTTTGTTTCCGATAAAGATGAAGAATGTAACATATCTATTAATGCTGAAGAATCTTATGAACAATTTGAGTATGTTCTAAATGAAAGGAAAAAGCTGTGTGCACAAGAAAATGTTATGGAAGACCAAACATCTTGCTCTCTGTGGAAAATACTAAATGAATTAGAGTGTCCCTTCACCTGGTTAGCAGATGTACCAGAGCTCGATTTACCATTCTCAAGGGCTAGCAGAAGATTGATGAGGTTTCTAGAAGGTAAGACCCAAATCGTCTTTACTGTTTTCTTTTAGCCCTTTACATTAATTTTGTTCCAGGATTATAAATGTAATGCATGAATTTGTTCCAAAATGTGGTAACAGTGGACATAAATCCTAGATATTACACAAATATAAATATTTGTTAATGAATCTCCACTTATCTTAAGAAGTTGATGTTAATACTTCTTTATTCTTTCTAAGAACGATTTCGAAGGCACATCGCATTCGTCTTCAGTTCATTATAAACAAACTCCGTTGTTAAGGAAATCTCGGCTACCATGTGTTTTTGCTTTTGTTATGTTATGTTTCAGCATTACCAACTGAAGACGAAACAAACCTAAAAACAGAATTATTTGCCGGCATGTCAAAATTCATTATGTGATGCTTATTTTTTATAATAAATATTTTTTCCACACTATTAAATCTATGGGACCATTTAATTGCTTTAGTAATTTAACTTCGGCATTTATTTCATAGTTGAATAACCAAAAATGATGTGCTATGGCCGATTTATCAATTTGTTTATATTTAATGTTACGAAGAAAAAAAAAGATGAAGCTATCAAATTCACATTAGAAACTGAAATTAATGGATTTCTTCCTTTTCTAGATTTGAAAATAATAAGAAATAATAGCAAATTAGATTTTGGTATTTATAGGAAATCTACTTATATTGATAATTACATAAAAAATAAAAGTTTTAAACCCTTTCTCACATAAATTTGCTGTTTTTAATAGTTTGATTTATAGATTAATAAATATACCCCTGAATAAAGAGGAATTTAATAAAGAATATAAACATATTATTAATACTGCTTTAATTATTGGTTTTAATAAAGATTTTATACAAAAGAGGATTGAAAAATTTAAATATCAAAAAACCGTTAATGATATTTCTACTTTTAAAATAATAAAAGATGATTATAATTTTAAAAAATCACTTACCATCCTTGGGTTAATAAACATTTTCAAAATAAATATAGTATTAAAAATTTATTACAATTATCTAAAAAAGATAAAATTCCTAATAATAAAAAATCTGGTATTTATCAATTTAATTGTTTAGATTGTGCTCAGGTTTATATTGGAAAGATGAAACGTAGTTTGGAAACCAGAAAGAAGGAACATTTTCGTAGCATTAAATATAAACAAATTGATAAATTGGCCGTAGCAGATCCTTTTGGTCATTTGACCATAAAATAAATCCTGAAGTTAAATTATTAAAAAAATTACATGGTCCCATAGATTTAATAGCCTGGGAAAAAATATTTATTTCATAAAATAAACATCGCTAATGAATTTTGACATATCCGCAATTGTTTCTATTTTTAGGTTTGTTTCAACTTCAGATGTTGGTAATGCTGAAAACATAACATATCAAAAGAAAAAAAATATGGTAACCGAGATTTCCTTGACAACAGTTTGTTTATAATGAACTTAAGACGAATGTAATGTGTCTTCGAAATCTATCTTAGAAAGAAGAAAAAAGTATTAACATCAACTTCTTAAGATAAATGGTTATTCATTAACAAATATTTATATTTGTGTAATAAATCCTAGATGTTAGTTATTTGGATTCTGATTTTAAGTAGGTATTATGGAGAACTGTTCTCTTAGACATTTCACTTAGAGCAATGTGTGTATAAAGAATGCTTAATTTATGCCAGTTTAAACCAAATTTCATGCTTGTCAAAAACTTTCTCACTATTTCTAATGCAATAACTTACCTGGGCACACTATTCTTAAATTCAACTGATACACAAGAGATAATAAAAATAATTGACTCATTAAATTCTAGCTCATCTACAGGATTTGATGGTATAACAAGTAATATCCTGGAAGTATGTAAGCACTGTGTAGCACAGCCATTAGTAGATATCATAAACACATCCATGTCAGAAGGTATGTTCCCCTGTTGCCTAAAGAATGGTAAGGTAACACCTGTATTTATAAAAGACAATCCCGAATAAATTTGTAATTACCAGCCAACTACAATTACATCAGCAGTATCCAAAGTTTTTGAAAAAGTAGATTATTAAGTTTCATTAAGAAATATAAAATATTGTGTGATAGGCAATATAGCTTTCAAAAACTTATGTCCACAAGAGATGCAATAACCAAAACAATTAATATCATCATAAATAAACTGAATAACAAGAAGAAAGTCACAAGACTTTTTCTTGATTTTTCAAAAGCTTTTGACTGTATGGATAATCAGTTATTAATAAAGAAACTTGAAGCATACTATATTAGATGAATAGCAGGTAACTGGGTAATATCTTATTTACAATTCCTTTCTTGGAAGTGTTGAAAGCAGTGTTGTTGTAATAAATTAAATTTAAAGGGAGTCGATTAATGACACTAAACAACACTTTTAAATTTTCCCAGAATTTGTTTCAGAGACTATTTGCCTCCATCGTCAACTGGACATCAACTGGTTCTTTGTGGTGTAGCTGGCGATATTTTGTCATAGGTCTCCTCTGGTGGCAGTTCGAGGTTCAGCAAGTCAGGACTAGCGGTCGCTATGTATACTGGCCCTTCCAATTTGCTAATCATTCATCATCCTGATAATGGGAGCGATGCACTCCCAAAACGTTGATGGCTCTACATAACTATACCTGGCTCGAAGCCAAATAACATCTAGAACATATGCATTGCCAGGAAAGCTTCAGGTCATATTTCACGGATCCCCTGGTTTCCGTCCAGTCGCTCTTACCCATTGAGCTACCATGGCCAACTTGCCGTTATGACATTAAATTCATTTCTCTTGAATGCGAGAGCCCCTAATGATTTACCGGGGAAATATACGAGTCAAACTCAAGTCAACTGACTCAATTTGTTTCCTTATATCCTCCCTTGTAACTATACCAAAATATGAAATTAAACTATTTCTTCAAAGGTTGATCTTG
This sequence comes from Mantis religiosa, assembly GCA_030765055.1. Lineage (NCBI taxonomy): Eukaryota > Metazoa > Arthropoda > Insecta > Mantodea > Mantidae > Mantis > Mantis religiosa. Next base: position 284,626,454 of record CM060948.1, on the reverse strand, counting down.
TTGTACAATGAATGGTAAAGCATGACTTTTAATGCAAGAGAAGCTCCAAGTAACCATTTTCATTAAAATAAGATAGAATAATGACTCAAAGAACTAAGGCTACTCTTCAGTACTCTTTCTACTCTACAGTCACACGTAGGTCCAGTAGCGAGGGAAGCTCCAAATAATAATTTTCATTAAAATAAGAGAGAATAAGGAGTGAAAGAACTAAGGCTACTGTTCAGTACTTTTTCTGTTGTAGTCACATGTAGGTCCTTCTTTAATTGCAAGAATAAAACGAAAAAAAGTAATTATTAATTTTTAGACGAGTCGTATTTATTACACATCTGCTTCACTTTCGTGAAGACAAAAAGAAGGTTAATATCAGCGGACATAAAATTTATCAACAGTTGCCTAAAACAAAACATTTCTCCGAAATTTGTAAGAAAAATAGTAAAATTTAACAACAACAGTAGAGAACAATTAGCTGCTGTAAAAAATAAGAATTAAAGACGAAAGTGAAGCAGATGTGTAATAAATACGACTCATCTACAAATTAATAATTTTTCGCTTCACTGTGGTGTTCCAATATAGTTAAATACGATATATAGAAAAAAAGTAAATTTTTCTTCACATGCTACAGAGACTTCAAGTGGCAAAATCTGTCAGTATAGTGACCACGCTTAAAGCATCCCCAACCAGCTCTCTTTGTAGGGAAAAACTGTTCTTCCCTCTAACCACAATGTCATAAACATCTTAGGATACACCAGCCAGGGTCAGAGGTGAAGAATGTTAGGCACGTGTTTACAGCTGAGAATACCCTCCCCAACGCTGTGTTGTCCACCACAAATCTCACTTTGTGGTCGCCTGGGATCGAACCCGGGCCGCCTTGGTGAGAGCCAAGCGGTCTAACCACTGAGCCACGGCGTGGCCATCAGAAGGGAAAGCTTTGATGCTGATTGGATGGAATGGATGCGGCTATTATACTTTCTAGTTATTGAAGAGTCGCAATAGCTTCTGGAAACCTATGAAGCATGGTATTCAAGGTTACAAATGTGTAAATACAGAAATATTCAGTATTGAATGAACTCAAGGAACTGGTCACTCAAATTTACGCAGCTGTCAAATTGTTTGCAGCACCATGGATGTTCATGAGTAAATATTAAAAATGTAACCAGATGAATAAAATATTGCTTCTTCTTTTTCTCCTGAAATTCTTGGGGAAGCAATGCATGCAGTATTTCATTGCACAGTTCGCCACTGGATGTGATAACATTTTTGTTGGCTGGATCCCACTTAACCATATGCTGAACTGCAAATTCCATTACCACCATGTGTTCAATTGTTGACTCCAGCAAAAGATTGTATAAATATGAAATAGGCTAAAATGTTTCCATGGTCAGATGATCTAATGTCACATTTCTGTTTTTCCAGGGGGAAAAAGACCTGCAGACGGAAGAACAACTCTTTTTCAGGAGATATGTGGTTATCTGATATTAGCATATGAAAAAGCTTCTGAAAATTGTTTGGGTGATTCAATACCTCATCTTTCATACTGTTATGCAAAGCTAGGAAATCCTCAATTTATTCCTGATGGGATGCAACTTGAATTCAAAGAAATGCATGTAGCTCCTGGTAAAGGAAATGAATACTACATGAAAATGAAAAGAAGAAGAAGAGCTCAAGCAAAGGATAGAATGCTTCAATGTTTTAACACATTTACTGGTCGTAATATAAGGGAATTCTATGAATTTAATAATGTAGAAAATTCTACCTTTGTAACAGAGCCTAATTCTCTGGGAATCAATAACAAAGAAACGGCTTGCAGCAAAGGAACAATGCTTAATATAAATGATATTAAAAACCCAACAGTGGGTTCAGAAGAAGATAGCAAATGTGACTCAAAAGACACCAACAAAACTATAGGTTCATCTCTTCCTCCTTCAGATGAATCTCTAGATATCAAGTCTGAAGAAACTGATATTGATAAAACTGAAGAGGTTTGCCAAGAAACATCTGAGAGAAAAGCAGCATATCTTTATGTTGTGACTGCAACTGTTGCATATGTAGCATATTTTTGTGAAAGTTACGAAGAATCATATGTGGCTGCTCAAGTTTGTAAATATTGGTAAGTAATAGTTACACTACCCAGAAAGTGATTTATGTAATATAATTTGCTTGCTTGATGTTCACCTAAATAGCAATTGCTAGTGTTTTAGGAAACTATGGATGTATTCAGAATACTTCATTTTTACAGGTATAGCCAGCTAGGGAAATCTGGGATGGCAACTCTTCTTGGAATGAAAGGCTCAGTTTTCCTGGAGTCTAGCAGTGTGGGCTACAAGTTGGCTTTACCACTTTTTAAGGAAGCAGTCCGTCTTGAGCCTGATTACTGGCAGTGGAATTTTCTTTATGCCAAGAATATCAGCATAGTAAACAGGATTGAAAAAGGCAGAAATATAGTTCCTGAGAATGAAGTGGTAAGTGATTGAGAGAGATTTTCTTTTTAACATTAGCACAGTCTCAGTAGACTATTATGTGTTTCAAATGGGAAGAGTTTGTGCCTGTAGTCAATCAGATGCGTTAGATCCTTCACCGTTGCCACCTTGTTATCCCCACTCTTTTTATATTTCCCTCTCTCCCGCAGACTTACAAGTGTTTGTAGTGCTAGACATAAGGGAAAGAAAACTGAATTTTCCAAAGTTTTATGATAATGCAATTGTTGAAATCACAATTGCAACATGAACATTCGTATACACAAATGTTTTAAATATTTAGTTTAAATTATTAATTTATAGATGAGTCGTATTTATTACACATCTGCTTCACTTACGTACCTATTTTGAGGACATCTTTCGCAAATCATCGTTTGCAACTTCGGCTCTTATGCTCAGTCACAAAAGACTGAGAGACTATTAAACTATTAAACTATTGGGAGACTATTGTCCCCATTTTTGGCAGACCTCTTCATGAGCTGTTTGGAAAACCATATCACAAAGGCATTCCCACTAATTTTCAAACATTGGTAAAGATATGTGGATGACATTTGGGCAATAGTAAATGAGAAACAAATGGATGATGCATTAAAACTACTTAATTTACAAAATCCTGCAATAAAATTTTCTATAGAAAAAGAGACAATGATATCCCTTTCTTAGATTTGAAACTTACCAGAAAACATACTAAACTGGAATTTGGCATGCATAGGAAGGAAACACAACCCCCAGGGGCCTACTTTGGTAGGTACGGGTTTGGCGCACCCGGGGTCCCGAGCCAACAGTCTCCCTCGTGTGGGCTCCTCTTCGTGGTTGAGGGAGACGGTCAACAGGCCCACCCACGTATAGGCCGTGCGTGGAGATCCGTGGAGAAGGTTTTTAGATTCTTATCTAGTTTAGAGTTTAGGATTTAGTGAACAAAATTTTTAGTAGGTTTTGATTGATGTTTTTTATGTACGTGTATTTTTAATAGGTTTTGTTACACTTGTATAGGTTTCAGAAAGTTTTATATCTGGCTTTTGCCATGACTAGTTTTTTTAAGGGTGCTGATGACCGCCGTAGTTGAGTGCCCTTATATATATCATCATCATCAAGGAAACACACATATAAAATTTCATAAAATAAGATGGATATAACCCAAGACAACACAAGCATGCTTGAAAAAGTTGAAATAAAAATGAATGTTGAACCTGTTATCAACAGTTTAACTTACAGGCTGGTTAATGTACCTTTAAACAAGATGGCATATATCAAAGAGTACAATAATATAATTCACATTGCAGAATACAATGGATTCAGTGCTGAATTGGCCAAAAAGAAAATTGATAATTTCAAAAGACAACAAAGATGCAAACAAGTAACTACTCTTATTACACAAATAAAAATATTTGTAACAGAGTCTGTTACAAATAGTTTTATTTGTGTAATATTTGTTGCTTCACTGTTACTAGCTTCATTTTCTGTGTGATAGGTAACTACTCATTACATAGAAAATGAAGCTAGCTACAGTGAAGCAACAAATATTACACAAATAAAAATATTTGCCTCAAATGCTTCACTTATGTTAAGAAATTGGTGTTAATAAGTCTTTCTAATCTAATCTTTATTTAATAAATACTAAATATAAATACTAAAGTAGTGTGTGGACTGAAGATGCAAACAAATTATTTGTGAAATTGATCTCCATTTGAAAGAAGTATTAACACGAATTTCTTAAGATAAGTGAAGCATTTGTAGCAAATATTTGTATTTGTGTAGTAAGTAACTACTCTTTCCCCAATCAGCAATTAAACTTCATAAAGAAAATTTATATATCAACCCAGACCTACACACCTTTTACAAAAAGTCTTCAAAGAGCACAACATGTACGCCTTTTGAAATCACATAGTACAAGGAGATACCCACAGACAAAAAATCAGGTGTGTACCGGATAAACTGCAAAGGCTGTGAAAACTTTTACATTGGAAAAACAAAAAGGAACTTGAACATTAGACTTAAAGAGCATTTTAGGAACATCAGGAACAAAGAAATAGATAAATCGGCAGTAGCATAGCACTTTTGGAAGGAGAATCATGATATAGAACGAGAAATCCACTTATTAAAAAGTGTCCAAGGTCCAACTGCATTAAACTTGGGAAAAAATCTTCATAAAGAAATATGAAAGAAAATTGTTTAATTTCGACAGTACCTTTGAAGAGAACCCAAACTTCAAGTTCATCAAGGTACCAACAGAGACGCACCTGTCGCCTCCAATGAGTTCACCAAACCAACGTCCATTAGTCGACATCAGCTGATGATGTTAGGAAAATCCTAACAAAATGCATTCTAGATAAATACTAGCATCAAGTGGAGCATTGAGTATTAGTTCGACTCAAAATTATATATAATTATAAATCATATTTTATTATTTATTTTGTTTATATGTCTGTCGTTGTATGAAAAACTCTTAAGCAAGGATCAACACACAAAGATATGCTACAGTCAGTGCACATTTATCTAGATTCCCTTCTTATCTTTTTGCCCCTAGCGTCACACACAGTGCTGCACATTCTACATATTTGTGTTGAATTTTTCTTCTCTTCATTGGGCGGGATTATTGATGGAAAATGTCAGCCAACAAGTTGCATACGATTTCCTTTTTCTGATGGCCTGCCCACTGCTTTTGGAGAAAATTCCTCCCTCTGATGTTCTGTAATGATTTGTTCAGCTGCAATATCACCTTCCGATGAGCTGGAAAAGTCACTATCTTCTTCTGAAGTGCCTACCTAGTTTTCTTTAGAAATCTCAGTTCCACTAAATTCAACATTATAATCTTTATCACTGTCTATTTCTACAAAACACACAGAATCGCGCACTGTATGGGTACACACAACAGCTGGTAGAAACAGAAACATCTAACATTGAAAAATACACAGAAGGAAACAAGTGCCTGAATCAGAGACATCTGTTGGTATACTTACAACCATCAAAGGAGTGAGTTCAGCACAAAATCTACCAGAAATTTTAAGAAAATGCATGATAACTGGAGAATTCAGATTTTAAACTAGTTTCCAGTTGTGAAGCTAGTCACCTGAGTATACTCAGGCTTTTACTATTCTTGAAAAATTATAAATACGAGTTTACTCGGGTTTGTATGTTAAGGGGTTAAAACCTGGATTAGATAATTATGTGGATGATATATTTGCAATAATCAACAAAAACACTGCACTGATGTCTTAAAACTGTTAAATTTACAGGAACCTACCATTAGTTTCACAATGGACAACATGCTTCCTTTTGTGGACCTAAAAATAATCAAATATAATGCTAAGTTAAAATTTGGTATCTACAGGAAAGACACACATGCAGACAACTACCTCAACGCCAATAGTTTCAACCCAAGACCTCACAAACATGCAGTCATCAAATGCCTAACACAAGACTGATTAATGTACCTATGGATGAAAAGGACTACATCACTGATTATACATTATACATTATTATAGGAATTATAACATCTTGCGCGCACAAACGAAAATTACATGAAATTCTGCAAACAGTGACTGTCACTCCACAATTCAGTGACTATGTTAAAAAATATAAAGCCACATTGAATAAAGTTATAAAACAAGCAGAAAAGATGGCAAATGATAATTTCATCAAAAGTGCCCAGAACAAAATGAAAGCCTCATGGAAAGTAATACACAATGAAATAAAGCCCAATAAGAATGTAGATAATTTAGTACTGCAGAAGCATTCAAAATTAATAACAAACCCAAAGTTAATAGCAGATACTTTTAATGATCATTTCATAAATCTTGCTGAAAATATTGTTTCACAAAGGAACTCCACAATGGGTACTTCAGTTAAAACAAATAGAGTAAATATATGTGAGACAACAATGTTCTTGTGCCCTACTGATTTCGAGGAATATGTTTCAGTAATATCCAAATTTAAATCCAAGTACTCTTCAGGTATTGATAGCGCTCCTGTTTTTTTGCTAAATAAATGTTCTATTCTTATTGCACACCCGTTGGCAGACGTATGCAATAGCTCACTTGAACATGCAGTGTTTCCAGAAGCTTTAAAAACTGCTAAAGTAAAGCCGCTATACAAAAAAGGAGATAAAACTGATTTACTAAATTACAGGCCAATTTCACTCTTATCCAGCTTCTCTAAAGTACTGGAAAAGATATTCTATAAAAGACTTATAGCATTTATAGAGATGAATGATTTAATATCTAAAACTCAGCATGGGTTTTGTAAACAAAAGTCAACAGAAACTGCACTTTTTGATTTTGTAAACAGTATAATAAATACTTTAGATAACAAAGACAAAATAACAGGCACATTTTTCGACCTAACTAAAGCATTCGATGTACTAAACCACAATTTACTATTCCAAAAATTAGAACATATGGGTATTAGAGGGCATGCATTGGAATGGATCAAATCATATCTAAAGGATAGGAAGCAAATAGTAGAAATTTCACATACAGAAAATATTGCATTAAAGAATACCGATCAGACACAAAATATATTAAGTTTGGTGTACCACAAGGTTCTATTTTGGGTCCTATTCTTTTCTTATTGTTTGTAAATGATTTAAAGTCAAATATTACAGCTAAAACAATAGTTCAATATGCGGATGACACAAATATATTAATTGAAAGCAATGCACTTGAAGAGCTACAAATCTTATCGAGCAGAATGTTCAGTAATATTTCTAAATGGTTCAGCAATAATAATTTAATTGTAAACTTGAATAAGACACATTTTCAGTTTTCTCAGAATAAGTCTTCTGTACAATCACAATTAATATGTAATAATCAAGGAATTAAGTATGTAAATACAACTAAATTTCTTGGTCTTTGGATACAGAGTAACCTAAAGTGGGAGACACATGTTGATCATATAGTTAAAAAACTGAGTACAATTTGTTATAATTTCAGACAACTGCCTGCCTGCCTGCCTGCCCGCCCGCCTGCCTGTCCGCCCGCCTACCTATGTTTTTCTATGTATGTCCTCTTCCATATGACGAGTTCACTATGTTTTTGTACGTATTTTAGTAATTCTGTGCTATCTTCAATTTCATGATTTTCAGACCAGAAATAGCTGCTATTGCGGACTTATCAATATTTTTGTATCTTAAGTGCCTGAAGTGTTCTTTCTTTCTAGTGCCTATGTTTCTTTTTGTCCTCCCTATGTAAATTTTTTCACAGTCTTTACACTTAATCTTGTAAATGCCTGACTTTTCCTCTGGTTTTATCTTATCAGTATTATTACTGTGAAGTAGGTTTTTATTGTTGTAATTGTTTTTTGGTGCCAATGTTATATTGTATTTCTTGAATATTTTTTGGAACTTTTTTGTGGCCCAGGGGTGGTAAGTAAATTTAGCAAATCTAATTTCTTGTTTTATTGGTGTGAGAGCTGTGATCTGTTTTAATCTCTTTTGAAGTTTGAATGATTTTAGTTTTTTATCTACAAGGTTTTTTCCATATCCATTTTTAATTGCAGTTTTTAAGATTTGATGGTATTCGTTTTGGTATTCTTGCTGGCTGAGGGGTAGATTTACTAATCTGTGTGTGAGACTGTTGATCGTTGCATGTTTGTGTGGAATTGGGTTGAAACTATTTGCTTTGATGTAATTATCTGTGTGTGTTGCTCTTCTATGGATACCAAATTCTAGTTTTTCATTGCTTTTTGTGATTTTAAGGTCTAAAAAAGGTAGAGTACAGTCCTCTTCAGTTTCCACTGTGAATTGTATGCTGGGTTCTTGCAGGTTGAGTAGTTTCAAAGCATCATCTATTTGTTTGTAGGGCACTATTGCAAAGATGTCATCGCTTCACTATGGTGTTCCAATACAGTTAAATCTTGATAAATTATTCTTTGTTCTAGTGTTATGTATATGAATTTCAGAATTTGTTTTGAATAAACTTAGGCTTGCTTTCATATGTATATACTTGGCAGTGGTAAGATACCTAATTTACTGAAGTATGGCTTACAACTAGTAGTGCTTGAGAGATCCGCTATGATTCTAATTATTTTCTTTTGGTATCTGAATACTTTTATACCGTCTTTAGAATTTCCCCCAAAAATTATACCATACGCCAACAAACTGTGAATATATGAAAAGTACACCACTCTCCGAACTTTCAAGCTCGACATGCCTGTAATTGCCCTGATTAAGAAACACATTTTACTAATATCGAGATTCAACTGTATTGGAACACCACAGTGAAGCGAAAAATTATTAAAATTTAGATGATGTATAACATACTCCAGCAACCCGGATTAATTCATTGCAGACATAGAATTAGCAGTAGAAGGCTTGGAAACCATGGACAAAAATATAATTAGAAAAAAATCAGCTCCTATATTGGAAAACTTAATAAATAAAAAGCCAATAAAACATTTGAAACAAATTCAGATAATTAAATCTTTAAGGAAAAAGGATGTAATCTTCTCAAGGGCTGATAAAGGGAACAAAATAGTAATCTTAGATACAGCTACATACAAAGAAAAAATGTTAGAGTTACTACAACAAAAAGAATTCCAGGAAATAGATTCTAATCCACTCAACCGATGCATAAAAGATGTACAAAAAACCATCATTAATAGTAAAATTTTAACAACTACAGAACAAAAAACTATCAAACCAGACAACCCTACACTTGCAAGAATATATGGTTTGCCTAAAATACACAAACCCAACATACCCATGAGACCCATTGTAAATAATATAAACACTCCTACTTACCTTCTGGCAAAATGGCTAACCAAAAAATTTCAGTCCTTTCCACAATTCCATACTCTGAGTATAAAAAACTCTTTAGACCTGGTAGAAAAAATTCAAAATCTTAAACTAAAACCTCATGACACTTTAGTATCCTTTGATGTCCGCTCCCTCTTCCCTAGCATTCCATTAGACAAACTTTTGATTCAACTGAAAAAATGGCTAAATTCTATAAACCTGGATGCCAATGCAATAGAAGAATATGTGGCAATGACTGAATTATGTATACATCAAAATTATTTTGTCTTCGATGGAAAATATTACAAACAAATTTCAGGACTAGCTATGGGAAGCCCGCTATCACCATTTTTGGCCAATCTATACATGAGCTTTTTCGAAACACATATTACTAAAGCCTTCCCTCATATGTTTAAAACATGGTACAGATACGTAGACGACATCTTTGCAATAGTGCCCTACAAACTAATAGATGATGCTTTGAAACTACTCAACCTGCAAGAACCCAGCATACAATTCACAGTAGAAACTGAAGAGGACTCTACTCTACCTTTTTTAGACCTTAAAATCAAAAAAGGCAATGAAAAACTAGAATTTGGCATTCATAGAAAAGCAACACACACAGATAATTACATCAAAGCAAATAGTTTCAACCCAATTCCACACAAACATGCAACCATCAACAGTCTGACACACAGATTAGTAAATCTACCTCTCAGCCAGCAAGAATATCAAAACGAGTACCATCAAATCTTAAAAACTGCAATTAAAAATGGATATGGAAAAAACCTTGTAGATAAAAAACTAAAATTATTCAAACTTCAAAAGAAATTAAAACAGATCACAGCTCTCACACCAATAAAACAAGAAACTAGAGTTGCTAAATTTACTTACCACCCCTGGGCCACAAAAAAGTTCCAAAAAATATTCAAGAAATACAATATAACATTGGCACCAAAAAACAATTACAACATTAAAAACCTACTTCACAGTAATAATACTGATAAGATAAAGCCAGAGGAAAAGTCAGGCATTTACAAGATTAAGTGTAAAGACTGTGAAAAAATTTACATAGGAAGGACAAAAAGGAACATAGGCACTAGAAAGAAAGAACACTTCAGGCACTTAAGATACAAAAATATTGATAAGTCCGCAATAGCAGCTCATTTCTGGTCTGAAAATCATGAAATTGAAGATAGCACAGAATTACTAAAATACGTACAAAAACATAGTGAACTCGTCATATGGGAGAGGATATACATAGAAAAACATAAAAACCAACTAATGAACTTTGAAATCCCGCTAGAAGAGAATCCCACTTTTCAGTTCATCACTAAATCAACAGATGGCAGCAACAACCCCAGAATTACCCACACCGCTGGATCTAGCGTCAGTCGCACAAGAGCCGTAGATGCAAGCGAAGATTTGCGAAACATGTCCTCAAAATAGGTACGAAAGTGAAGCAGATGTGTTAAAAAATGCGACTCATCTAATATTTAATAAACATTTTACTAAGTTTTTTCATCAATGTCTCTATGTGAGTTTCCCAACTTAAATTTTCATAGAAATTTTATACTTTTTAACTAATGTATTTGGTCTTGTCCCAGCATTAATTTTGGATACAATTGACTTCCACCCATTTTATTATAGAAGCTTAGGGCTGCTGTTTTCTCCTTACTCAATATTAACATATTGGCACTAAACCATTTTTGAATAGCTCACTTCAAGAAACCACGGATCCAACCAGTCGGATAACTGCTGACAACCAAAACATAACAAAATTTCAGCAAAGAACACATCCCTAGACAATGTAATTAATCTCTCAAAGCAAAATTTAAAAAATGAAGAAATAGATGTGCTTAACCAAGGCCTAAAAACATGTATAACATACTCCAGCAACCCGGATGAATTCATTGCAGATATAGAATTAGCAGTAGAAGGCTTGGAAACCATGGACAAAAATATAATTAGGAAAAAATCAGCTCCTATATTGGAAAACTTAATAAATAAAAAACCAGGAAAACATTTGAAACAAATTCAGATAATTAAATTTTTAAGGAAAAAGGATGTAATCTTCTCAAGGGCTGATAAAGGGAACAAAATAGTAATCTTAGATACAGCTACATACAAGGAAAAAATGTTAGAGTTACTACAACAAAAAGAATTCCAGGAAATAGATTCTAATCCACTCAACCGATGCATAAAAGATGTACAAAAAAACCATCATTAATAGTAAAATTTTAACAACTGCAGAACAAAAAACTATCAAACCGGACAACCCTATCCTTGCAAGACTATATGGTTTGCCTAAAATACACAAACCCAACATACCCATGAGACCCATTGTAAATAATGTAAACACTCCTACTTACCTTCTGGCAAAATGGCTGTCCAAAAAATTTCAGTCCTTTCCACAATTCCATACTCTGAGCATAAAAAACTCTTTAGACCTGGTAGAAAAAATTCAAAATCTTAAACTAAAACCTCGTGACACTTTAGTATCCTTTGATGTCCGCTCCCTCTTCCCTAGCATTCCATTAGACAAACTTTTGATTCAACTGAAAAAATGGCTAAATTCTATAAACCTAGATGCCAATGCAATAGAAGAATATTTGGCAATGACTGAAATATGTATACATCAAAATTATTTTGTCTTCGATGGAAAATATTATAAACAAATTTCAGGACTAGCTATGGGAGGCCCGCTATCACCATTTTTGGCCAATCTATACATGAGCTTTTTCGAAACACATATAACTAAAGCCTTCCCTCATATGTTTAAAACATGGTACAGATACATAGACGACATCTTTGCAATAGTGCCCTACAAACAAATAGATGATGCTTTGAAACTACTCAACCTGCAAGAACCCAGCATACAATTCACAGTGGAAACTGAAGAGGACTGTACTCTACCTTTTTTAGACCTTAAAATCAAAAAAAGCAATGAAAAACTAGAATTTGGTATCCATAGAAAAGCAACACACACAGATAATTACATCAAAGCAAATAGTTTCAACCCAATTCCACACAAACATGCAACCATCAACAGTCTCACACACAGATTAGTAAATCTACCTCTCAGCCAGCAAGAATATCAAAACGAATACCATCAAATCTTAAAAACTGCAATTAAAAATGGATATGGAAAAAACCTTGTAGATAAAAAACTAAAATCATTCAAACTTCAAAAGAGATTAAAACAGATCACAGCTCTCACACCAATAAAACAAGAAATTAGATTTGCTAAATTTACTTACCACCCCTGGGCCACAAAAAAGTTCCAAAAAATATTCAAGAAATACAATATAACATTGGAACCAAAAACAATTACATCATTAAAAACCTACTTCACAGTAATAATACTGATAAGATAAAACCAGAGGAAAAGTCAGACATTTACAAGATTAAGTGTAAAGACTGTGAAAAAATTTACATAGGGAGGACAAAAAGAAACATAGGCACTAGAAAGAAAGAACACTTCAGGCACTTAAGATACAAAAATATTGATAAGTCCGCAATAGCAGCTCATTTCTGGTCTGAAAATCATGAAATTGAAGATAGCACAGAATTACTAAAATACGTACAAAAACATAGTGAACTCGTCATATGGGAGAGGATATACATAGAAAAACATAAAAACCAACTTATGAACTTTGAAATCCCGCCAGAAGAGAATCCCACATTTAAGTTCATCACTAAATCAACAGATGGCAGCAGCAACCCCAGAATTACCCACACCGCTGGATCAAGCTTTAGTCGCATAAGAGCCGTAGATGCAAACGATAATTTGCAAAACATGTCCTCAAAATAGGTACGAAAGTGAAGCAGATGTGTAATAAATACGACTCATCTAAAAATTAATAATTTTTCGCTTCATTGTGGTGTTCCAATACAGTTAAATCTCGATGCTAAACAAGTTACTAAAATTAGGCAAGTGAGTCAACCTTGTATATACTTTTCTCCACTTACAAGTTTTTTATGAAGACTAGTTTCTGGGGAGTTCTCCCCTATCGTCAGTTCTGTGGTTGACTGATGATGCATCTGGTGTCTGCATCTGGCTTGGTGTCGTGCTGCCATCTAATGTCCTGGTAAGTTTGATGACGTCATCTACCGCGGGAATTTCAAAATTCATGAAGAGGTCCTGTTTTTTCGTAATAAATATGTTTTCCCAAATCTGTAGTTCCAGAGGTTTCTTTGCCTGTTTGATCAGTTTTATTTCTTGTTTTATGTTGTGATTCTCAGACCATAAGTGATGTGCTACGGCCGACTTGTCCATTTGTTTGAATTTAATATTTCTGAAGTGTTCTTTCATTCTTGTTCCTAGATTCCTTTTGGTCTTACCAATGTATGTCTTGTCACAATCACAATCCTGGCAACTCATTTGGTAAATACCTGATAATTGAGTTTTCAGTGTGCTATTTTTTAGAGGGTGGTTTAGTAAGTTGCGGATGTTGTGTTTGTTTTGAGGGGCTAATTTTATGTTGAGCTCTTAAATATCTTTTCAAATTTTTTTAAGTATTTTGGATGAAATGTAAATTTTCCATATTTGGTGTTTGGGTTTTCTAGTTTTTTTAACGTAGTAATGTCCCTTAAGTTTTTGTTTCTTTTGTGTCTGTAGATCATTTTTTTGATGAAATTTGTGTTATAGTTGTTCGGTTCGGCAACCTGGTGTATGTGAGCGTACTCCTGTTCATATTCTGTTTTTGTTAGCAGAATGTTGATTAATCTGTGAACTAAACTATGGAATACTGCATATTGATGTTGTACTGGGTTGAATGGGTTGCATTTAATGTAATTGTCAACATGTGTTGCTTTTCGGTATATTCCAAATTGTAATCCTGTTGGTGTGTTCTAATGATTTTCAAATCTAGAAAAGGTAACCATTCATCCTGCTCTACTTCAATGGTGAAAACTGTGGATTTTTCTTGTAAAAAAAAACAAAAAACTTGTAAGTGGAGAAAAGTATATACAAGGTTGACTTACTTGCCTAAATTTAGTAACAATGGCACTCCACTTTCTGAAATACTTCTTTTTATTCTATATGCATAACAAGGTTAATTGTTTATATACAATTGGTTCCAGTAAAATTTAAAGCCCATTTACTGCATTTTATAGTCCCATGATACAAAAAATATATAGTTAATAATAAAAAGCTTACATAAAGAGGGGGGAAGCTAAGTCAAGACCAATGGTGTGTGCATTTTAAAAGTTTGTTAGGGCAGACATATCTACAGGGAAATGTAAAGAAAACTACAAGGAAATGAATATACAATTAATGAACTACACAGATGGAGAATTTACGAATGTCAGATTATGTGAACAAATTAAAAAGTTAAAAGCTAACAAAGCAAGTGGGATCGATGGTACACCAGAGAAGTTGTGGAAGGTATGGGCAGTTGAGGGAACTTGAAGATAAAGAGTAATAAGGCTAATACAATTTTGAGTCGAACTAATACTCAATGCTCCATTTATTGCTAGTATTTACCTAGAACGCGTTTCGTTAGGGTGTTCCTAACATCATCAGCTGTTGTCGACTAATGGATGCCGGTTCAGTGAACTCCTCGGAGGTGATAGGTGCGTCTCTGTCGGTATCTTGATGAACTTGAAATTGGGGTTGTCTTCAAAGGTAGTATCAAAATTAAACAATTTACTTTCATATTTCTTTATAAAGATTTTTTCCCACGTGGTTAATGCAGCTGGACCTTGGACACTTTTTAGTAAGTGAATTTCTCGTTCTATGTCATGATTTTCCTTCCAAAAATGGTACGCTACCGCCGATTTATCTATTTCTTTATTCCTTATGTTCCTAAAGTGCTCTTTAAGCCTAATGTTCACGTTCCTTTTTGTTTTTCCAATGTAGAATTTGTCACAGTCCTTGCAATTTATCCGGTACACTCCTGATTTTCTGCCTGTGGGTATCTCCTTTGAATTATGTGATTTCAAAAGGTGTTGTACACTAAATTTGTTCTGTGGGGCCAAAGTAATATTGTGTTCTTTGAAAACTTTTTGCAAAAGGTGTGTAGCTCTGGGATGATACGTAAATTTTCTGTATGAGGTTTCATTGCTAATTGGGGAGAGAGTAGTTACTTGTTTGCATCTTAGTTGTCTTTTGAATTTATCTATTTTTTTGTTGACCAATTCAGCACTGTATCCATTGTATTCTGCAATGTGAATGATGTTATTGTACTCTTTGTTATATTCTATCTTGTTTAAAGGTACATTAACCAGCCTGTAAGTTAAACTGTTGATAACAGCATGCTTGTGTTGTCTTGGGTTATATCCATCTGATTTTATGAAATTTTCTGTGTGTGTTTCCTTTCTGTGTATGCCAAATTCAAGTTTATTATGTTTTCTGGTAAGTTTCAAATCTAAGAAAGGGATTTCATTGTTTATCTCTTTTTCTATGGAGAATTTTATTGCAGGATTTTGTAAATTAAGTAGTTTTAATGCGTCATCCACTTGTTTCTCATTTATTATTGCCCAAATGTCATCCACATATCTGTACCAATGCTTAAAAATTAGTGGGAATGCCTTTGTGATGTGCGTTTCCAAATAGCTCATGAAGAGGTCTGCCAAAAATGGGGACAATGGGTTGCCCATAGATAGTCCTGATTTTTGTTTGAAATTTTTTTTATTGAATGTAAAAAAGGACTATTCAATGCAAATATTGGTTAATTGAAGGTATTCCTCTATGATGTTTTGGTCTATTTGTAGGGACTGAAGCCATGTTTGCATGTACTCTATGAGTTTGTCTCTCGGAACACTTGGGAACAAGGAGATTACATCAAAAGATACCATTCGGTCTGTGGGAGAAAATTGTAGATTTTTAGTTTTGTTGATGAATTCCAACGATTTTTTAATACTGTGGCTTTTGAATTTTGGTAGCTCCTTAAATTTTTTGTTTAACCATTTGGGTAGCTTGTAGCAGGGTATGTTTATGTTGTTAATGATTGGGCGCATCTTATTTCCTGTTTTATGAATTTTGGGTAATCCATATATGTTAGCTACTGTAGGGTTGTCTGGTTTTAAACTTTGTTTAATTTCTTTTGGTATGATTGTTTTATCCTTCATTGTTTCATTTAACTGTTTTACACACATATTTAAAGGGTCAGACTTTATTTCCTGGAATTCATCACTTGCCAATAAATCTGTCATTCTAGAGATGTAGTCCTGTTTGTCCATGATGGCCGTCTTATTTCCTTTGTCTGCTTTCGTATAAACAACATCCTTTTTATTCAGAGATTTAAGTATTTTCACGTATGGTTTGGGTTTACCACTTTCCTTTTCTATTTTTTCTAAGATTTTTCCACATTCGCTTCTAATTGCTGATTTATGCCCAGTATTTAGACCCTCGGTAGCTATTTCAATGTCAACTATATAATCTTTTACGTTATCGGAGAAATCTACGCACGTTTTTAACCCTTTATTTAAGAAAGCTGTTTCTGCATGTGTGAAAGTTTCGTGAGAAAGATTAATTACCTCATTTTGATTATGTTTGTTTGTAGGTTGACGTTCCGTGTAGTTTGCTCTCCGCAAGATTAGACCCTGTATTTTTCTATTTTGTTTTCGTGCTTTTTTGTTTACGCGACTGTTAATATGCGTAAAAGCACAGTTTTCTAAGTTGTCCCAAATGATGTTTCCTAATGTTTTGCACAATTTCAAATGTAATTCGTAGAGGTTCAAATCTAATTTTGATAATTTACTATAGTGTTTTGTGATTTCTAATTGTATTATTTTCTTTTCAGCTGCCGTTTGCTGTTTTTTTGTTTCGGTTCATTTTCACATATTTTCTAACGAAGTTTGGGCATACTTTATTTTTCAGACAAGCCTTTAAGAACTTTATATCCAGTGAAACGAACCTCCTCTTTTCCTTGATTTTCAGGTAGCGTTTGATATTTACTTTTTCATTGCTTATGGCACTATTACAATGTGTAAAATGTTTGAAACTAACCTCTCCGTCCTCCGTTTCCTTCACCTTGTCGGTTGCCTTTGTCTTGTCCATAATGGGTTTGATAGCCAAACAGTATTCTGTTGTTTAAGGACTATGATACAATGAAGCACAAAATTAATACAATTTTGAGTCGAACTAATACTCAATGCTCCATTTATTGCTAGTATTTACCTAGAACGCGTTTCGTTAGGGCCTTCCTAACATCATCAGCTGTTGTCGACTAATGGATGCCGGTTCAGTGAACTCCTCGGAGGTGATAGGTGCGTCTCTGTTGGTATCTTGATGAACTTGAAATTGGGGTTGTCTTCAAAGGTAGTATCGAAATTAAACAATTTACTTTCATATTTCTTTATAAAGAAATAAGGCTATTTAATAAAATATTGGAAACAGGAAAGATTCCCAAAATGTGGAGGCATTATACAAATGAAAGGGAGATAAAAGCAACCCTGCAAACTGTTGGGGGATAAGCCAAATTTCTATTTTAGGGAAGATCTTTACAGGTATGTTTGCAAACAGGCTGCAGAAGTGGATAGAGAAAGAGAAGAAGCTATCAGAGTTTTAAGCAGGATTTAGATCAGAGAAGAGTACTTATAATATTTTTGAAATCAAAACAGACATAAGTAAATATTTGAGCAACAATAGGGGAAGTGTATACATGGTATTTATTGATTTAAGAAACATGTTTGATACAATTGAGAGAGAAGCATTGAGGACAAAATTAAATAGTAAATGGTAATTTGCAAATTTATTGAAATATTCAAATTAATTAATTAACTAAAATTAAATCCATTACTTAACTACAGGAGTTTGTTGTTTAGTATTTTGGCTCTATAATTTCCAAAGTGGTTAGAAATACAGCAAATACATAAGTAAGCCATGCCATTGAATTTTTCATGTTGACTCTATCAAAAACCTTAGCCTATATATAGCTATAGTGAAGAAATGATTAATTTCCATCAATTAACTAGAATATACAAATATAATAATTTGTAACAGTTTTGTTTGTGGTTGCGGCTGACAATGTGGAAGAATTTCCATGAGATCGCAATCCCAAACAATTTATAAAACAAGTTTCATAATTTCTTATAAGTGAAGTTTTAAGTTAAAAATTATTATATTTGTATATATCTTTAATGAAGTTAACTGATGGAAAATAATCATTCCTTCACACTAACCATGTGTATAGGCTAAGGTTCTGGATAGATAGAGTCAAACTGAAAAATTCAATGCCATGGCCACAAACAGAGAACCATGATCAGCTGAATGCCAAAGTTCTAGCTATTATGTGTTTCAAATGGGAAGGTGTTTGTCCTTGAGGGCTACTAGGTGAGCAACCAATTGGAGTCCAGCAGTGTCATATTGCATTCCCCCTAAGTGGTGTGTGACGAGCGCCAAACTAATCAATCTCTAAAAAATACTATTTGCCCTAAGACTGAAATTCAGATTTTGCAAAAACTGATCCATGAGGTAGGAGAGAGTAATGTATTTAACATAACCATAAAAATCCATTATCTTTAGCTTAAATAGTTTTCTTAATACAAATAAATAAAGTAGATACCATTATGTTATAATAATGCATTGCACTGTAATGAATATCATTATTGGTTGGTATGTATGCGTGAACATATGTTTGAAATTACTCAGAACTAAAACATAAACATTTGATATGAAGTGAAAATAGAAATATTTACTTTGAATAAGCCAAGGTGTTTGTTAAATATAATGAGAGGAAACAATACACTTCTTGCTAGTCTGGCAGAACGTGTCTGGTCACATTATATCTTTGTTTATGAATGGTTCAGAATCTCTATTTACTCTAGAGAGTTCAAAGCAGTACTATTCAGTTGTTATTTCGTTTAAAAGGCATGAAAAAGTGTATCAGCTGGATCAGTCAGACACGACCCACCTTCCCCATTACTACTGCTAGAACAATCCAATAGAGTAAATGTGGGCTGAAATTGTGTTGCAAACAGAAATAATATTTTTAAACTGACTGATGTTGAATGACTTATTCACGAAGAAATTGACTGGGAAAACTGCGTGAGACTTCAGATAAACTACAAGAAGACGACTTTTGGAGAGAAATAGCACGCAACGAGATTTTGGAACCTATGATCATAAATTTGCAGTACTCAGACGTTGAAGACAATGACAATGATGAATTATCTCTTAACGTAAGTAACATTCACAGCTATACGGATGTACCGCTGGTATTTTCGTTGGACTACAAAAATAAGTAATTCATAAACTATAATTAACTTTAAACTAAATATTTAAAACATTTACGTAATATTTTAATATTTATGTTGCAATTGTGATTACAACTACATTATTATAAAACTTGGAAAATTCAGTTTGCATTGCCTTATGTCTATCGGCACAAACACTCGCAAGTGTGAGAGAGAGAGGGAAATATTAAAAGAGTGGGGATAGCGAGGTGGCAACAGTGAAGGCTCTAACGCATCTGATTGGCTACAGGCGAGAACTCTTCCCATTTGAAACACATAATAGTTGACAATTTCTAGATAATGCCTTCAGTGGAGCAAAACTTGTTGAAAGAAAATTTGTGATCTGTGAAGTACAGTGTCTCAGTGGACTCATAGTATAATTTTAACTATTACTTTACTTCATAGTGTTAATTCCAATTTTATCTTTTCAAATTATGGTATCAGTTTGTTTAACCATTACAGATAACAACTTCTGTTTCAGTTAGAGCTGGTGGAAAAGGCTGTTGAATTGAATCCAAATGAACCACTCTGCTTGATGTTATTGGCCAAGATGTACATGTCCTTAAGCAAGCGTAAGCAAACTTCAGGAGAAAATGCAGGGCAGAAAACGGAGCATATTCAAACGCATTTACTGTCTACAACAAACCCAAGGTTTGTGCTTTTATTTTCTCCAGCACAGAAGTGGAAGTATTATATTCTATTGAAATGTTGAGTTTCAAGATTTCACCATTACTACATACTATGAGGTGCTTTGACAGCCTAACATTTTAATAAAAAGCACTGCGTGCATGTTCACATGCCTGTCTTAATTAGAGATGGGTTGATACCAGTTTTTCTCGATACTCGATTCTTGATATTGATACACAATGTTTTCTACAACAGCAATATATTGATGTTTTATACTGTCGCATATGCTTTGGTGAAGTGAAAGAACTTGATTTATTTTAGGAATTTATTTGAAATTTTAATAGCATGAGGTTTCTTTATACAATTGAAAGTATTAATATGTGGAAGTAAAGATGTAGAAACCTCATAACGGAACATTAGACGTCAAACCCGCAATTTGATTATTTTCAGAGCATTAGTCAAGTAAGAATGCTAAATGCAGCAACTCCAGACGTTGAACTCGGTAGTTGGTAATGAATGATCAGCAGGTCGTTGGGCTTAACCAACATGGCAGATGGAGTGTTCCAGAAGCTTTTCTGCTGATCAAAGGGAAATAATCCCTAGGTTCAATGTGTGTTGGCCCCCTCTCTTTAGGCTTGGCCGTTAATACTTATAGCGGTAATTATCGAGGCGCACGGAAGTCTAAAGTGTACTGTTGCGGCCGGAGGCTACGCCATATCTTCAATTCACCATGCAGCGACATCTCCTCGAAGGTAAGCCCGACTGGGCCTTAATGTACTAATGTAGCTATCAACACCATTCCACCCAAAGTCTCTTCAAGACTTCAGAGGTGACTTGTAATGTAGAAAATCATGAGGTTGTGCTATTTCTATTTACCTATCTGTAACCTGACTACAAACTCCCTCTACCATTTACCTCTACCATCTGACCCCTATCCTTTCAGCTACACTTCCAGTTGCAAAGTAGATTGTAAACTCTTACGGTAAACCACCTTTAAGTATACACAAACCTATTCATACATATCGACTAAAATCATTCCGGTTCACAATCTATAATGCGACAATACCGTCATGTCTACTTCTAGTTTCAATACAAAAAATAATGTCTTGGGAGAATTGTGTAATGTCAATGAAATTAATTAGATGCACATATTTAATGAGATAGAACTTTAAAAAATGTCCTAAGTTTTAAACTCTACATTAGACATTTAAAAGCAAAACGGTTCACTTTTACGTAGAAAATGAGGCTAACTACAGTGAAGCAATGAATTATTACACAAATATAATTATTTGTAACAATAACTTCATTTATCTTAAGAAAATGATGTCTATTTTCTTATTAATTGATAGAGATCAATTTCACAAACAATTCATTTGCGTCTTCAGTCCACACACTTCATCTTCAAGGATACACATTACTATGTTATGTTTTTCAGTATTATCAAAATCTAAAAACGAAAAAACCTAAAAACAGAATCAACAGCTGGTATTTCAAAATTCATTATGCCATGTTTATTTTTTAAAACAAATATCTTTACCCAAAACATTAAATCTATCGGATCATTTAATTGTTTTAATAATTTAATTTCTGGATTTATTTCATGGTTAAATGACCAAAACTGATCTGCTACGGCTGATTTATCAGTTTGTTTATACTTAATGTTACGAAAATGTACTTTTGTCCCGGTTTCCAAATTATGTTTCATCTTTCCAAGATAAATCCGATCACAATCTAAACAATTAAATTGATAAATACCAGATTTCTTATTATTAGAAATTTTATCTTTTTAGAGAAATGTAGTAAAGTTTTAATACTATATTTATTTTGAGAAACTCAAGTTATACCCAACTATTTAAATTTTTATTGAAAATGTTTATTAACCCAAGGATGGTAAGGATGTTTTTTAAAATTATAATCGTCTTTTATTTTTTTAAGGGTAGAAATATCATTAACAGTTTTTTGATATTTGAATTTTTCAATTTTTTTATTTATAAAGTGTTTATTAAAACCATTAATTAATTCAGAACTAATAATATGTTTATATTCTTTATTAAATTCATCTTTGCTATATTTATTAATGTATAAATCAAACTATTGAAAATAGCAAATTTATGTGAAAACGGGTTAAAACTTTTATTTTTTATGTAATTATCAATATCAGTAGACTTCCTTTAAATACCAAATTTTAATCTATTATTATTTATTATTATCTTTAGATCTAGAAAAGGAAGAAATCAATTAATTTCAGTTTCTAATGTAAATTTTATAGCTTTATCCTGCAAATTTAATAATTTTAAAGCATCATTTATGAGTTTATCAGGAACAATTGCAAAAATATCATCAACATATCTATACCAAACTTAAAAAATTAAAGGGAATGCTTTGGTGACTTGCATTTAAAAAAAAAACTCATAAAAAGATCAGCAAGAAAAGGCGAAAGAGGATTACGCATTGCTAAGCCAGAAGTTTGTTGAAAAAATTCACCATTAAAAGTGAAACAATTTTTATCTAAACAAAATTCAGTAAGTTTTAACAAAATTAACTATTAAGTCCTCATGTAAATTTATTGAATTCAAGCAATTTTTTGAACAAATTAAAAGTTTTTTTTCTAGAAATACTAGGACATAAGACAGTTACATCAAAAGAAACAAGTTTATCAATTTTAGATAATATAACATTGTCAATCTTTTTAACTAATTCAAAAGAATTTTTAATACTTAAACTCTCCAATTTATCAAAATTACTAAATTTTTTATGTAACCAGAGAATTTATAAGAATTATCATCATTTCTTATAAGATAAGTGAATTTTAAGTTACAAATTATTGTATTTGTATAAAACCTATATATTCACCAAACAGCTAAGGATGAGATCAAATGATCTTGAAAACATTTCAGTTTATACAACAAGTGAAGTTTGAGTGTAAACATAGTGACTCATAAATCAAACTCAAATAAAAAGCCTATATATGTCAGTTCTTTTTCTTCTGGAGGAAAATCTGATTTGATTTGATTTATTTATTGATTCATCCATTAAAACATGTTCATGTTATAGGACACATCAAATTAAAAACTAAGTACAATATTGTTACCCAATCGGCAAACTTGCAGTCGGTTACGTAGGGGAAGGCCGGTGGAGGGGGGCGTGTGGCATCGGTACCGCCTGCGGAGGCGTGACAGAGTGGAGGGAGGGGAAACCACAGGGGTGGCTGAATCTTCATTTCTCCCTCCTCCTGCCACCTGAAAGAGCGCAACACCTCCAGAATGTTTTTTCCCCTCCATGGTAAAGAATTCTCTAGAAACATTTAGCCACCGATCAATAGAGGGACGATGCGACCGAGAGTTGAGTGGAGTTCTTGGCGAGCAGCATGAGGAGTGCCCAGTGTACGTGTGACAGACAAACTGGTGAATTGTAATTGTGTGCATTACGTAATTCTATGTTATCGGCAAGTGTTCCGATTGTAATTCGGTGGAAATAAAGAATGTTTTTGAGTAATGCAATTGGACATTTCATTTCACGAACCCACAAAGTCACTTAAGGTAGCTAACTAAATATTTACAAATTTAAATATTCATCCACGCTGTAGAAGCTATTGACTCTAAGGAACTTTAATAACAATTTCTTAAATTGATGTTATGATTCAATCTTTTGTATAGATTCAGGTAGCTTATTGCAAAGATGTAAACCAGCATATGTAAAACTATTTTCATACATCTTTGTTTTATGTGGGTTCACAAATAAATTGTTCTTTATTAATTTTTAGATGAGTCGTATTTATTACACATCTGCTTCACTTTCGTACCTATTTTGAGGACATGTTTCGCAAATCATTGTTTGCATCTTCGGCTCTTATGCAACTAAAGCTTGATCCAGTGGTGTGGGTAATTCTGGGGTTGCTGCTGCCATCTGTTGATTTAGTGATGAACTTAAATGTGGGATTCTCTTCTGGCAAGATTTCAAAGTTCATTAGTTGGTTTTTATATTTTTCTATGTATATTCTCTCCCATATGATGAGTTCACTATGTTTTTGTACGTATTTTAGTAATTCTGTGCTATCTTCAATTTCATGATTTTCAGACCAGAAATGAGCTGCTATTGCGGATTTATCAATATTTTTGTATCTTAAGTGCCTGAAGTGTTCTTTCTTTGTAGTGCCTATGTTTCTTTTTGTCCTCCCTATGTAAATTTTTTCACAGTCTCTACACTTAATCTTGTAAATGCCTGACTTTTCCTCTGGTTTTATCTTATCAGTATTATTACTGTGAAGTAGGTTTTTAATGTTGTAATTGTTTTTTGGTTCCAATGTTGTATTTCTTGAATATTTTTTGGAACTTTTTTGTGGCCCAGGGGTGGTAAGTAAATTTAGCAAATCTAGTTTCTTGTTTTATTGGTGTGAGAGCTGTGATCTGTTTTAATCTCTTTTGAAGTTTGAATGATTTTAGTTTTTTATCTACAAGGTTTTTTCCATATCCATTTTTAATTGCAGTTTTTAAGATTTGATGGTATTCGTTTTGATATTCTTGCTGGCTGAGAGGTAGATTTACTAATCTGTGTGTGAGACTGTTGATGGTTGCATGTTTGTGTGGAATTGGGTTGAAACTATTTGCTTTGATGTAATTATCTGTGTGTGTTGCTTTTCTATGGATACCAAATTCTAGTTTTTCATTGCTTTTTTTGATTTTAAGGTCTAAAAAAGGTAGAGTACAGTCCTCTTCAGTTTCCACTGTGAATTGTATGCTGGGTTCTTGCAGGTTGAGTAGTTTCAAAGCATCATCTATTTGTTTGTAGGGCACTATTGCAAAGATGTCGTCTACGTATCTGTACCATGTTTTAAAAATATGAGGGAAGGCTTTAGTTATATGTGTTTCGAAAAAGCTCATGTATAGATTGGCCAAAAATGGTGATAGCGGGCCTCCCATAGCTAGTCCTGAAATTTGTTTGTAATATTTTTCATCGAAGAACAAAATAATTTTGATGTATACATATTTCAGTCATTGCCAAATATTCTTCTATTGCATTGGCATCTAGGTTTATAGAATTTAGCCATTTTTTCAGTTGAATCAAAAGTTTGTCTAACGGAATGCTAGGGAAGAGGGAGCGGACATCAAAGGATACTAAAGTGTTATGAGGTTTTAGTTTAAGATTTTGAATTTTTTCTACCAGGTCTAAAGAGTTTTTATGCTCAGAGTATGGAATTGTGGAAAGGACTGAAATTTTTTGGACAGCCATTTTGCCAGAAGGTAAGTAGGAGTGTTTATATTATTTACAATGGGTCTCATGGATATATTGGGTTTGTGTATTTTAGGCAAACCATATAGCCTTGCAAGGGTAGGGTTGTCCGGTTTGATAGTTTTTTGTTCTGCAGTTGTTAAAATTTTACTATTAATGATGGTTTTTTGTGCATCATTTATGCATCGGTTGAGTGGATTAGAATCTATTTCTTGGAATTCATGTTGTTGTAGTAACTCTAACATTT
This sequence comes from Mantis religiosa, assembly GCA_030765055.1. NCBI lineage: Eukaryota > Metazoa > Arthropoda > Insecta > Mantodea > Mantidae > Mantis > Mantis religiosa. Next base: position 284,600,962 of record CM060948.1, on the reverse strand, counting down.
TTTCCTTGTATGTAGCTGTATCTAAGATTACTATTTTGTTCCCTTTATCAGCCTTTGAGAAGATTGCATCCTTTTTCCTTAAAGATTTAATTATCTGAATTTGTTTCAAATGTTTTCCTGGCTTTTTATTTATTAAGTTTTCCAATATAGGAGCTGATTTTATCCTAATTATACTTTTGTCCATGGTTTCCAAGCCTTCTACTGCTAATTCTATATCTGCAATGAATTCAACCGGGTTGCTGGAGTATGTTATACATACACACATAGCAACACACACAGATAATTACATCAAAGCAAATAGTTTCAACCCAATTCCACACAAACATGCAACCATCAACAGTCTCACACACAGATTAGTAAATCTACCCCTCAGCCAGCAAGAATACCAAAACGAATACCATCAAATCTTAAAAACACCAATTAAAAATGGATATGGAAAAAACCTTGTAGATAAAAAACTAAAATCATTCAAACTTCAAAAGAGATTAAAACAGATCACAGCTCTCACACCAATAAAACAAGAAATTAGATTTGCAAAATTTACTTACCACCCCTGGGCCACAAAAAAGTTCCAAAAAATATTCAAGAAATACAATATAACATTGGCACCAAAAAACAATTACAACATTAAAAACCTACTTCACAGTAATAATACTGATAAGATAAAACCAGAGGAAAAGTCAGGCATTTACAAGATTAAGTGTAAAGACTGTGAAAAAATTTACATAGGGAGGACAAAAAGAAACATAGGCACTACAAAGAAAGAACACTTCAGGCACTTAAGATACAAAAATATTGATAAGTCCGCAATAGCAGCTCATTTCTGGTCTGAAAATCATGAAATTGAAGATAGCACAGAATTATTAAAATACATACAAAAACATAGTGAACTCGTCATATGGGAGAGAATATACATAGAAAAACATAAAAACCAACTAATGAACTTTGAAATCCCGCCAGAAGAGAATCCCACATTTAAGTTCATCACTAAATCAACAGATGGCAGCAGCAACCCCAGAATTACCCACACCATTGGATCAAGCTTTAGTCGCATAAGAGCCGAAAATGCAAACGATGATTTGCGAAACATGTCCTCAAAATAGGTACGAAAGTGAAGCAGATATGTAATAAATACGACTCATCTAAAAATTAATAATTATTTCGCTTCACTGTGGTGTTCCAATACAGTTAAATCTCGATAAATTATTCTTTGTTCTAGTGTTATGTGTATGAATTTCAGAATTTGTTTTGAATAAACTTAGGCTTGCTTTCATATGTATATACTTGGCAGTGGTAAGATACCTAATTTACTGAAGTATGGCTTACAACTAGTTGTGCTTGAGAGATCCGCTATGATTCTAATTATTTTCTTTTGGTATCTAAATACTTTTATACCGTCTTAAAATTTCCCCAAAAAATTATACCATACGCCAACAAACTGTGAATATATGAAAAGTACACCACTCTCCGAACTTTCAAGCTCGACATGCCTGTAACTGCCCTGATTAAGAAACACATTTTACTAAGTCTTTTCATCAATGCCTCTATGTGAGTTTCCCAACTTAAATTTTCATAGAAATTTTATACTTTTTAACTAATGTATTTGGTCTTGTCCCAGCATTAATTTTGGATACAATTGACGTCCACCCATTTTATTATAGAAGCTCAGGGCTGCTGTTTTCTCCTTACTCAATATTAACATATTGGCACTAAACCATTTTTGAATAGCTCACTTCAAGAAACCACGGATCCAACCAGTTGGATAACTGCTGACGATGGGGACAAAACGTTCTCCGAAACATGTCCAAGTAAGGATAATTTAAGTGATGTTTGTTTTTGAATTACCGACTCATTACTTTAAAATATTTTAGACTATTTTCAATATGTACATCCGCCCCTTCCTTATTCACCCCTTTGATAAAAATATTTGTATCATCTGTTTAACTTAAATTCCTGAAGCTGAATCAATTGTATGATGCCAAGAGACTCAGCAGGAATTTAAATTATCAAAATAAACCACCCAAAGCTAGAAGCACATTGGATTACAGAAAGCTAAATGGCCTGTAATGCATATATTATTGGATCATGTATTTTGTGGATATGTTTCAGGAGATTGGTGGTTCTTGTTTTAAATATGATTATGAAAATACAATTGGTTGTTTCCGGTCTGTTTTGCCGTGGTCTGTTGGAGTAAGAACCAAACATTTCGTCCACAACTACCTCAGACATCATCAGTGGTGCGGTCGAAGCTTTCTTGCAGAGAGTTTGGCTGCTTTGCTCTCTGCTCTCTGCAAGAAAGCTTCGACCGCGCCACTGATGATGTCTGCTGTAGTTGTGGATGAAACGTTTTTTCTTACTCCTACAGACCACGGCAAAACAGCCCGGAAACAACCAATTTTATTATGGACTCCGGCAGTGAAAGCTTACATTCTCTCATGATTATGAAACTACATATTTAAATGATGTTGTAGTTGGGCTTTCCCTTTAATCTCACTCTGAAATGTTAAAGTCTTTCTTGTACAGAAACTGCCATGATCTGATTTTCAAGACAGTTTCTCCATGTGAAACACAATGTATGCTGTCAGTGAGTGAAATACAGCATTGATGATGATAGATGAAGCTAAGAAATGTCTCTAAGTACTTTGCATACCCCTACATGGGCACATTTGGGGGGGGGGGGGGAGTGCATAAGTGGCAAGTTGACCAGGAGAACAAACTGAAGAAAAAGATTGGGACATTGTGGACTGGCGAGAGAAAGAAAGCCCAGAGCCCAAGAATAAGAGAATTTTGGATTCATAGAGGAGCTAAGAAATGTCTCTTAAGTACTTTGCATAGTACTTATTGAGCCGTTCGTCAAAAAAAAAAAAAAAAAAAAAAAAAAGAACAGCATAAGAATACCGTTACTACGAGGTGCTGTTCAATAAAGAATGATCATAATTCTTTTATGGTCATAAATTTTCGCACTTAAGTTCAATCTTATTATATTCTGTTATCTTAATGTGAAACAAACATGCCATAGTAGTTAAATTGTTGGTACTCCTGGTTCCTGCCTGTGAGAACCAGGCAAGTTTACACATGTTCAGTATTGCCTACCACTGTAATGGAGGTAACACGCGAGGAACAATATGCAGCTTTGAAATTCTCAACAAATCTTCAGTTGTTACAGGAGGCCAATGGAGACTCTGTTCTTCCCTACAGCCCAGCTCGAAGGTGGTTTAAAATGTTTAAATAGGGGAGACAATCAATTTCAAAGGAAGGTGGAGCCAGTGCTCCAGTTACTGCTCTTACGGAAGAAAACATCAACACTGCTGCTGCCATTGTGAGAGAGGATCGATGAATTACCTTAAGATCATTTTCTGAAATACTGAACATTTCCCTGGGTGCCAACTACACGTTGGTGACAGAAACATTACACATGAGATGTGTTTGTGCGAGATGGGCTCCAAGACTGTCGATTCTCGAGCAAAAGGACATTTGCATGCAGGTCTACATGCAGTTAAAGTTGATGTTAGAGGAAGATCCGGAGTTTCTTTCATAGGTAATCATCGCTGATGAAACTTGGCTACATCATTTTGATCCTGAGAGTAAACAGCAAAGCTCAAGGTGAAAATCTCCTTCATCACCAACCCCCGAAAAAGCAAAAGTGGTTGCTTCTGGTGGAAAAGTTATGGTCATCTCGTTCTTTGATATTCATGGAATGGTTTATCAGCATGTTGTACCTGCACACACATCAGTAACTGGACAATAGTACAGGGATGTCCTGAAAACATTGCAAGTCCATATCTGGCACAAAAGACCACATTTCTGTGAAGCAGGCTGGATGCTGCACCACGATAATGCGCGGCCGCATATTGCCAATGTTGTTGCTGAATATCTTGCAAGAATCAACGTGAAGTGCATCCCTCACCCTCCCTATAGTCCGGATTTAGCCCCATGTGACTTTTTTCTATTCCCTAACTTAAAGAAACGCCTTCGTGGAAGGCATTATCCATCATCAGAAGCAGTGGTGAAGGCTGCGGAGGCGATTTTGAAGGATATCTCAATAAATGTTTTCCAGCATGTCTTTGAAGACTGACAGAAATGTTGGGACTAGAGCAGCGCATTCAGGGGAGCCTATTTTGAGAAGGACCATCAAAATTATGAGGATGAGTAAAGGTACGTTGTCAAAAAAAAAAAAAAAAAAAAAAAAAAATTGTGATTATTCTTTATTGAACAGCCCTCGTATTTGCAAATCATTTTATAATAATTAGTCAAAACACAATACCATTGTTTATTTAAAGATAAGCACTGTAAATACATTCATATCATGTTGTCTCACCCCTGTTATTGTTGCTGTAATGGCAAGGATAAAAATGCCATAGGCATATTTTTGCCACATCTGTACTACATAATTACAAAGAAAATGGCAGTTTGCATCAAAGTTCCAACTGTGCCGTGTCTGTCATAAACTGTTTATAAGAAAATACATCAACACATATACTACCTTGATATATGTTTTATTTATTAATTAATTTGTTTTGTTACAGCTGTACTCTGGATCACTACAAAAAATCATGTAGTACCCAGAATGTCACTAGTTCTCACATGCTTAAGCTACCTGAAAAGAATTATGCTCTCCTTGCTCAGCAACTGAATTTAAGAGTTCTAAATCTAGTGGAGTCTTCTGCCACTATCATTGCTCAATGTGGAAGAAACCTGGCGTCCTTGCCATTCCCTTATAGAGACAAAGAGCGGGGCAAGAAAGCAATTCTCCATGCTCTAACTTTGGGACCAAATAATAGTTCGGTAAGTTACAGAATCTTATTATATATGTATTAAATATTTAAATGTATTCTTGGAACACAACTTGATTTATGTCATTCTCCAGAGAAACCTTTTGGTTGCAAGTAAAAGTATTTGGTTTGCAAAAGCAGGCTTTAAGAATAATGGCTGGTGAATCGAACAGAGCATCATACAGGGAATTATTTAAAAAAATTAAGGGTCATGACTACAACAAGTATGTACATATTGGAAGTCATCAACCATATCAGAGAAATAAGGCATCAGCTACCAAACAATAGAGATTCATTTTCATAGTACAAGACAGAAAGAAAATTTTCATGTACAATATTGCAGAACAAAACTAGCTAAATCCAGTGCTTATCACAATGGGATTAAATTGTTCAACATAATACCCCCTAATATAAGAAACATAGAAAATGTGAATATATTTAAGAAAAAGCTCAAACCATATTTAGTAAAAAATTCATTTTATTCAATTATGGAATATGTAAATAGATAGTTCTGTATAAACTAGCTAATTAAGACTATGTATGTGTGTGTGTGTGAGACTGCATTCTTAATTGTACTGTTTAAGTGAATTGTATTTCTATTGTACAATGTTGACGATTCCATTTTATTTTATTTATTTATTTATTTATTTATTTATTTATTTATTTATTTATTTATTTATTTATTTATTTATTTATTTATTTATTTATTTATTTATTTATTTATTTATTTATTTATTTATTTATTTATTTATTTATTTATTTATTTATTTATTTATTTATTTATTTATTTATTTATTTATTTATTTATTTATTTATTTATTTATTTATTTATTGTTATCTGAAAAGGTTCCCCGAGCCATAGCTCATGCTAGGGAACAGTACAAAAATATATAAAATGATGACAAACAGCCCTTAACAATACTTATATTACATTTTCATAGTAGGAATGAATTACCGTACAAGAATAACATATATGAAACATACAAAGATACAAACATTCACTATAACTCAAGAAATAATAGTAACAAAGAACTTGACAGAAAAAAAAGAAGCTACATATTCTATGGGACATTAATCCATATTAATTTTTAAACAGTTCAGCTTTCAAACCAGCTATAAATGTGTAACACTTTATCAGCTATCAATATATGCCTTCAGTAAATTTTAAGCAACTTTCCTTTTAAAACCTTTTATGTTCCTGCAGCCTTTCAGTTCCAGTGGCAGCGCATTATATAAGTTGATAATGTGTGAGGTTAAGCTGTTCAGGCCATAAGTAGAAGTGTTCACTGTTGGTTTTGTTAAGTTTCCTTTATTTCTCGTATTATATATATATGTGAGGAGCTTTCAAATGTTAGATTGGACTTTAGAAGATTATTTTTTATTTTGTGGGGATATATTATCAAGGACAACTCTATGTTTACTTGTAATGGTAAAATGTTAGTTACATGATAGAGTGTTTTTGTGTTTGTTCTAAAGGGTAGATTGTAGATTATTTTCAAGGCACGATTTTGAAGTACTTCGAGGTCATGAATTAAATATTTAACAGAGTTACCCCATAAGATGTTTAAGTAATCCAAATGAGATTGAATTAAAGCATGGTAGATACTTCGTAAATGACTTACACTGAATCCTTTGAATTTCAGTCTGTGAATTACAGCTAACACAGGAAGAATCGTATTTTTTACATGCATGATATGGTCCTTCCATGTGAACGTACTGTCTAGAATAAAACCTAGATATGTGATTTTTGTTACTCTTTCAATCACTGCGTTATCAACATGTATCTTGTTATTTACTACTGGTACATATGATCTTTTATGAAATAACATATATTTTGTTTTACAGACATTTAATGTTAACTTATTGCTCTTAAACCAGCTATTCAATGCATTCAGGTCTTGCTGTATGTCATATATCAGCTGGTGCTCATGTAAACATGATCTGAAGGATGAAATAAATGAATATGAATATACAAGAAATAGGGAAAATAATATGGACATCTTATTATGGAATGGTTTATTAGTAAGGAATCGGTCCCCATTTGCCTGTAATAGAGCTGCAATTCTTCTTGGAGTACTAGGATATAATGATTGTACGAGGGTTATGTCGAAAGTTTTTAGCAGAGATTCAGAAATACATTTTATTCACAAACTATTACAACTTTTCAAAATACTCTCCATGATAACTGATACACTTTTCCATCCTTTGAAACCACTTAGAGAATGTCTCAGTCCAAGCTTCTTTAGAGATGTCACTTAGAGCACTGTTGTACCCTTCAATAGCCTCTTCACCGGGTGAAAATAATTGCCCAAGTAGCTTTTCCTTTGTCTTTGGGAACAGGAAAAAGTCACATGGGGCCAGGTCTGGGGAATAGGGTGGGTGAGTTAAGACTCACCCTTTCTTCTTCTCCAGGAAGCCCATGGTTCTGGCAGCCGTGTGTGCTGAGGCATTGTTGTAATGCAGAAGAAGATGCCCACTCTTCATCTTGGGATGCATTGACCTCCATGTTGCAAAGACCTTCAGCAGACATTCAGTCACATACTCTGCAGTAACTGTATGGCATGTATTCAAGGTCACAGAGGTGAGATGACCCATCTTGGTGAAGAAAGTGGCCACCAACTTCTTTCCAGAGCTCCTAGTTCTCTGAGTTTTCATGGGTGGTTTCTGACCTGGAATGCACCATACTGATGACTGCCTCTTCGTTTTGGGGTCATAATGATACACCCATGTTTCATCACCTGTGACGATATTGTAAGTGTCTTTGGACTGCCCTTGGTCAAATTTTTCAAGCATAAATTTACACCAATCCACTCTTGCATTCTTTTGGGCTTCTGTCAGGGAATGTGGCACCCAACGCGCACATCTCTTAGTTAGGCCTAAATAATCATGAACAATGGTCTGCTGCAGTCGACCCAATATTTAGGTACCCTTCAATATCACAAAATGTGAGATGAATTTTCTCTTGGATTTTCCTCACAGCATCAACATTTTCTTGGGTCACTGCCATTGCGTGGTCGACTAGGACAAGGTTCATCTTCAAGAGACTCCCTGCCCCTTGAAAATTCACGGAACCAATTTCCAACAATGGCCCTAGATGGGGCACACTCACTAAAAAGACATACCAGTGAAGAGTGGCATTCTTCTGCATTTAACTTCTTTTTGTAGTCATAATAAATCATTGCTCGGAAATCACAGCGCAACAGAATCATCTTGCACTGTGTCTGACTTACCGCTAACTGCATCTTCACTCGCTGTCCATGCATGGCCCTGTGGTGGGGGCTGCCACACGCATGCTCCAAGGTCAAAAAACATCGCTCTTTCAAACTACAATAATGTTATAGTTGTCAGATTTTCTGTCTTAGCACTGCCAAAAGCTTTTGGCATGGCCCTCGTATAGCCTTTAATGCAATGTTATGCCACTCTTGTATCAGAACCTCTTCTAACTTCTGTGGTGACGAGGGAGATAGAAATCTGCTGTGTGTCTATTCAATACCACCCAAGCTGTTTCAATAATAAAATGAATCAAGAAGATATTGACACATTGCTTCACTGTTTTTCACAGGACATGTGAAACATGGGAGCTGTTGCTCCCTTATTCACCTGAGTCTTGACTAGTGCAGGCTGTAATGGTTTCCTCTTTCTCTGTATCATCGACAGATGGCCTGATGTATTTGTCAAAGACGTCCGGCAGTGGAGTTTCAAAGTTCATAATTCTGTGACGATTTTTGTTAATGAAGATTTTTGCCCATACAGAAAGATCTATTAGATGATTAACATGTTTTATTAATTTGTTATGAATTTTAACTTGTACTTGACTGACTCTACGGTTCTTTTAATTTTTATACATTGTTTCAATAATGTTCATGTCTGGGGATTGTGCTGACCAAGAACAATGCTACGGTTCATTTCCATGCTCCTCAAACCACAATTATGTACTCTCCTGATTGTATGACTGGGTGCATTACTATCTTTAAATATGACATTATTGTTGGGAACAATATTTGAATCATGTAGTACACCTGATCACCTAAAATATTCAAATACTTTTTGGATGTAACAAGGCCACTGAGAGTAATGATGGGACCAGGAGAATACCATGATATAGCTGTCCACACCATCATACATCCATGCTTAACCGTTGGAATGGAGCAGTCAGCACTGCAGGCTTCTTTTGGAGTTCTCCAGATGTAAATCCAGCTTGATGTTGAAAATAACTTAAATGTGGACTTGTTTGACCCTAATGACTTGTTTCCACTAATCAGTTGTCCAGGATTTATGTTCCTGACGCTATATTTTACATTTCTTTGCATTTGCTTTTGTCACTAATTGTTTACGTACTCCTCCAGTTTATGAAGATCTTGGCAGACAGTGTTGATAGATACATTATCTAGAAGATGACTATTGAGCTCTGCAGTCACTTTAGCTGCTGTAGTTTAATGTTTTTCTGACAAATTTCTTGTTAGTATATGACAATTCCTGTCATTTAGTTCTGATTATCTCTCACTATTACTTTTACGAGGGCTGTTCAATAAAGAATGATCATAATTTTTTACAGTCATATTTTTTCGAACTAAAATTCAATCTTATTATATTCTGTTAGCTTAACGTAAAACAAACATGCCGTAGTAGTTGCATTGTTGGTACCCCTGGTTCCCGCCTGTGAGAACCAGGTAAGTTCAGACATGTTCAGTATCACCTACTGCTGTAATGGAGGTAACAGGCGAGGAACAATATACGGCTTTGAAATTCTGCTTTCGTCTCAACAAATCTTCAGTTCAGGCCTATAAAATATTACAGGAGGCCTATGAAGAGTCTGTTCTTCCCTACAGCACAACTCGAAGGTGGTTTAAAATGTTTAAAGAGGGGAGACAATCAATTTCAAAGGAAGGTGGACCTGGTGCTCCAGTTAGTGCTCTTATGGAAGAAAACATCAGCGCTGCTGCTGCCATTGTGAGAGAGGATAGATGAAATACCTTAAGATCACTTTCTGAAATACTGAACATTTCATTGGGTGCCACCCACACGTTGGTGACACAAACATTACACATGAGATGTGTTTGTGCGCATTGGGTCCCAAGATTGTTGATTCCCGAACAAAAGGACATACGCATGCAGGTCTGCATACAGGTTAAGTTGATGTTAGAGTAAGATCCGGAGCTTCTTTCAAACGTAATCACTGCTGATGAAACTTGGCTACATCAATTTGATCCTGAGAGCAAACAGCAAAGCTCAGTGTGGAAATCTCCTTCATCACCAACTCCCACCCCCCCAAAAAGCCAAAGTGGTTGCTTCTACTGGGAAAGTTATGGTCATCTCATTCTTTGATATTCATGGAATGGTTTTTCAGCATGTTGTACCTGCACACACATCAGTAACTGGACAGTACTACAGGGATATCTGAAAACATTGTAACATTGCATTCAGGGAAGAATATTTTGGGAAGGATCATCAAAATAATAGGGATGAATAAAGGTATGTTGTCAAACAAAAGTTGTGATCATTCTTAATAAACAGCCCTTGTACATGAAGATGTCTTTCCAGGCTATCATGACTGTTGAAACATTAAAGAAGTTATCGAAATATAACTGTATTGGAACACCACAGTGAAGTAAAATAATTATTAAATTATAGATGAGTCGTATTTATTACACATCAGCTTCACTTACGTACCTATATTGAGGACATGTTTCGCGAACCATCATTCATATCGTCAGCTCTAATGCGACTGAAGCTTAATCAAAAAGAAATATAGGCACTAGAAAGAAAGAACATTTTAGGCACTTAAGATACAAAAATATTGATAAGTCCGCAAGAGCAGTTCATTTCTGGTCTGAAGATCATGAAATTGAAGATAGCACCAAATTACTAAAATACATACAAAAACATAGTGAGCTCATCATATGGGAGAGAATATACATAGAAAAACATGGAAACCAACTAATGAACTTCGAAATCCCGCGAGAAGACAACCCACATTTAAATTCATAACAAAATCAACAAATGGCAGCAGCAACTCCAGAACTACCCACATCACTGGATCAAGCTTTAGTCGCAATAGTGCTGATGATGCGAAGGATGGTTCACAAAACATGTCCTCAATATAGGTACGTAAGTGAAGCTGATATGTAATAAATACGACTCATCTATAATTTAATAATTAAAGAAGTTGGTTGTGTTAGTTACCGTTGCTCCAGCTAATCAAGCCCCACAATTTGCCCTCTTTGGAACTCTCTTAAGTCTTTCACTGAAAGTGCAGCTGTGTCCTCTAAGTGAAAATACAGTACTCGTAAACAACTGGTTTAATAATTAATTTAATATTTAGATCAAGGTAAATTTATTTTTGCAGTATTTTTTTCTACTGTGATGTCTTGTAATACCTTTTGCTAATAAGAGAAATAAAGAGTTCAGGTTGTCCAGAGAAGGCTGTTGTCTCTTTAGTTCCAGATATTCATGGGTTGTTGCCTAACTGGGAAAGGAGCAACTACTTTACTTCTTGACTGGTCTACAGAAATTTCAACTGTTCTGAATTTCTGTTCAATACTGCAATTGTGTCTATAGTGCATAAAATCAAACACTAGACATAAAGACGACTTAGCAATTCCTACCCATAGACTGCACTTTTATGAGAAGACACCTAGTTTTATGGGCATAAAATTTTATAACATACTACCAGTCACTATCAAGAATTTTAAAGATAATCATTTTAAATTAATGCTGAAATGTTTCCTAATTGACAAAGCCTATTTTAGTGTGGATGAGTTTATTAATACTAGTTAGAACTTTATTTTTATAAAGATTATTGTTACCACCACCACCACCACCGCCACCACCACCATCTATTATTATTATTATTATTATTATTATTATTATTATTATTATTATTATTATTATTATTATTATTATTATTATTATTATTATTATTATTATTATTATTATTATTATTATTATTATTATTATTATTATTATTATTATTATTATTATTATTATTATTATTATTATTATTATTATTATTATTATTATTATTATTATTATTATTATTATTATTATTATTATTATTATTATTATTATTATTATTATTATTATTATTATTATTATTATTATTATTATTATTATTATTATTATTATTATTATTATTATTATTATTATTATTATTATTATTATTATTATTATTATTATTATTATTATTATTATTATTATTATTATTATTATTATTATTATTATTATTATTATTATTATTATTATTATTATTATTATTATTATTATTATTATTATTATTATTATTATTATTATTATTATTATTATTATTATTATTATTATTATTATTATTATTATTATTATTATTATTATTATTATTATTATTATTATTATTATTATTATTATTATTATTATTATTATTATTATTATTATTATTATTATTATTATTATTATTATTATTATTATTATTATTATTATTATTATTATTATTATTATTATTATTATTATTATTATTATTATTGTGTATGGATTTATTAAAGCAAGTTAGTATTCTATTTATATCACACAACCTGTATAGCTGTGTTCTTAAACTGTATAAATTCATATGACGTGGTTCTTTTGTGTATTTAACACTATACTGAACTGAAAATAAATAAATAAATAGTAAACTTTTCTTTGTGGCACACCATGTGATAGACCAGTGGTGTTATTGAGGGGAAACAGGGCAGTTACCTTTCCCCCCTCCTAGTTAACCTTCGCAGGTGATGTAGTAGATACTGGGGTAAGAAAGAGCGCGAGGAAGATTTAGTGACAGGCTGTTAAAATATTTAATTATATTTTTATGTGCACAACATGTATTGAATTCCATTATACTTTTACAGCTACATGTTAATACAAGGGTGAGTCAAATGAAAACCTTAAATTTGTAATAACAAATCAAAATTTCGAGCCATTATCCTGTAAGCTGGTAAGCGTGCTACAAACAGCATCCAGAATAACCTGTAGATGGCAGCATAGTGTAGATGCACACATACTGTCGCAGTATCAGTATAAAGATGGCCGCCCTACTTGCGACTTGCACCAGGGAAGAACAGTGTTTTGTTATTCGGTTTTTGCTTAGTGAACGTGTGAAACCTATTGAAATTGATCGACGAATGGAGTTTCATTACGGTGATGCATGTTTGTCACAGCAGTAGGTCTACGAATGGTGTGCCTTCAGTGGAAGATGCTCCACATCCAGGTCAGGCACAACGAGTTGTGACTCCACTGAACATTGCAGCAGTTGAAGCCATAGTGAAGGAAAACCGCCGAGCGACACTGAATGATATTACAGCATGTTTACAGATTAGTCATGGGTCAGCACACCACATTGTGCATGATGTGCTCCAGTTTCATAAAGTGTCTGCAAGAAGGGTGCCATGGCAGCTGACTCCTGAAATGAGAGAGTGACGTGTTGATGCTTGTGAAAAATTTCTTCGGCTCTTTGAACGGGAAGGTGATGGCTTCCTTGCAAGAGTTGTTACTGGGGAAGAAACCTGGGTTCACGTCCACCACTGGAAATGAAGAGAGCGAGCAAGGAATGGCACCATCCCTCATCACCAAAATCAAAGAAGTTTTGAACAGAACCATCAGTAGGGAAGGTTATACTGACTCTCTTTGGGGACGAAAACGGCGTCATTTTGGAGCATTATATGCCTAGAGGGACTACTGTCATCAGTGCATCATACACAGATCTCCTAAAAAATCATCTGCAGCCTGCAATCAACTATAAGTGACGTGGATTGCTGTCAGCAGATGTCATTTTGCTCTTGAAACATGTTCTATGAAAAAACAGTGTGAGTGAAGCAGTGTGTCAATATCTTCTCGATTCACTTTTGTGCTAAGCAGTAACTGTTAGTTTTGTACCATCAACTATGGATAAAGAGTACCATATGGAATTCTTTATTTTAGCTTTTAATTGCTCTTTGATATCAGAGGCCATTTCTGATATCCTGGAGGTTATTGTGCCTCATCCAAGGCTTAGTTGTTTAAAGGCTTGCAGTGTACTGGGGCAAATATCTTCAGCTACTGTTGTCATACATTCTTTTACAAATTCCCCTTCAGAATATGGCTTATTCCCTTTATGTATTAAATTTGCAATTTTATAGGTTCCATGCAATATATTGTTGGGTTTTACATTAATAATAGAAGAGGATTTGTTTCAAGTTCTGAAATCTTCATTGACAGGCTGAACCAGTCAGAATATTGGTGTTGTACTCCTTAGAATGCCATATGTTGAAATGTCTTTGAATATTATATTTTGATGCAGTACACATTTCGTTTTAACTTATTACACAGCATGCTTTGGCTTTGTAGTAAATTGCAAAATATTGATTTTCCCATTCTGGGTGAAATCTGTAGTGGGACATGTTGACTGTCTGCCACTTACTTGCCTTTGTTTTAAAATACAAAGGGGTGTAGACGTACCACAATCGCCAATGCCAGTCAGCTATTCCCATGCACCCGGTGCCATTAAGCGAAAAGCTGAAGAAGACGCTCAGTGACACTCGATGGCACCTCTGTGATAGACCTTTTCCTGGTTGTATTTTGGATTACCCTGAGCATTCTTATCAGCTTCTTTCCCTTCATTTTTCAGGAAAGTGATATCTGCCTGAACTGCAGAGCTGGAGGTAAATGTAATGGCTGCACAATGGTATTTTGTTACATGTTATAATTAACACAGGTTATCACGCATCATTTGCATATTGGTACAACTGTTCTGTCTATACTTAATATGGTATATGATTGAATATTTCAGTTTTTTGAGTATTTCTATAGGATTAAATTTAAGGGTGAGTCGATTAATGACACTAAACAACACTTACTTTTAAATTTCTCGGAACAGAACAAAAATATAAATATTTCTAACAAAGTCTTCACTTATCTTAAGAAATTGGTGTAAATTATTCTTTCAAATGGAAAGAATAAAGAATAAATACTCCTGAATAAAGAAGAATTTAAAAAAGAATATAAATATATTATTAATACTGCTTTAATTAATGGTTTTAATAAAGACTTTATACAAAAGAACATTGAAGAATTTAAATACCAAATAACTGTTAATGATATTTCTACCCTTAAAAAAATAAAAGACGATTATAATTTTAAATAATTTTCTTACCATCCTTGGATTAATAAACTTTTTGAAATTTTTTTTAAAGAAGTTGGTGTAGCTTTAGTTCCTCAAAATAAATAAAGTATTAAAATTATTAAGTTATAGATGAGTCGTATTTATTAAAATCTGCTTCATCAAGCTGCCAAATTCTACTGGGGAAATATATGAGTCAAATGGAGAATTTAATGTCAGGATGGCACGTTGGCCATGGTAGCTCAAAGGTTAAAAGCGACTGGACGGAAACCGGGAGATCCGTGGTTCAAGTCCCAGCCATGGCATTGAATTTTTCATGTTGACTCTATGGTGTAATGAATTTTGAAATACCAGCAATTGATTCTGTTTATAGGCTTGTTTCGTTTTCAGATTTTGGTAATACTGGAAAAACATAAGAACATGCTAATCGGAATCCTTGACAACATAGTTTATTTATGGATTGAACATACAATCTGTTGTGAAATCGATCCCCATTAGAAAGAAGAATTAACACCAATTTCTTAAGATAAGTGAAGGCTTTGTTACAAATATTTATATTTGTGTAATATTTATTGCTTCACTGTAGCTAGCATCATTTTCTACATAATTCTCGGAACATGTTTCAGGGGCTACTTTCCTCCATTTTCAACCGGATATCGATTGGTTCTCTGTGGTGTAGCTGGCAATATTTTGTCATAGGTCTCCTTTGGTGGCAGTTCGAGGAACTTGGTGAACAAATCTTTTTGGGGGATGTCGAAATTGAATGAATACTTTGTTCCTATTTTTTGAAATGACAATTTGTTCCCATACGGACAGTTCTTGTTTTTCTGTTGTGCATTTAAGTTTTTTTTTTTTTTTTTTTTTTTTTTAATTTACGTCCTCCAACATTGTCATGTTACACAATGAATGAAATGGGTGAAATGATGCTCAAATGAGCCCAGGTTCCATAGAGCTTAGATTTACCCGACATTCTTCTTTCAGGATAAGGGAAAACCCTAGAAAAAACCTTATGCAGGTAACTCACCCTGACTGAGATTTGAACTCGGGACCTCTTGAACGTGAGGCAGACATGCTATCACCACGCTACCAAGGCGGGCAAGTAGTTTTGGTTCTGGATTCAATTTATGGTTTTTATTCCAGAAATATGTGGCAACTGCTGATTTTTCTAATTGCTTGTATTTTAGGTTCCTAAAGTGTTCTTTTGCTCTTGTTTTTAAATTTCTTTTGGTTTTTCTTCTATAAATTTGACTACAGTTGCAGCATTCAATTTGGTATTTACCAGATCTTTTGTTTTCCAAGTTTTTTAGTTGTCTGGATTATATTTTGTATTCTAGAATTTTTTTCCGATTCTGGAAAGTATGTTGATGCTACAGCCTGAATTGCTGCTTTAGAATCTGACAAAATAACAATATTCTTGCATTGTTGCAGCCAAATAAGAATGTTTTGGAATGAAAGATATATAGCTGAAACTTCAGCATTAAAATTTGTAGTATTTCTTGCAGCGTGTTTGTAGAAAGAGAAGAACTTGCACGTTCCACCAGCTCTGGCTCCATGTTCCTCTAAGAGAGAGAGCCATCTGTTAAGTTTACAGAAGGATAATTTGTGTAAGCCTTAGCCATGTATGGAGGAGCTTCTCTTTTATTAATGAATTAGATTACAATCAATGCTAATATATACAAATATAATAATTTGTAATATAAAACTTCACTTATAAGAAATGATGAAAATTTTCTTATTAATTGAGAGAGGGAACAAATTTTTGATTGTTTTTTAAAAAGTGGTTGAGTTCAATAAATTTACATGACGACTTAATAGCCGACTTTGTTAAACTTACTAATTTTTGTTTAGATCAAAATTTTTTTACTTTTAATGGTGAATTTTTTCAACAAACTTCTGGCATAGAATGGGTAATCCTCTCCTGCCGTTTCTTGCTGATATTTTTATGAGTTTTTTTGAAATGCAAGTCACTAAAGCATTCCCTTTAATTATTAAAGTTTGGTAAAGATATATTGTTGACATTTTTGCTATTGTTCCTGATAAACACATAAATGATTTATTAACTTTAAAGAGAGTCGATTAAAGACACTAGACAACACTTACTTTTAAATTGCTTTGAAATTACTAAAATTACAAGATAAAGATATAAAATTCACATTAGAGACTGAAATTAATGAATTTCTTCCTTTTCTAGACCTAAAGATAATAAGAAATAATAATAAATTAAACTTTGGTATCAGGAAGTCTACTCATATTAATAGTTACATAAAAAATAAAAGTTTTAATCCTTTTTCACATAAATTTGCTGTTTTTAATAGTTTGATTTGTAGATTAATAAATATACCCCTGAATAAAGAGGAATTTAATATTAGAATTAGAATTTTTTAGTTTGACCTTGGCAACATATACATGTTATGAGACACGTCAAAATGTATAAATACAGTATATACATAAAGTCAAATTGATTACATACAATATACATAGTAACCAGCTTATCTATGTTAGTTAATTGATGGAAATTAATCATTTCTTCACACTAGCCATATATAGGCTAAGCTCTTTGATAGATAAGAGTCAACATGAAAAATTCAATGCCATGGCCGGGATTTGAACCTTGGATCTTCTGGTTTCCATCCAGTTGGTCTAAACCATTGAGCTACCATGGCCAATGTGCTGTCCTGACATTAAATTCTCCATTTGACTCGTGTATTTCCCTGGTAGACCACTAGGGGCTCTTGCATTCGAGATACACCGTTTGTGGCGACTTACTATCGTAAGTACTTGAGTCTCAGGCTTCATCCTTTAACTCTTCTTATTTTAGTTAATTAATGGAAATTATTCATTTCTTCACACTAGCCGTATATAGGCTAAGGTCTTTGATATATATATGAGTCAATATATGAGTCAAATGGAGAATTTAATGTCAGAACTGCACATTGGCCATGGTAGCTCAATGGTTTAGAGCGACTAGACGGAAACCAGGAGATCCGTGGTTCAAATCCTGGCCATTTCATTGAATTTTTTATGTTGACTTTATCTAGCCTTTCAGTGGTTTCATGTGGTATTTGCATAGACTAATTTGCTACAATAAATGTCATTATAATATAAATATTACAGGTTTGTGAATGTACTATGCTCCCAGTGCTCATTTATATGGTTATTGTTCTAAAAATTCATTAACTGTATAAAAATAGTGTGCATGTAAAAAATTCTTAGCCTTATTCTAAAAGTGTTTTAATGATGCAGCTTGTTTAAATGAATTTGGAAGTTTATTGTATAACATTATCACTTTGTAGTTAAAGCTTCCTTCATAAAGTCTCGTTTGGTGCACTTGAATTGGCAGTAGCTTGTATCCATAGCTACAGGTCACTTAGCTTGTTTAGTGTTTGAATGATAGCATTTCAAACAAGACAAGTGTAGAGGTTTCACAAAAATGGAGGATTCGGAAAAACTAGCAGTGATTAAATACTTCCATTTGAAAGGCATCATGCGTAAAGAAATCAAGGAGGAAATGGACAATACATTGAAAGATGAAAGACTCTGCCTCTTCATATACAATGATTAAAAGATGGGTTGTAGAGTTTAAAATGAAATGAGTCTCGCTTTGGATACCCTGTGGAAGTCATAACTCCAGAGATCATTGAAAAAATTCATAGTTAAGCACTGGAAGACCATAGATTAAAGTTGTTTGAGATAGCAGAGGATGTAAACATATTAAAAGTAAATTAAATTTAAAGGGAGTTGATTAATGACACTAAAAAACACTTTTAAATTTTCTCGGAACATGTTTCAGAGACTTTGCCTCCATCGTGAACTGGACATCGACTGGTTCTCGGTAGTGTAGCTGGTGATATTTTGTCATAGGTCTACTCTGGTGGCGGTTCGAGGAACTTGCTGAACAAATCTTTCTGGCGGATGTTAAAATTGAGTACTGTGTTCCTATTTTTTGAAATGAAGATTTGTTCCCATGTGGACAGTTATTGTTTTCCTCATGTATGTTTTAGTAGTTTTGGTTCTGGATTTGTGTTGGGTATTTTTCCCAAAAATGTATGGCTACTGCTGATTTTTCTAATTGTTTATATTTTATGTTCCTAAAGTGTTCCTTTGCTCTTGTTTCTAAATTTCTTTTGGTTTTTCCAATATAAATTTGACTACAGTCACAGCATTCAATTTGATATATACCAGATTTTTCGTTAGATGGAATGGCTTCTTTGATATTTGAGCAAATTAGGTTTTTTAAGCAGTAATGGTTGACTGGAGCTAGTTGAATGTTTGGTTTTTTGAAAACTTCTTTGAATTTATCGAAGGCCCATAGATGGTAAGTGAATTTTTTGAAAATCATATTAGTTTCTGTAGCTGAGAGGGTTTTGGTTTCCTTTATTAGCTTCTTCTTTTTTTGCTAAGTTCACTTTTTGGTCTACTAATAATTTGGGAAAGTCATTTTTTGTGCTATTTCAATAATTTTGTTGTATTCTTCTGCTGTGAGAGGGATGTTGACCAGTCTATGTGCTAAACTATTGAAGATTGCCTGTTTGTGGGTTCTTGGGTGGTAGCCATTAGCTTTTATGTAGTTGTCTGTCTGTGTTAGTTTTCTGTAAATTTAATTTATTACAACAACACTGTTTTCAACACTTCCAAGATAGAAATATCAAAAGTACTTAAAATAGTAAGACGCCACAAACGGTGTATCTCGAATACGAGAGCTCTTAGTGGTTTACTGGGAAACTATATGAGTCAATTGTAGAATTTAATGTCAGGACGGCATGTTGGCCATGGTAGCTCAATGGGTAAGAGTGACTGGATGGAAACCAGGAGATCCATGGTTCAAATCCCAGACATGGCATTGAATTTTTCAGGTTTGACTCTATATTAAAAGGAATTGCATATCATATTTTAAGTATTGATTTGGGCTTTCACAAGGTCTGTGAAAGTTGGATGCTGCATTTGTTGACACGATCAAAAGTTGCAAAGAAAAACAGTTTCTGTTAAAAATTTGAACTTCTACTGTAAAAATCTCAGTGAATTTTGGAGATGCCTTGTTACCACTGATGAAACTTGGATATACACTACACTCCAGAAAGTAAATGACAGTCAAAACAGTGGATTGCGCCAAGTGAAGCAATTCCATAAAAGGTAAAGTAAATTTTCTCAGCTAACAAGGTTATGGCGAGTGTTTTCTGGGATGCACAGGGAATTATTTTTATTGATTACTTGGAAAAGGGTAAAAGTATCACTGGTGACTACTACGCAAGCTTAGTGCAACATTTGAGTGATGAGGTGAAAAGAAGACGTCATTTGGCAAAGAAAAAAAGTCTTGTTTCTTTACGACAATGCTCTGGCCCATCACTCAGTCATTGCAATATGCAAAATGTGTGAATTAAAGTTTGAATTGCTTGAACATCTACCCTATTCGCCAGATCTAGCACCCAGTGACTGCAACCTGTTCCTGAACCTCAAAAAAGTTCTTGGGGAATGAAGATTTCCCAGCAACGAGGAGGACATTGATGCGATAAACAGCTATTTTGAGGGCCGTGATAAATTGTGATAAATCACAATACAGAGATGGTTTAATTAAATTTGAACACTGATATGACAAATGTATTAGCCTTTCTGGAGATTATGTTGAGAGGGACTTTTCTGCCGACTCTCATAGTTAAATATTTCTAATTTATTCATTTTTAGATGAGTCACTACGAAAGTGAAGCAGATGTGTAATAAATACGACTCATCTAAAAATTAATAATTTTTCGCTTCACTGTGGTGTTCCAATACAGTTAAATCTCAATTTATTTCTAATTTGTTTGTCATGTTAACATTTTAGGTGAATGATCTTGCTGGACTATTTTACGAATATTCTAATGATGAAACAAAAGCCCTGGAGTATTATAAAAGAGCAATAAGTAAGGGCACGGAAGACTATAGATCTGAGATGGATTATATGAGAATGAAGCTGAGAGTGTATCCTGGGGCTTCACCTGTAATTCACATTGATCGTCTGCTGTACAAGTATTGTAGCCCCCATTCCATTGTTAAGACACTCTGTATGAAGGGATATTATCTTTACAAGTAAGTATACGACACATTATTTATTTATATATTTAGTTTATTTTAAAGTAGTACTAACTCTCAGTTAGCTTTTCTACTTTTATCTATTTGATTTAATTGTAACCATAGTGCTGAAAACTGCATTAATTACACTGTACAATGAATGACATACTAAATGCCAGTGTTTATATTGTGACTTTGTGGGTCCAAGAAATCAAAAGTCCAGGTTACAAACACCAAAATTTGCACTTTATTTCCAGAGAAACACGCTTCATACACAGCAGTCCAGAATTGCGTCACATTCACAATACAACCACAAACACACAGCTGTATACGCACGCGAGTTCAATTACCGACTGAATCTTGTGGTGGGCGGACTGCCTTTTTATAGATAACTCACATTCCAGTAATTTCTCAAATAATCGAGATGCGGATAGAACAAAGAACCAGAACTCTCGAGAAAACCATCTCTTTCCCCCCGCTGCTTCGGCGAGCTTTCATCTACACACTGCAGTGCCCATCCCTTTGAATACCTTGCCGCCTCGACCAACAATGGGCTTGCGATACTATTAAAAGTGTATTTATGAGGGTTATGTTTCGTTTAAATTAATTTTACAGTAAAATATTTAATTACTGACAATTTGTAACATACACTTTATATGAACAGTTTGCTGATATTCATCTAGTGGTGTGTAACTATAAAAAAAAAAAAAAGAAAACAAAAAACAGCCTTATAATGTATACTTGTTTTAAGTTAAATAATTGAGTACCTAGCACAAAAAAGAATCGAGAAGATATCAACACATTGATAGATTAAGTCAACATGAAAAGTTCAATGCCATGGTTGGGATCTGAACCACAGAGTTGCTGGCCATGGCATTGAATTTTTCATGTTGACTCTTATCTATCAAAAGCCTTAGCCTATATACCACTAGTATGAAGAAATGATTAATTTCCATCAGTTAACTAAAATAATAAGAGTTAAATGATGAATCCTGGGACTCAAGTACTTATGATAGTAAGTTGCTACAAATGGTGTATCTCGAATGCAAGAGCCCCTAATGGTCTACCGGGGAAATAATGTCAGGACGGCACATTGGCCATGGTAGCTCAATGGGTTAGAGCAACTGGACAGAAATGAGGAGATCCGTGGTTCCTGGCTATGGCACTGAATTTTTCATATTGACTCTATCAGAAACCTTAGCCTATGTATGGCTAGTATGAAGAAATGATTAATTTCTGTCAATTAACTTAAATTGACACAATGCTTCACTCACACTGTTTTTTCACAGGACATGTTTCAAGAGCTTTTGCTCTCATCATCAGCTGGAACTCGACTGTTACAAATTTTAGTGGTTTTATTGATAAATTCAAAAGACAACAAAGAGGCAAACAAGTAACTACTCTTTCCCCAATCAGCAAAGAAACTTCATACAGAAAATTTACATATCATCCCAAAGCTACACACCTTTTCCAAAAAGTCTTCAAAGAGCGCAATATTACTTTGGCCCCACAGAATAAATTTAGTACACAACATCTTTTGAAATCACATAATACAAAGGAGATACCCACAGACAAAAAAATCAGGTACGAAGCGGATAAACTGCAAAGGCTGTGACAACTTTTACATTGGAAAAACAAAAAGGAACTTGAACATTAGGCTTAAAGAGCATTTTAGGAACATCAGGAACAAAGAAATAGATAAATCGGCAGTAGCGTAAAATTTTTGGAAGGAGAATCATGAAATAGAACGAGAAATCCACTTATTAAAAAGTGTCCAAGATCCAGCTGCATTAACCACTTGGGAAAAAATCTTCATAAAGAAATATGAAAGAAAATTGTTTAATTTCAACACTACCTTTGAAGAAAACTCAAACTTCAAGTTCATCAAGATACTGACAGAGACACACCTATCACCTCGAATGAGTTCACCAAACCAACATCCATTAGTCGACAACAGCTGATGATGTTACGAAGATCCTAACGAAACGCGTTCTAGGTAAATACTAGCAATAAATGGAGCATTGAGTATTAGTTCCACTCAAAATTATATTAATTTTGTGCTTCATTGTATCATAATCCTTACACATTTAAGTAAAACACTGTTCAAAAAAAATGTTAAGAATCTACTTATTAAGAAAGCCTATTACTCTATTAAAGAATATATGCAAGATGACATAAACTAATTATTGATTTTGTTAGCTGTTTAGTTTTAAGCAATAGCAAACATTACACAAATAAAAATATTTGTTAATTATAATCCACTTATCTTAAGAAGTTGATGTTAAAATTTCTTTCTTCTTTTTGAAAATGATTTCGAAGGCATTTTGCATTCATCCTCAGTGAAACATACTCCGTTGTTAAGAAAATCTCGGTTAGCATGTTTTCTCTTTGCTATGTCATGTTCCCAGCACCACCAACATCTGAAGATGAAACAAACCTAAAAGCAGAATCAATTGCCGGTATGTCAAAATTCATTACACGATGCTTATTTTTTAAAATAAATATATTTCCCACACTATCAAATCTATGGGAACACTTAATTGTTTTAATAATTTAACTTCGGAATTTATTTAAATTAAAGCCAGAAGTTCTGGCTTAGCAATGGGTAAGCCTCTTTCACCTTTTCTTGCTGATCTTTTTATGAGTTTTTGAAATTCAAGTCACTAAAGGTTTTCCTTTGATTTTTAAAATTACTAAATTTACAAGAAAAAGCTATAAAATTCACATTAGAAACTGAAATTAATGGATTTCTTCCTTTTCTAGATTTGAAAATAATAAGAAATAATAAAAAATTAGATTTTGGTATTTATAGGAAATCTGCACATATTGATAATTACATAAAAAATAAAAGTTTTAACCCTTTTTCACATGCATTTGCTGTTTTTAATAGTTTGATTTATAGATTAATAAATATGCCCCCGAATAAAGAAGAATTTAATAAACAGTATAAACATATTATGAATACTGCTTTAATTGATGGTTTTAATAAAGATTTTATACAAAAGAGGATCGAAAAATTTAAATATCAAAGACTGTTAATGATATTTCTACTCCTAAAAAAATAAAAGATGATTATAAATTTAAAAAATTTACTTACCATCCTTGGGTTATTAAACATTTTCAAAATTGTTTAAAGAATTTGGTATAACTTTAGTTCCTCAAAATAAATATAGTATTAAACATTTATTATAATTTTGTAAAAAAGATAAAATTCCGAGAAAAAAAAAATCTGGTATTTATCAATTTAATTGTTTAGATTGTGATCAGGTTTATATTGGAAAGACAAAATGTACTTTGGAAACCAGAAAGAACGAACATTTTTGTAACATTAAATATAAACAAACAGATAAATCGACCTTAGCAGATCATTTTTGGTCATTTAACCATGAAGTAAATCCCGAAGTTAAATTATTAAAACAATTAAATGTTCTCATAGATTTGATAGTGTGGGAAAAAAAATATTTATTTTAAAAAATAAGCATCGCATAATGAATTTTGACATACCGGCAATTGATTCTGTTTTTAGGTTTGTTTCGTCTTCGGATATTGGTGGTGCTGGGAACGTGACATAGCAAAGAGAAAACATAGTAACCGAGATTTCCTTAACAAAGGAGTTTGTTTCACTGAGGATGAATGCAAAATGCCTTCGAAATCGATTTGAAAAAAAGAAGAAAGAAGTTTTAACATCAACTTCTTAAAATAAGTGGATTATAGTTAACAAATATAGTTAACAAATATAGTTAACACCAGTTTACAAGCTGTGCTGAAGTATGTAAATGTGTCAATAAAATTTGATTTGATTTCGCATGCATACTCACATATGTTTTTGGCATTGAATGTTCATCTTTTGATATAAATTTTTGATCGTTTTTTATCAATATCTGTGATTATTTTCAGGATAGAAAGGAAGATATTATTAGCCATTAGAAGCATTACTATTGCTATAATTATGAATCCAACAGATTTTGTGTTAAAGGTAAGAAGGAAAATATAATTTTATTAATACTATAATAAACATTCTAAACCATTTATATAATTTTTGGTCATTTTTACAAAATAGTGCTATATTTAATTTAATTTATTTATATATTAAAAGGTTCCCAGAGCCATTGCTCAGGCTAGGGAACAGTACAAAAATATATAAAATGATGGCAAACAACCCTTACCAATACTTACGAGGGGGGACCCAAAAGAAACCGGACTCCGAGGGCACTGCCACTCGTAGACGTAGTGCAGGGATCTCACACTAGATGGTGTTAGTAGAGACCTTCATGAAACAGCTGTGCAGACGGCATCAGTGTAGAGTTGAACATGCAAGCGTGGTATTGTGTTTCTCTGACTGTTGGCGGGTTACCTCTGCGAAGTCGTTATTCCAACTTTAAAAGAACAAAGAGTGTGTGAAATTTTGTTTCCTGCTTAGAAAAACACTGCAATGGAGACATACTAAATGCTTCAGGAAGCTTTCCAGGAGGAGACTATGAGCTGCACACAGGTTTTCGAGTGGTTTGGGCACTTTAAACGTGTTGAGACGTGTGTTGAAGATCAAGCTCGTTCTGGACGCCCTTCAGCATCGCGAAATGAGGAGAACATTGAAAAGGACCACCAAAAGATAAACAAGGATCGTTGCCAAACAATCGACCAAATTTCAGCAGCGACAAGAATCAGTTGGAGCTTGAGCCAGCAGATTTTGAGGAAAGATTTGCACATGAGAGGTGTTGCAGCTAAATTTGTTCCGTGCCTTTTCACACAGAAGCACAAAACCATCCGAATGAATGTGTGTCAAGACTTGAAAACAGAGATTGCACATGATCCAAACTTCTTGAACAAAGTCATTACAGGGGATGAGAGTTGGTGTTACGGGTATGACTCAGAGACCAAGCAAGCATCAAGCCTGTGGAGGATTCCCAGCACTCCCAGACCTAAAAAAGCAAGGCAAGTGAGGTCAAATGTGAAGACGATGATCATTGTCTTCTTTGATGTTCGTGGAATTGTGCATCGGGAATTCGTACCCCCTGGCCAGACTGTAAACCAGCAATTTTACTTGGATATTTTAAGGCGTCTGCGAGAAGAAGTGAGGAGTAAACGCCCAGAACTTTGGTGATCACGTGACTCGCTTCTGCATCACGACAATGCTCCAGCACATACGGCCGTACAAGTCACCCACTATTTGGCATCTCAGAGGTGGTCTGTCGTTCCCCATGCTCCGTATTCGCCAGACCTAGCCCCGTGCAAATTTTTCCTATTTCCACGAATGGAAAAAAAAAAAAACCGGTAAAAGGGGAGCATTATGACGATGTGGAGGCGGTAAAAACAGCTTCGGAAAGGGCACCTGACAATATCAAACTTGAAGAGTGCCAAACATGCTTCCAACAGTGGAAAAAGAGACTTGACAAGTGCAGCGCATGTAATGGAGAGTATTTTGAAGGTGACTGAAGTAATTTTGTAAAAAGGTTCATCAATAAAGTTTTTATGACAACAATCTGGTTTCTTTCGGGTCCCCCCTCGTATATTACATTTTTATAGTAGCAATGAATTACCATACAAAAATAACATATATAAAACAAACAAAGATACAAACATTCATTATAACTCAAGAAATAATAGTAGCAAAAAACATTACAAAAAAAAAAACAACTACATACTCATGATTCATTAAATATATATTAACTTTTAACCAGTTCAGCTAATCAAACCAGTTATAAATGAGCGATGCTTTACCAGCTATCAAAATATACCGTCAGTAAATTTTCAGCAACTTTCCTTTTAAAACCTTTTATGTTCCTGCAGCCTTTCAGTTCCAGTGGCAGTGATTTATATAAGTTGATAACATGTGATGTTAAAATGTTATGGCCATAAGTAGAAGTGTTCACTGTTGGTTTTGTTAAGTTTCCTTTATTTCTTGTATTATATATATATATATATATATATATGAGAAGCTTTCGAATGTTAGGTTAGACTTCAGAAGATAATTTTTTATTTTGTGGAGATATATTAAGGTATCCTATGCTTACTTGCAATGGTAAAATGTTAGTTATATGGTAGAGTGTTTTTGTGTTTCTTCTAAAGGGCAGATTGTACATTATTTTGAAGTACTTCGAGGCCATGAATTAAATATTTAGCAGAATTACCACATAAGATTTCACTAGGTACAGTGAAGCAATAAATATTACACAAATATCAATATTTGTAACAAAATACTTCACTTAACTTAAGAAAATGGTGTTAATTCTTCTTTCAAATGGAGATCGATTTCAAAAACAGATTGCTTTCATCATCAGTCCATCAATAAACTCTGTTGTCAAGGATTCCAGTTACTATGTTATTATGTTTTTTGAGTATTACCAAAATCTCAAAACAGAATCCTTGACAACGGAGTTTATTGATGGACTGAAGATACAAGCAATCTGTTTGTGAAATCGATCTCCCTTGAAAAGAAGAATTAACATGGTTTTCTTATTGCTTCACTGTAGCTAGCTTCATTTTCTATGTAACCCCATAAGATGTTTAAGTAATCCAAAATGGGATTGAATTAAAGCATGGTAGATACTTCGTAAATGATTTACACTGAATCCTTTGAATTTCAACCTGTGAGTTACAGCTAACAAGGAAGAATCTTAACTTTTTACATGCATAATGTGGTCCTTCCATGTAAGGTTACTGTCTAGAATCAATCCAAGATATGTGAATTTTGTAACTCTTTAATAGATTCAATTTAGCAGTTTATTTAAACTAACTGGTATGATACGAGGGCTGTTCAATAAAGAATGTACATAATTTTTTTACGGTTATAATTTTTTGCACTAAAATTCAATCTTATTATATTCTGTTAGCTTAATGTGAAACAAACACGCCGTAATAGTTTCATTGTTGGTACTCCTGGTTCCCGCCTGTGAGAACCAGGCAAGTTCAGACATGTTCAGTATAACCAATCGCTGCAATGGAGGTAAGATGCAGTTAAAGTTGATATTAGAGGAAGATCCAGAGTTTCTTTCAAATGTTATCACTGCTGATGAAACTTGGCTACATCATTTTGATCCTGAGAGCAAACAGCAAAGCTCAGTGTGGAAATCTCCTTCATCACCAACCCCAAAAAAGCAAAAGTGGTTGCTTCTGCTGGGAAAGTTATGGTCATCTCATTCTTTGATATTCATGAATGGTTTATCAGCATGTTGTACCTGCACACACATCAGTAACTGGACAATACTTCAGGGATGTCCTGAAAACATTACAAGTTATATCAGGCGCAAAAGACCACATTTCTGTGAAGCAGGCTGGATGCTGCACCACGATAATGTGCTGCTGCATATTGGCAATGTTGTTGCTGAATATCTTGCAAAAATCAACGTGAAGTTCATCCCTCACCCTCCCTATAGTCTGGATTTAGCCCCATGTGACATTTTTCTATTCCCTAACTTGAAGAAACACCTTTGTGTGACGCATTATTTATTATCAGAAGAAATGGTGAAGGCTGCGGAGGCAATTTTGAAGGATCTCTCAAAAAATGGTTTCCAGCATGTCTTTGAAGACTGGCAGAAATGCTGGGGCAAGTGCATCACATTCAGGGGAGACTATTTTGAGAAGGACTATCAAAATTATGAGGATGAGGAAAGATACCTTGTCAAAAAAAAAAAAAAAAAAATTATGATCATTTTTTATTGATCAGTCCTCGTAGAATGTATATTAAAACAAATTAAATATGCCTCATTTAATTTAAAAAGGTACATTGGAATTTGTACTGTGAAGTAATGTAATAATTAAAATTATACTATGAATAGACTGAGACACTCTGTGCTTAACATATCATCAATTTCCTTTCTACGCGTTTCACCTCCATTTGAAGGCATTATAAAGCCAATTTCTTGATTAGATTAGATTACAGTAGATCTGCATTCAGTGGGTTCTGTTGTAGCCGCAAAGGACTGTGAACATTGAATATGTCCTGAGGTATACAGTTTATTAGCATATATACTTGCAATTTTAACATAAGAGACACTCTATGTACAATATGAAAAACAAGGCAGGGATAAATTAAATATGATTACTTTCATTTGGCTTTGCTAGTACGTCTCAAAATTTTTGTAATGGATACCATTTATTGTCATTTCTTAAATACATACACATTTAGGTAGCTTTTGTGCAGACATCAAAGATTTATTGCCAATGATTTGTCATTGGAACAGTTAGATTCTACTTACAGAGCTACATGAGCATTATCAGCCAGCATAGAGGTGCCGTTGAAGAGTCATCCTTCTCTGAGGACAAAGAGCCTTCAACGTTTTGCCACTCCGGGTCTCTTTCCCTTAATGGTGTTTTGATGGATTTATAATAATAGGCGGTGTATAGATGGTGGTTTCTTTTTTATGAAGTATCACAAACTAGGATGAAAGAGAATATATGTTAATTATAGGAGACTATTGGGTTATGATGGGCCTAAAGTGAGTCTGGGACGCTTATAGGTTTTCCTGAGGTCAATGTCATATTCCCGAAGGCCTCGGATAAGTGGGCATTATCAGGATAATTTGTCATTTAGATAATCTTGTACAAATCTCGTACAATTGATTTTGAGCATAGGTACTGTCTAGCAGCATTTTTAAAAGTATCAAAATTGCCAATTTTTTTCTTTTAGTTCGTTAGGAAGAGCATTAAATATTTTGATGGTTTCATAATGACACGTTTCTGGAAGTAAGAAAGTTTAGGACTGGAATATTGTACTTTTACCTAGTGTTTATTCTATGAATTACATTATTTGTTATAAATGGGTGCTATTGCATACAAAGAATTTTAGAATCGGGTACATATACATGCAAGGAAGGGTTAATATCTTCAGTGTTCTAAAAAGATCTTTGCAGCAGCTATTGCTATGGTTGTTAATAATTATTCTTAAAACCTTATTTTGTGTAAGAAATACTTTTTTACTTTCTACTAAGTTGCCCCAAAATAATATTCTGTATTCCATGATAGAGTTAAAGTATGCATAATACACTAATTTAAGTGTATGAATTGAACTAACATTAACCATCTCTCGGATAGCATAAGTCAGAGCTGAGTTTATGTAAGATGTACTTTATGTGAGCTTTCCAATCTAAACATCTGTTCACTTGAAGACTCAGATGATGATGATGATGATGATGTGTGATTAAGGGTGCACAACTGTGCGGTCATTAGCACCCTTTAAAACCGAAAACACGCTAAAACCCAGACAAAAAGAACTAAAAGCTCTCTACCTACTGAATAAAATCATCAAGAAGCCTAAAAGATTAAAAATACGGATAAAAAGCATACACAATTGGACCACTAAATTCTAAAATTAATCTGTAAAAACAATTTAAAAACCTTGGCCACAGCTGTCTCGTCATCCGCCAGTATCTCCGCCAAGCTGACTGGCAGCTGGAGAGAACTGCGGAGATGTGCTAAGCTTAAACACTCCACAAGCACGTGGCGGACTGATAGGGCGGCACCGCACAGCGGGAAAACTGGAGCAGGTGTCTTATTTAGCAAAAAACTATGTGTAAAATAACAGTGGCCAAGGCGTAACTTAGCCAAACAAACTTCCTCCTTATAAGAGGAACGCCAGGAGGTTACCCACAGAAGCGGAAGGTTCAAATACCAGTTCTATTTGTGCTTTCAACCTCATATTATATACTTTTTATGGCCATTTGATACTTATATTGAGTGCTGTATATTTGCAGCTTCTGATACCTAATAAAGCTCCTTTTTCTTTTATCAGTGTAAATTTCATCTGTTTTTTCCAGTTATCACCACCATTTATTTTCACTTCAGGTAATTACATTCTCTCACTATCTTATATTCTTAAATTTCATTCTTCCATTTTCTTACAGTTTTATGTAATATTTGCTTTAATATGATCTGTCTGTTTTTATAGAACTTTCAACCATCACAATTCATGGGGCACAATGCTCCTAAAGTCAATATGTATGAACTACTGGAAGAAATGTTGCACAATTTTTGGCAATCACCGCCAAGAATTTTCAATCAGCAGTATTGGAATGACATTTTAGAAACAGCTAGAAAACTGACCAAGGAATATAGAAGCCATGGAAAAGATTCAGCTGATGCTGTCAAAATCTAAGATAGAGGTATGTTGTATTATTAGGCGTAATTGGTTTCTAGGTTCTCTTTTGCTTTTTCAGTGCTAGTTCAGTGGAAAAAAACCACCTTTGGTTTGGTCTTGGATGGTAATTCTAATTTAGTAAATGAACTGAAATAATTGTTGAACTTCATTTTAAATATCCCAATTATTTTTATTAAATATTAAGTTAACAAAATGTATTGTAACACAAATTAATATATAACTTTAAAAGTGTTTCCTTTACATTATGAAATCAAACATTTTTGTAACTTCATTCCAATGTGTAAGGACTATGGTACAATGAAGCACAACATTAATATAATTTTGAGTCGAGCTATTACTCAATGCTCCACTTATTGCTAGTATTTACCTAGAACGCGTTTCATTAGGATCTTCCTAACATCATCAGCTGTTGTCGACTAATGGACGTTGGTTTGGTGAACTCATTGGAGGCGACAGGTGCATCTCTGTCGGTGTCTTGATGAACTTGAAGTTTGAGTTTTCTTCAAAGGTAGTGTTGAAATTAAAAACAATTTTCTTTAATATTTATTTATGAAGATTTTTTCCCATATGGTTAATGCACTTGGACCTTGGACACTTTTTAATAAGTGGATTTCTCATTCTATTTCATGATTCTCCTTCCAAAAATGGTATGCTACCGCCGATTGATCTATTTCTTTGTTCCTGATGTTCCTAAAATGCTCTTTAAGCCTAATGTTCAAGTTCCTTTTTGTTTTTCCAATGTAAAAGTTGTCACAGCTTTTGCAGTTTATCTGGTTCATACCTGATTTTTTGTCTGTGGGTATCTCCTTTGTATTATGTGATTTCAAAAGGTGTTGTATACTAAATTTGTTCTGTGGGGCCAGTGTAATATTGTGCTCTTTGAAGACTTTTTGGAAAAGGTGTGTAGCTCTGGGATGATATGTAAATGTTCTGTATGAAGTTTCCTTGGTGACTGAGGAAAGAGTAGCTACTTGTTTGCATCTTTGTTGTCTCTTGAATTTATAAATTTTCTTTTTAGCCAATTCAGCACTAAATCCATTGTATTCTGCAATGTGAATGACATTATTTTATTCTTTGATTGCCATCTTGTTTTAAGGTACATTAACCAGCCTGTAAGTTAAACTGTTGATGACAGCATGCTTGTGCTGTCTTGGGTTGTATCCATCTGATTTTATGAAATTTTATGTGTGTGTTTCCTTCCTATGTATGCCAAATTCCAGTTGAAAACTTTATTGCAGGATTTTGTAAATTAAAATCGTTCTCTATTTCCGTAGAAATACGCTTCTTACACCTCTGATAACTCACACATGTACGCAATCTTCCAGTCTGTCTGCACACTGCTCACTACGACTTCCTGCCAAAATCTGACTGCCCTCAAACAATGCATTCGCTTATATCCATTAATCACTGGTTCTGGAACCTTCCCGACTCCTCACGAAGGGTCACGGTCTTTCACGATGGCGACGAAGCGGTCCCGACATTTCTCAGCTTCTCTCTGTTCCCACTCCTACAGCGTCACGCAAGTAGGCTTGGCCTCGACGCTGTCTCTTTCTTTTTGCCAGCTCTTTCTTTCGACTATCAGCAAGCTGTTCGAGAAGGTTGTACAGCAGCATCTCCAATGCATTCATGATGAACATCAGGCGCTACATCCTGAGCAGTTTGGTTTCTGGAGACAACATTCCAGAACTCATCAGCTCCTTCGTCTTGTGGATAAGTGGTTAAAGGCTATAACAATCGGCACTACGTTGCAGCCCTCTTTCTTGACATTTCCCGAGCCTTCGACTCTGTCTGGCATGAAGCCTCCTACATCGCCTCATTCAATACAATATCCCATCGTACCTTATACACATAATACATCATTACCTACAAAACCGATTCCTTGTTGTCATGAAGGATAACATCCTGTCCCAGCCCTATGCCATAAATGCAGGAGTATCACAAGGTAGTGTCCTTGGGCCCCTTCTTTTCCTAGCGTATATAAATACCATTCCAACCCTAAGAGGCTGCAACCTGTACCTATTTGCCGACGATACCGCCATAACAACTGCGTCAAAACGACATGATATTGCTGTGCAAAGAGCACAGATATTTGCAAATATGCTATATGCCTTGTTTGCGACCTGGCGGTTAAAGTTAAATGCCACAAAATCCCAAGCAATCACTTACACCCGACAAGAACTGCAGGACGTACCCAACCTAAGTATAGGCGGTACAGTAATTCCATGGTCAATGCAGGCAACATACCTAGGTGTGCTTCTAGACATGCGCCTCACCTGGAAGGACCATTTAACAGCAGTGGCTAACAAAGTTAGCAAAAGGATGGCCATGTTGTATCTATTATATAACCGAAAGTCACCAATGGCTCTCTGCAACAAGCTCCTGCTTTACAAGCAGGTTTTAAGGTCGGCAATGACCTACGCCTGCCAATTCTGAGGTGCAGCAGCCAAAACCCACCTCTCCAAACTCCAAGTCCTTCAAAACTGCTACCTTCAGACTGCAGTTGCAGCCGAATGGTATATCCCAAACCACAATATCCATCTAGACCTATCATTTCCAAAAATTGTTGACTACATCCTACAATAGTCCCACTATTTCTACTCAAAATTACCAAACAGTTTCAACATCCTCATCCGTGGGCTTGGGGAATACAACCTGGACCCAGGAGAGACTTATAAGAGGCCAAGACTTGTCCTAGGACTTCCTTAAGCAACCAGAATACATCTACAGTATCTATGCCATCCTTGACTACACCTAAATTAAACCACCACTATTAACCCACCATCCATACTTAATAACCCCTCGCGATGCCAGTAAGGGACCTAGTCCCGGTATGTCAAGAGTTGAAGGACCCTCCTTTGCGGTGGAGGACTTCCTTCAACAACACCTCTGTACTGTGCAGCTCTTTCTGCCAGCTGGTTTTGTCATAACTTTGACGATCGGGTGACATTATTATACACAAAATGTGTATGGGACTGAATTTTGATAAACATAACAACATTCAACAATGTGATATGACTACCGCCTATTTTTCAGCACTAATAATTGCAGTGAGTTTGTTGTTTGAAAATACTGAGATTGGGTCTGCAGTTAGTTCAGATGTGCAGCAATATTTTGAAATTCAATTTGAATATCAGGTGGGCATTTAAAACCTAACCAACTGAAACAGCACAAATAGTGTAGTGTGTAGTAACAGAGTTACATTACTTATGAAATAACAGTATAAAACTCTTTGCTAACTATGTTGTTGTTGTTTTCAAATGCTAGGCTTTAGCAATGAAGCCATTAGCTCTCTTGCTCTCCAATATTTCTGTGTAGTGGGTCCGGCAGGTAGGGCTTCACAAGTTAAAAGATGTTCTTCAGTCATTTCCTCTTCTTTGTTGCACAGAGGACAATTTGGACTTGTATAAATTCCTGTTCTGTGTAAGTGTTTGGCCAAATAATCATGTTCCGTAAGTAATCTAAAATTTGATACTGCAGCTTTGCAGGGGATTTCTGGAATAATTTCTGGATTTTTAATTAAAATGTTCCATTTTTTATCTTTGGCTCTGTTAGATATTGATTGGTTTTGTTTGTTTTTATATTTGCTTTTGATTAATCTTTTTATGGATGTAAAGGGTACATTTTTACTTTTGTTCTGAATTAAATTTGCACCTTTTTTGGCAAGAATCCACATAAATCCTTTCATGGAAGTGTTGAAAACAGTGTTGTATAAATTAAGTTAATTGGGAGTCGATTCAATCGACTCCCAATTAACTTAAGAATCCACATGATCATGTCATCTGCAAAAAGTGCTGTATTTATTTCTGTGTTTGATAGAGCTGCGGGAAGATCATTGATGTAGATGTTGAACAAGGTTGTACTCAGTACTGCACCTTGTGGTAGGCCCATTTTTATTTGTCGGAATTTGGATGTACTGTCATTGTATTTTGTAACACAGAAACGTTGAGAGAGAAACTGAGTGATCCAATTTAACATGTTATCTCGAATGCCTAGTTTTGAAAGTTCCTCAAGAAGTTTATGCCTCCATACTGAATCGTATGCTTTTTCAAAATCAATGAAAACTGACAGCGCATCTTGATTTTTGTTGAAAGATTCTTTGACATCTTGGGATAGTTGAATTGTATTTTCTTTAGTAGATAAGTGTTGTCTAAATCCTGTTTGAGCAGTTTTTAATATGTTATTACTTTCTAAGAACCAATTTCGCCTTGCTGAAATCATATGCTCTGATTATTAAGTTTTAGATGAGTCGTATTTATTACACATCTGCTTCACTTTCATAAAATCTTGTACTTGTACGAAAGTGAAGCAGATGTGTAATAAATACGACTCATCTAAAAATTAATAATTATTTCACTTCACTGTGGTCTTCCAATACAGTTCAATCTCGATATACGCTCTGATGTTTTTGCAATTACACTTGTTAAAGAAATTGCTCTGTAATTATTAATTTTTAGATGAGTCGTATTTATTACACATCTGCTTCACTTTCGTACCTATTTTGAGGACATTTTTCGCAAATCATTGTTTGCATCTTTGGCTCTTATGCGACTTAAGCTTGATCCAGCGGTGTGGGTAATTCTGGGGTTGCTGCTGCCATCTGTTGATTTAGTGATGAACTTAAATGTGGGATTCTCTTCTGGTGGGATTTCAAAGTTCATTAGTTGGTTTTTATGTTTTTCTATGTATATTCTCTCCCATATGACGAGTTCACTATGTTTTTGTGCATATTTTAGCAGCAGCGAGCATGCAAACTACGTGCACTTGTTATGAGGGATTCTCATTATGGTTGCGGGAATGGAGTACTGTGCCAACATGATA
This sequence comes from Mantis religiosa, assembly GCA_030765055.1. Taxonomy (NCBI): domain Eukaryota; kingdom Metazoa; phylum Arthropoda; class Insecta; order Mantodea; family Mantidae; genus Mantis; species Mantis religiosa. Next base: position 284,565,132 of record CM060948.1, on the reverse strand, counting down.
GGTGCATCACAACAATCTGCCGTGCAATTTTATAGCCATTAGGTATTGGATCTGTTTACGTAAGAATGGAATTAGTTTCTAAAACTAAAATGCAAAGCAATGATAGATTGGTAAATGATTTTCAATGCATTTCAAGTTCTACAGCTATTAGTGTTGGTGGCCCTGCTTCTCTGTGCAGTGAATGATCACCGCGCAACCCCAGATGCAGCACGCATTTGTGTGAAAATCTAGGGAACTTAGGACATCAGGGAGGCAAGAGGGGAAGGTTGTACGCATGTACAATAACTGATTACCGAGCTTGCTGGCTCTTAGCACACTGATGTGATTTATAAAACAGAAAAGAGTGTGCTGCAGCACATAATGACAAGCTGCCCCTGTTGGATAGATTCAAATAAACAAAAGAGTTTTGCTTGGGTACAAGAGGGCATGTGGGTATACAAAAAGCCTTCAACAGAATCAATGTCCAATATGTGGAGAAAGGGAAGGGACAGAGCATTGCAGGAAACAGTGGAGATTGGATGAAAATAAAAAGAAAGCTTTTTTTTTAAAAAATTAATGTCCTCCAATGTTAAGTCACATTGGAAGATGAATGAAATGCTCAAATGAGCCCAGTATCCATAGAACTTAATTACCCAACATTCATCTTTTAGGATAAGGTAAAACCATGGAAAAAGCTCTATTCAGGTAACTCACCCTGACAGAGATTTGAATTCAGGATATCTTGGCCACACCATTTTTACAAGTACTTACAACATAGTAAGTTGCCACAAAAGGTGCATATCTCATGCATATGAGAAGTCTTAGTGGTTTAACGGGAAACATACAAGTCAGTTGGAGAATTTAATGTCATGTCGGCATGTTGGCCATAGTAGCTCAATGGTTATGAGTAACCGGATGGAGACTGGGAGATCTATGGTTCCAATCCTGGATATGGCATTGAATTTTTCAGTCTGGTTCATACAAACCTTGGCCTATACATGGCTAGTGTGTAAGAAATGATGAATTTTGAAATACTACCAATAGATGGCAGTCAATAAGTTTTGTTTTTCCCCAGTAGATGGCAGCACAATAAACTATCCGCCACCTACTTGAAGTAATGGAAAAGCTAATCAGTCTACTAGCTGAGGCTGTGATGAAAACATCACGAAATTGATCCCAGAGAATTCAGCAATTTTAAAATATTTGAGTTGGTTACCAAGTATTGTAGTTTATTTATATTTGGATTGCTTCATTGTCAGTAGCTTCAGTTTTTCACAAAATAAAACATGAAATGTTGAAGGAAGCTGAAGGAAATACATATTTGGCTACATTGCTTTATCCCCTGTTAATGAGGCTTGCATTTTGTTTGCTAATGTTTATTGATGGCAGGGCAGAGGCTTTGGTCAGAGTTATGAAGCAAGGCCGTCATGTTGGGGGGGGGGGGGGGGGAAGGAGTAAATGACAGAGTAGTGCAAAAAACAATGTAGAATTTCAAATTTATTTACAATATTTCTTTCTTCTATTTACTCCTAGAAAACGGTACACTAAAACTGCTGCACAGAACTCCTAAAAACTGAATTACAGACTTGTGAATGCTGTACACATATGAAATTTCAGATTGTGTAGAACAACATGGTTTATTTTAAATTAATAAAATAGTTATCTAAAAAAATGCAAGTTTCTTTGTTTTCCTTCTTGCAGCATGGAGAACTCTGAATGAGTAGATTCCATTGGACATCAGGACTTAGCACTATACATCATAGAAAAGTGATGCCAAAGGATAACGTATCATGAATGCAAGCATGCTACACAGTACCTGCAAGAGAAATGAAGAGCATAAACATCCTAGCTGAAAGACAATACAAATAAACAAAACATTGTGTGTGATTAATGCTCAGGATTGGACATGTTCCTGTTACATGTGTTTGGAGGAATTTGTATAAGTGACATCAAAATTAATCACAAAAAGTATTTGTAGTTGGTTTATTGATACTCATCACTTTTTTATATACTAATGAGAGACTAGTTTCAAAGGCAATCGCCTCCATTTTCAATCTCTTTCCAACTGGCATCTGTTGTTGTCTGCTCTCTCTCTGGTGGTGGAACTATGAACTTTTTTATCAAATTATCTACTGGTGGGACTTAGCACTCGCGTAATGAACTTTGAAATCCCACCAGTAGATAATTTGACAAAAAAGTTCATAGTTCCACCACCAGAGAGAGAGAGAGAGAGCAGACAACAACAGATGCCAGTTGGAAAGAGATTGAAAATGGAGGCGATTGCCTTTGAAACTAGTCTCTCATTAATATAAAAAAGTAAGTGACGAGTATCAATAAACCAAATACAAATAGTTTTTGCGATGTTCCTGTTATTTAAGTTATTCATTGAGTAATACGAAATTCATATTCCTTTCTCTTTCCTTGTTGCATAAAACAATTTGTACATGTTAGCTCAGATCTGTGTTTTGAAGTTGAGTTATGTGTTCAAACTCTTTGTGAGTTTTTGTTAATTTCATGTATTCATTATTAATTTTGTTCTTCATAGATTATTGGAAATATTTAGTACATGCCCTAATTTGATTTTAAGTTATAATCATTCATTTTGTTCTTCATATGTTATTGGAAATTTTAATTAGCTACAATATTTATTGATTTTGTTGTCCAATCATTATAGGCAATGTTTAGAATAGGGGAAGAGAGGTAGTGGTGGTATGACATCAGCTCTAACTGCCAAATATGCCCCCGAAGGAAAGGCAGGTTAGCGTGTGATGTCACCGAGCTGATATCTGCTGGCCAAGAGGAAGGAAATAGTTTGATGTGTTGGTGTTCCGACAGCGTAAGAAAGACAGGAAACATATCGGGTGTTAATAATATGTACAACTTACATCTTGGGTGTTGTAATATTAATGTTGACTGCTTTAATTACATAATTGGTCACAGTTTATAAACAATTATATTTTGGCCCTGTGCTATTAGAAAATATATAAAACTTCAACTCATGATTTATCTGAAGGTCAGGCATATTATAAAGTAAATCAAATAAAACAAAGTAATTTTCTATGTAAATTAGAGGAGTCCCATTCAGAACAAAATTACGTGGACATTTCCCGACACTTTGTTCCGTTTTTCTTTAACTAGTTTATCAATGTCAGTACGTAATATCTGGGAAATTTGAAATCAAAGGCTGCATGTTAGATTGTGATCTGACAAGGTCCTTCGGGGTTTAATTGCATAACAGGAAAAAAGTTGCAATTCCTTTCTTGAAAGTGTTGAAAACAGTGTTATGATAAATTAAATTTAAAGGGAGTTGATTAATAACACTAATGTCATTAATCGACTCCCTTTAAATTTAAGGAAAAAAGTTGTTTGCACACTTATGTCGAGCCAAACATACACATGTCCGAGCGACTGCCTTGGGGGACATTCTTGTAAAAATCAGCCAACTCTTTCTTGTGGGTATGTTTGACCTTCAATAAATTGTCACATTGTAAATTTAACAGTTCCATTTGGTACATGGCAGCTACATTGTTGTCATCGAGTGCATTACACCTGATTAAAACCTCAGATTCTGTACTCACAGTGCTATTTATATAGGCAACTTGTACTACATGGCTCTTGCCTGATGTCACACACACTAGGCCTCGCTCCCGGCTAAAATACGTCAACTCTCAAAGCTGTGTTCCTCTGGTTTAGAAATTTGTACTTTAGTTTGGAGTTATGATTGATTTTGTTCTTAAGATGTTATTGGAAATTATTTAATTTTTTGTTAATTTAAGGTTACAATTATTTCTGATGTTCTCCAATCCAATAAGGTAATGTTTAATACATTTGTACTTTAATTTTGAGTATGACTCATTTTGTTCTTCATGTGTTATAGGAAATTTTAATAAATTTATTGTCATTGTAAAGTTGCAATCATTACTGATTTTGCTGTCCACTGATTATTGGAAATGTTTAGTTCATCTGTACTTTAATTTGGAGTTTTAATCATTAATTTTGTTGTAAATATCTTATTGTAAATTTAAATTAAAGAGTAATATTTATACAGGGTGTAACAAAAATGTATGTGAAAACTTTGGCAAAATATTTCTTTCATATAGAGGATAAAAAAATGTTATATGAACATAGCTCTGGAAATTATTTCCATGGCAGAGCTCCTTTTCTACAACTCTGCTAACAGTGAGATGTGTAATATGTAGCTGTCTTATGGTTGTAACGCTACAACAGAACACTGATTTAGCTGTACATCTGGTTAAATTGGGTCGAGGTGATGTATTTTACTGTTGTGTCATTGTGTATTGATTTCTGAATAGCAGGTTTCCAAAGATAGATAGGAAGAGAAATCTTTTGTTTATGCAACTCCAGTTGTAGATGCAGAGACTCTTTGTACTTGTATTGTTGAAGGCTGTCAGACAATATGAAATTCTCCAGGCCTAACTCAGTACATTAGGGAGACCATGTGAAGGTTGGATGACAGAAACATTGGAGGAAATGAAGGCCATTTTGAGCTCATGCTGTGATTTTCTGTTTTCTTATGGTTCTGTCATTGAGTGTTGTATGGGGTTTCACTGTACAAAAAGTGCTCTAAAAATAAAGTAAACAGTTTGTGGATCTATGTTCATATAACATTTTTTAATTCTCTATATCAAGAAATGTTTTCCCAAATTTTTCTTACACCCTGTATAAAGGTTTATGCATTAGTTTATTTGCTACAAAGACATTCTGAAAGTATTTAATTGATTCCAGTGATATTTTAGACTATACATTATTTTTAATTTTGTTTCCCTTTTTACTTGATCTATCGTATAAATAGAGAAAGTTTTACATTCAATACTGAAATTTCACCAGAAATACATATTTCAAGACTCCTTCAGAAAAAAATGTCAGAAAAATGTTGTGTGTGTGTGTGAGAGAGAGAGAGAGAGAGAGAGAGAGAGAGAGAGAGAGAGAGAGAGAGAGAGAGAGTGAACAGTATAATTCAAAAAGAAAGGTCAAATGCTGAACTTGCATCTTACAAAGAAGCAAACACGATTTTCAGAAATCCCACCACTCCAAACTATCACTGATAGAACATTTCTCAACGATTTTAATTAATTTGACATTCTTTAATATATAAAACAAATGAACTGTATGTTCTGAATTTTCTGGCAATAGCTTCTGGAGGACTCTTCATCTGCATAACTTTAAGAGATAGAAAAATTTCTTATATCACAAAAAATATAGAGCTAATTAGAGTGTAAGGACGAGAGAATCTACTTGGACGCAAACTGTCCACTCTCTAAAACCCGGGAGAATACCAGCTGTCTCCAAAAGAGGCGGGAGTGTCACTCCGGGGGTCTTTCCAGTAGGGCAATACCCAGAGACTAACTATGCCACTTACGCACATCAACCCATATGGGAAGACTACCGTCTCCCTCAATCAAGGTGCCCTGTGATCTAGCACATCGACTACTAGCTCTGCAGGCTAGCACCCAGAAACTTGAGAAGTTCTGAGATATTCTTTGTTATAAGACGCATTTTTTCTCTTGTTCATGCAAAGACAATGGAATTTCAAAGGCTATCTGAAGCTGACTAGATGTCATATTTCTAGCCTTAACAGCGTGAGGCAGGCTGTAAAACAGAGGTATTAGCATGAAATGGTCATTTTAGGCTATAATACTTTATAACAGCGCATGAACAATCACCCGGAAGATTTGATTACTGCTCAAGTGTAATGTATTCGCATGTACTTTCAAGAAAATATATAATAAAACAATGTCTGTAAATGTTTATCTGCATAACACATAGACATAGAACAATAACTTTGTAAGAAATTTGTACAAGACTGAGTAAAAGCTCTCACGCCCACATACACAAAGTAGAGGTGGCCAATCATCCAACCATTACAGGAGGAGATGTGGTCAGCATCTTACCACCCTCAGCTGGAAAGTTGGCTTTCTTGACCAGGGCTGCTAATTACCTAACGATGCTGAGTGGGCACCGGTCCTACTGGTCCTGGGACTTAAAATCTGCACCCCAAGAGGTGGAATCAATCCTGGGCCGCACACTATGGCAGGGAACCAAAGCATGATGCCTTAGCCCACTATGCCACGGTGCAGGACATACCACCCAAAAAACATTTAATAAACTCAAAAGGATCTTTAAAGAACAAAATATCATCTTGGCACCTACCAATAAATACACAGTATTAAAATTGCTAAATTCAAAAACGAAATATGAAATCCCTCCAATTAACAGATCCGGAATATACCAAATAAGTTGTAAGGATTGTGAAAAATGCTACATAGGGCAAATTAAGAGTCAAAGAGAACTTTAGAAACAACAAATTGAAACAAGATAAACTTAGCAATAGCATCAAGATTTAACTGTATTTTAACACCACAGTGAAGCAAATTAATTATTAATTTATAGATGAGTCGTATTTATTACACACATTATTATCTTAAAAACTGCAATTAAAAATGGATATGGAAAAAACCTTGTAGATAAAAAACTAAAATCATTCAAACTTCAAAAGAGATTAAAACAGATCACAGCTCTCACACCAATAAAACAAGAAATTAGATTTGCTAAATTTACTTACCACCCCTGGGCCACAAAAAAGTTCCAAAAAATATTCAAGAAATACAATATAACATTGGCACCAAAAAACAATTACAACATTAAAAACCTACTTAACAGTAATAATACTGATAAGATAAAACCAGAGGAAAAGTCAGGCATTTACAAGATTAAGTGTAAAGACTGTGAAAAAATTTACATAGGGAGGACAAAAAGAAACATAGGCACTAGAAAGAAAGAAAACACTTCAGGCACTTAAGATACAAAAATATAAGTCCACAATAGCAGCTCATTTCTGGTCTGAAAATCATGAAATTGAACATAGCACCGAATTACTAAAATACGTACAAAAACATAGTGAACTCGTCATATGGGAGAGAATATACATAGAAAAACATAAAAACCAACTAATGAACTTTGAAATCCTGCCAGAAGAGAGTTCCACATTTAAGTTCATCACTAAATCAAAGGATGGCAGCAGCAAATCCAGAATTACCCACACCACTGGATCAAGCTTTAGTCGCATACGAACCGAAGATGCAAACGATGATTTTTCGAAACATGTCCTCAAAATAGGTACGTAAGTGAAGCAGATGTGTAATAAATACGACTCATCTATAAATTAATAATTAGCAATAGCATTTCATTTTTGGAACAAAAACCATGACATTGACTCAAATCCAAAATTACTAAATGGTGTGAAACTGCAGATTTTTGGACAGAAAACCGCAATATTGGCCACAACATTAAACTGTTAAAATCTTTAAGTACACCCATAGAATTGGATATTTGGGAAAAAATATTCATAAACAAAAACCGTGATAAAGTTATAAATTTTGAAATCCCGGCATTAAATGAAGTATTAAAACTTAGTGCCCATAACACCAGATGGCAGAGTGATCAGAGCTCCGTAGTAGTGGAAGAAGAGGAAGGTTCATTTAGTCACCAAACAGCTGAGGATGAGATCGAATGATCTTGTAAACGTTTCAATTATACAACAACAAGTAAGTGAAGTTTGAGTGTAAACATAGTGACTCATAAATCAAACTCAAATATGAAGAATACTTCACTGTTAATAATGCTTCTGCTTTTAATATTTATGATGTTTCAGAGACTTTGCCTCCATTCTCAACTGGCAATCGACTGGTTCTCATTGGTGTAGTTGACAATATTTTGTCATTGGTCTCCTCTGGTGACGGTTCGAGGAACTTGCTGAACAAATCTTTCTGGGGATGTCGAAATTGAAGACTTTGTTCCTATTTTTTGAAATAAAGATTTATTCCCATGTGGATAGTTCTTGTTTTCCTGTTGTTTGTTTTAGTAGTTTTGGTTCTGGATTTAAGTTGTGGTTTTTTCCCCAAAAATACATGGCAACTGCTGATTTTTCTTATTGTTTATATTTTATGTTCCTAAAGTGTTCCTTTGCTCTTGTTTCTAAATTTCTTTTGGTTTTTCCAATATAAATTTGACTACAGTCACAACATTCAATTTGATATATACCAGATTGTTTGTTAGATGGAATGGCATCTTTGATGTTTGAACAAATTAGGTTTTTTAAGGAGAAATGATTGACTGGTGCAAGTTGAATGTTTTGTTTTTTGAAGACATTTTTGAATTTATCAAAGGAGAATTTAATGTCATGATGGCAAGTTGGCCATGGTAGCTCAATGGGTTAGAGCGACTGGACAGGGACCAGGAGATCTGTGGTTCAAATCTTGGCCATGGCATTGAATTTTTCATGTTGACTATGTAACAAGTTCGGTATTTAACCAATTTTTCATTTTTGAGTTATGCTGCTGTCACAAATACTTTTTTTTTTATTCAGGGGGCCCTAAAACATATATTTCCGATGAGGCCTCAATATCAAATTTTTGCAATACCTTTCCAATTTATACAAGTAGTAGAGAAAGTAAAAACATGTTGAAATTAATTTGAGCAACTTACCTGTATTCCTAAAAGTATTTTGGTTAACTTAGCTTCATGTGTGGGTCCCTTCCACAACAGAACCAAGTTGATTATTGTTAGATTATTGCACTCGATATAAATATCTTGAGAAACTTTGTCTGGCTGGCTTTCTGTCCACTTAACAAGATGCAGTGCTCTTAGAAGTTGCATACAAATTTCACCAAGGATTCCCAGATCAGATTTCTTGAACTTAGTAACGCTAAATTCCAGTCGATCTGTGTCTCTATTATACCTGTTTGAAAAGAAAATTAAAATAGTTACGGAATCTACACTTCTGATGTAATAGTGTTTCATAATCAGGGACATTCAGGGGGCAATCTTCCAGGTGCTCACAACCATAATATAAAATGGAAATCACACACTGAATATACTAGAAATCAATGCAAATTTGACCTCCAATATCTTGGCACAGTATTTTAATATCAGGCTGTGTACTAATCCACAAAAAAGCGAATTAATTCTATTTGATTTTAGGAGATGTCCTTTCGAACCTCAGCTTAATATAGGCAATAGTTTAGTCCAGTGTGTAAAAAGTGTAAATATTTTAGGTTTAATCCTTGATGACAAGTTAACTTGGAACAACCATATTGAAAAACTAGAAAGTAAATTAAGCTCAGGACTTTTTGTGTTGTGATATTTAGCCTATTTTCTTTCAGTAGATACTAGTAAGTTAATATATTCTGCATTAATATATTCACACATTTCTTATGGCATCAAGCTGTGGGGACACACTTCCAAATTTTTCTCCTACAGAAAAGAGCTATTAGCTACCTGGCAAAAATAACACGTACGAGTTCATACAGGCCGTATTTTAAAAAATTAAACATACTTACTCTTTTGAAAGTAATGAGTCACCGACTCATTACTGTCAAATGTTAAATACATCATGTTTCTAACCTTTCGCTTCAAATAATACTTACTCTTCCTTGCTTATCTATTCTGCGAACAATACTTTTTGTACATAACAGGAATATAATCTCCACAAATTCCGATGTCCACACATATGAAACAAGGGGAAAGAATAACTATATTGTTAAACGTCACAGGCTAAAACTTCTTGAACATAAGCCCCAATACTTTGGTCCAAAACTACTTAATAAGCTTCCGGAAAGCCTAAAAAATAGTGTCAGCTGCTAAGTTTAAATCTAAACTGACTAAATTCTTGTTAAGCACAGCCTATTACAGTATAGATGAATATTTTGATGACAACTTCGATGATTTTGAATAATTATGTTTTGTATATATGTATATATATATGTGTGGGTGGGTGTGTGTGTGTGCGTGTAAGAGTGAGAAGATAAATGACAATTTTTTTTTTACATTTTCTAATCGTTTACTTTTAAGAGAGAGTATGTATTACAAATGACATGGCTTAGTTGTGTTCAAACACTATTAAGTTGCAATGAATATATCTAACCCAACTGAGCTCAGCATGTTTTGCAATTAGATCTTTAAATGAGGTAATTGATAAGAGAATTCTAAAAATGGCTTATCAAGCTTACTTTCATTTACTGATGATTTATGGAATAATGTTCTGGGGTAACTCTGTAGATGCCAAAAAAGTATTATAACAAAAAAAGGTAATATGAATAATGTCAGGAGCAAGAAGATCAACTCGCTGTAAACGTTTACCATGAGCTTGCAAGTATATACTAGCTGTCTTGTCATTTGTAATTGATAATACAGAAAAATTCACTAAAAATGCTGACATTCGCAGTAAAGGAACTAGATGCACTGACCAACTAATTTACTATCATACCAAAAGGTGGTGTACTGCAATGACATAGTATTACTTAATTCCCCTCCAGTTTTAATAAAGGATTTGTATATGTGTAAAAACCGGTTTAGAATAGCTCTAGAAAGGTACCTTCTAACAGAGGAGGAATGGAGCTATTTCTAATTTCGGAACAAATCTATTTTCCATGTAAAATTATACCCTAAGACCAAAAACTGCCTAATGCGAAAACGGAAATATTTTTCAGGAAGTGTTTGTATAAATAACCTGATTAAACCTGATTACTTTATGGTAATGGGTTACAATGTACATGTATCAAATAGTGTAATAATTTTTAGTGTAGTTTGTGCTTACATCGAAGTTCCATCAACTATAAAGTCAAACTAATTCTTCAAGGAAAAGGGAGAACAAACCGTTAGCTCCCTAACTCTCTTCCAACACACATGATAAGGGTACAACTGTTTTGTAGTGTGTTCATTCTCAGTTTAGTTATAAGTGATCAAGTACGAGCTGAGGAAAACTGTGAACTTTGGTGATTTTAGAAACAGTTTCTGTGTACACAAATTCTGTAACATGAGTTCTAAACATAAAGACATCACTGCAGGAAAAAATTAAAGTTATTGAAGAGCACGAAAAGAACAAATGTCCAGCTAAAAAATTAACTGTGTTGTTTAAAGTGGAAAAAAACTCAGATTTATGAGATTCTTATCTAAAGAAAAAATTAAAGATGAGAGCTTAAAAGGAAAAAGTAGGGCATATGAAGTGCACCGCAAAATCTGTAGAGTTTTTTTCTTTGTGTGTAATTTACATCCTCCGCAACATTTAGTCATATTGGGCAATGAATGAAATGGGTGAAATGATGCTCCAGTGAGTATGGAGTCCATGGAGCTTAGAGTTACCCGACATTCGTCTTTCAGGATAAGGGAAAACCCTGGAAAAAACCTTATCCAGGTAACTCACCCTGACCGAGATTCGAACTCGGGACCTCTTGAAAGTGAGGCAGACACGCTACCATCTACACTACTGAGACGGGCACTGTAGAGTATGACAAGCTAAATCGTGCTGTGTTCGAGTTGTTTGTTTAGTGCGCACGCTAAAGGAATTCCCATTTCTGGACCATTGCTTCAGACTCAAGCTTTAGAGACAGCAAGAAAATTAGACAAAGACAATTTCAGAGCTTCCAATGGATAGCTCAAGAGTTTCAAACATCGCCATAAAATTGTTTTGAATGCTGTGTGTGGTGAAGCAAATGATGTTGATATGCAGACAGTTGCAGATTGGAAAGGTAAAATTGAAAACAGAAAGAGAAACTAGGCAATAAACTACAATTATTGTATGTAATTTGAAAATATAATACATAAATCATATCAGCCTATTATTATTTACACTTCTATATTATTCTTCACTGTAAACCTGTGCGACTATTTCATAATTTCTTTGTATTCAAACATAACCCTCTGTAAGACAGAATCCTGTGTAAGCAGAAAATAAATGCCAGAACAATTGCATTCTGTTTTAGAGAGATTTTACTGTATATTAGTTTGAAATATCTGAAATTACATCACAGTGTATCATTTTGTAAATATGTATACAAAAAATGTAGCTGATATGACCTATATCCTTTGGTCTCATCTCAATATTGGATCTACATATTGAAATACCCATCATCATTGTTATGCACTAAGCCTTATAGATCTGTGAATTGCTTCAGTACAGTTTACATACCTTGGTAACCTATGTCGCGGACACGGTACGAGATGAAACAGCTGAGGCACTGAGTATAGAAAGTTGATCACTTGAGGCAGAAAGAAGAGCAGCATTGTCTTGCTGAAGTGTGCCAGAATGCCAACAACTGCAAATGTCATTCCTGAGAAGTAGCAGTATGTGTCTCCTACAAATACTCTCGATGGATACCTGCAGTACATTCAACAAACACACTTGTTCAGGAAGAGAATGAAAGAATGTATGTGTTGCAGGATTTTGATGAAATTTATCATTTCGTGAAGATCCTAGCTGTATAATGAATATTAGCTTTTTTTAAAATTTATTACTGGCTTCTCTTTAACTGTTATGGTTTCTTTACTGAGAAGACCATTTAATTTTACTCAGAAGTCTCTATCAGGTTAAAGGTTCTTTTATATATGATGTAAATCTACATCAGACCACTGGCTTTACTTCCCTTCCAAGAGAAACAATACTAGCAAGGAAACTACAGATAGACCACGAACGAAATGGAATTGGAGGCATGGCTTACCAAAACTGAAGTACTGTAGTTTCCCCCCCTCTACCATCATTTTACATTGCATCTCCTCCATAGCATAGGCTGCATTGGTCAATTGTGTCACTTGCTTTCACATTCACTGGTAGATCCATTCTCTGCATTTTCTTCTGAGTCACTGCTTTGTTCCTCAAGGTTTAAGGAAACTATGATTCTATTTTTTGATCGATTGTTAGGTCAAAATAGCATTAAAATACACATGTTTCACTTGGTTTGTGCTGTCACCTGCAGGAGGGAGGGCTTGCACATGCGCACAGTGACTGCATTTTTTTCGTGGTCTATCTATATTACTGAACACACACCACTATGTACCTGAAAATTTGATGATATAATGCCTACTGTATATAAACCATATGCAACAAAAATCTGCCGTGGAATAGAACCGCAACGCCCAAAACTGGAGCCTAGTAAGTGCCATATGCAACCACTTGCAAGTAGTTGCTGGACATCCTTCGTCAGCTCTGGGTCGATTGTGAGGGATGGTGCTCCTTACATATGCCATGTGTAGACCACTGCCCATCAGGGGTAAACAATCCCTCCTGTACGAAGCTGTGTTATTATGCCTATATATCCTGAACTCATTTTCAGATTTTAGTTAATTGATGGAAATTAATCATTTCTCCACACTAGCCGTATATAGGCTAAGGTTTTTGATAGAATCAACATGAAAAATTCAATGCCATGGTCGCCACAAATGGTGTATCTTGGATGAAGTGTTGACTGCCTTAAATGATAAAAGATATGTAGGTGGAATTTTTTGTGATCTAGCAAAAGCTTTTGATTGTGTTAATCATGACATTCTTATAGCAAAATTGGAATTCTATGGGCTAAAAAATGAAAATTTAAGATGGTTTCCTATCTAAATGAAAGAAATTAGAGTGTTGAAGTAGCTGTCAGTGAAATTGGTTATGGAAAACAAACTTCGAACTGGAAAGTAGTAACTCATGGAGTACCTCAAGGTTCCGTGTTAGGGCCTTTATTATTTCTGATCTATATAAATGACCTCTCACTTTTTATAAAGGACATTGCAAGTACAGTTCTTTTCGCTGATGACACTAGTGTCCTGGTGACCAGTACAAATTTAAACGAGTATATAATTAAAATGAATTATGCTTTGAACTATATGTTATGCTGGTTTAAAGCGAACAAATTATCTGTGAATCTAGACAAAACAAAAGTGGTCAAATTTATAACCTGTCGTACATCACATACTGAAATAGAAATCGGGATTAATGATATGTTATTAGAAGAAATTGACAGCATAAAATTTCTGGGCCTTCAAGTGGACAGATGCTTAGATTGGAAAGCCCACATAAATCATATCTTACCTAAACTCAGCTCTGCCTGTTATGCTATCTGAGAGCTGGTTAATGTGAGTTCTATTGACACACTTAAATTAGTATATTATGCATACTTTAACTCTATTATGGAATATGGAATATTATTATTTTGGGGCAACTCAGTAGAAAGTAAAAAAATATTTCTTATGCAAAAGAGGGTTATAATAATCATTCCTAACACCCACAACAGATGCTCCTGTAAAGATCTTTTTACAAGATTGAAAATATTAACGCTACCTTGCATGTATATATTCTCGATCCTAAAATTCTTTGTATGTAATCGTGCCTTATTTGCAACAAATAATGTAATTCACAAAATAAACACTAGACAAAATTATAATATCCATTATCCCAGTGCTAAACTTTCTTGCTTCCAGAAAGGTACGCATTATGAAACTATCAAAATATTTGGCGCACTTCCTAATGTTCTTAAAGAAAAAGTTGATAATTTCGGTGCTTTTAAAAAAGCTGTTTGAGAGTACCTTTGCTCAAAATCTTTTTATTCTGTGCAAGATTATCTGAATGACAAATTATCCTGATAATGCTTCTGTAGCTCTGTAAGTAGTATCTATCTGTTCCAATGACAAATCATTACTAATAAATATTTGATGCAAGTTGAAAGTTTATTTTTAATGTATATGTATTTAATAAATAACAATGAATGATATCCATTGCAAAATGGTTGAGACGTACTGGCATAAGCCAAGTGAAAGCTGGTTTAAAAAGTGTTTCATTTTGTATCATATATAATTATCCCTGCTTTGTTTTCCATATTGTTGTTAATATTGCCTGTATACTATAATATGTGTTTTATGTTAACTTTTGTACATATATATGCTATTAAACTTTATACTTCTGGACATGTTCAATGTTCACAGCCTTTACTGTCTACAAGTGAACCTATTGAATGCAAATCAATCTAATCTAATCTAGAGATGATGCCATCAAACTCTCAAGCGAATACAGGTATGAGCATAGAGATAGTTCCCTTGTAAGGTTTCATGCCTTAAAAAAACAAATCTATTGCCCTCCGGTGGGTTTCAACTTTGGGAACCAACTAGTCTGGAGGACAGCAGATCATGTAAAGCTGCTATATGTTGAAAACATGTAAAAGTACATATTCTTAGGTTAACTGATAGAAATTAATCATTCTTCCACACTAGACACGTGTAAACTAACATTTTGGATAGATAGACTGAAAAATTCAATGCCACAGCCAATATGGAGACCGGGAGATCTGTGGTTCAAATCCCAGCTATGGCATTGAATTTTTCAATCTGACTTTCATATAGTACACATTCTGCTACAGTTCTATGAAATGAGCTCATTGGGCACACAGTTTAAGTCCAACCTAATCTAAAAGACTGATCCAACCTAACCTGCTGACATTTTATAATGTATGGTGTTTGTGAAAGATAGATTTCAATAAAAACCTGTGATTAAATACAGGATTCAGAAGCACTTCATTTCTCCATTAGTGCTCCATTTACGTCTACTTCTTTTTTCTTTCTTTTTTTTAATTTACATCCACCAACGTTAAGTCATATCGGACGGTGAATGAATTGGGTGAAATGATGCTCAAGTGAGTCCAGGGTCCATGGAGCTTAGTTACCCAATATTCGTCTTCAAGGATAAGGGAAAACTCCGGAAAAATCATTATCCAGGTAACTCACCCTGACCGAGATTAGAATTTGGGACTTCTTGAACACGAGGCAGGCACGCTACCATCTATGCTACCGAGGTGGGCACATCTGCTTACATTGCACTTTACTAGTTATCGTGTAACAACAGATACATAACCGAGCAGGATTTTTCAGGCGGTTTCATCTGTGGTCCGCATTCGGGAGGTCCGGGTTTGATTCCCGTGGCCAACCTACCTTACCCATGGTTTTTTCGGGGGGTTTCCCAGGTTGCCAGGCGAATGCTGGGTAGCATTCCCCCAAATTTCCTGTTCCTCCATTTCATCTCCATTATCATTTAGCAACTGTCATCTGGAGGTCTCTTTCAGGGTAGAAGTGTCAGCGAATGTTTCGGCGCTACATAGCAGAGGATGATATGCTCCTGATCAAGAGTTTCTCCTCCGGTCTCAGGACCGGCCTAGGATCACGGTGGCTTGTATACGGGTTGCACTAGCCTCCCGGGGAGTTTCCAAGTAATCAGTATCTTGAAGTTTCTGGGAATGTCGTCAGAAGTCCTCTTTATTCCGAATGTCTTTAGTAGAACTGGTTAGAGAGAGACAAAATCTTATACATAAAAAATGTAAATCTCGATAAAAACTAAATATTCTGTGGAGTGAACCATTTTGCAGATATAGCTTGTTATATGTCTGAATTTTGCAATATTTATCTTAAATAGGAAGCCGTTATTCATTTTTAAATATTGGCGATGCAGTATAGAATTTTAAAGGGATTACATAGCGACCAACTCTAGAAAGATTTGACAATCACTTAAAAGTTTAGTATTACAGATGACCCCTACTTTGTTCCAACTCATTAGTGAACGTTGAACATTTCCATACCGAGTTACAGACTCGTAAACATACGCTCCAATCTTGCACTCTTTTCCACTACACACTATGTGACAGTTGAACGAAGAGCTACAAGCATTTCCTACATTCACAACAGTGTGTTCTCTGAATTGCAACGCAGTGTAATTGATTATTATGTAGCTAATTTAACGCCACTACAACACATACATCAGGTAAATATGTGGCATAAAGAGGAATATATAAGTGGCACTCAAAACTCTTGACACATATTTCTAACAATATCTATCTAACATGACTTACTGAATGTTACGGGAGAGCATAACGGGAGCTCTGGGTCCATTGGACCTTACCTATGCCTAAAAGGGTTAAGAATAATCGGTACACCATTGTACAATAATTACTTAAAAACGTGGGAGTTAAATGAAATACATTAATTCCTCATTTGAGATTAGAAAGCAACGAAATAAGAAGCACACTTGAGGTAAACAAACTCGGGAGACAGCCCAAGCATGTGATCAGTCTAAAGTTTTTTTTTGTGTGTGTAATTTAAGTATTCTAACGGCAAGTCATATCGCACGATGAATGAAATGGGTGAAATGATGCTCAAATGAGTCCGGGGTCCTTGGAGCTTAGAGCTACCCGACATTCGTCTTTCAGGATGAAGGAAAACGCCGGAAGAAACCTTATCCAGGTAACTCACGCTAACCAAGATTCGAACTCGGGAGCTCTTGAACGTGAGGCAGACACGCTACCATCTACGCTACCAAGGGGGACCGGGTCTAAGAATAGAAAATATATGTCAGCTTATATTTATATTATTGTTACATTTAAAATGGACTAATGGCTACCATTTATATCAATGTAATATGCTAAATGTTCGATGTCATTTTGGAAATACAAACAAACCAATTTATTAAATCTAAGCATTAACCTGAAAATAAACAAGTACAACGTTGATGGGAAATATGGCAACAGGATTGTGGCTACTGATCCCAAGGTCACGACTTCAAACCCGCTAAGTGTGCTTGTCTGTACATTTTCTGGTATGTAAATGAACACCTGCGGGACGAAATTTCGGCACACTGGCGGCGGTGATATGATCCTAGCAACTGTTAGCGACATTAAATTATTATTATTATTATTATGATGATGATGATAATTATTATTATTATTATTAAACTACTACTACTTCCATCATCATCTACTACTACTACTTCCTTAGGTAGTTACTGTCTGCGTTCAGGGTACGAAAGACACACAAAATTTAGACTATTAAAAATTAATTAGGAGTACGTCATTTTAAACGTTTCACAAATTAATGGAGCATAATCCGGACAGGACATTCTAATGATCGTCGTGGTGGAATCAATATCAGTGTATCTGAATCCAATGTCATGCATGTGCATCCAGCTCTGGTGGAAGCAAATGCACGTGTCACCAGCACAACATACGTTTTAAGCAGGGGCATAATGTTAGGGCCTACAGGGCCTGTAATACGGGTGGGCCCTGTATTTTGGGGGCCTGCAGAAAAGGAAAACAAGCATATAATCGTTAATGAATAAAACAATTTGAATGTATACAGATATAAATTCTGAAATACGTACCTATAAGATAAATAGTAAAGCATAGAAAGTTAATGGCCAGATCATTCCAAACGGTTTCCTAGAATTGGTCAACGTTTGGTTGAGTTTAGCACAGCTGTGTGTGTTAACAATGCTGCTTGTCCTTCACTACAAATTCTCTGATAACACTGGTTTGCACCATGTTTCTCTGTCATCACAAACGAGCGGTGCATAGTTACAACAATGAAAATGAATACGGTAGCTTTGTGGGTTCGAAGAATTAAAAGTCCAAGTTGCACAAATTCAAAGCGTTCTTTATTTCCGCCTAATTTCACTTGGTACCGTTGCAGAATTACGTACCACACATAATTGCAATTTACCAGTTCGTCTGTCACAGGTCCACACACCACACTCACTACTCGCCTTGCCTTAAAACACTGAAACAGCTCAAAAACTCAAAACTGACTGACTGACTCGTCCAATGCATCACTTATATACACAAATCGCAGTACCTGGAAGTTTCCCAGCTATTAACGAAGCATCACAGCCTTCCAAGGCAGCAGGAGAAGGGGTCCAGTAATTTCTGGTTACTTCTTCCCACCCTGTCTCTCCTCGGCACGTCATTAGCGCTGCGCGTTGGCGTGGTTCTAACACCACCCATCTCTCTCACTCCCACAGCAAGAGCCATTTCGTCACACGAGTAGATGTGGCCTCGATGCCATCTGTCCCGTCTCTTTCTGTCAGCTGTTCTTGTACGTTTGGCGACAATACCAAAATATTATATTAAGCAGGAAGTTGTTCTGTATTGATGTCTAGAGTTCCTGATATCATAATGTACATTTTTTTCTAAACATTTAATTTTGTCACACTTCTCATTCGACAACCATGTCAATTATACATTAAGATGTGAATAACTGGCAGGTCAATCAACAGCCAACTCAGTTTCAGATGAGCTTTCGTCGCGGGAACTAGGTGCATCCTAAAAAGTGATGTGAAATTTTCAAAACTTTACTAGTTAAAAGTTTAACTTTTGCTATTTAACTGTGTACTTTTTCAGTAAAATTAGACCTTTTAAAGTTAAGTAGGGACATCTAAATGAAGAAGAAGAGAAAAAAGAAAGAAGACGCGTGTATTAGAAAAAGAAACAAACAAATTAGTGAAAATAAGTGATCCTTTTTCTTCCAGTAGTAGTACTAGCTCAACTGTTACAGAAGTTTGCAGTATCACAAGTGAGTGCATTTCTGAAGTGAACACCAATAATAATTGTGAAAGTGAAAACGAAGATGACAAACTCGCCATAAATATAATTAGGCTGATCACAGACTATTCAAATGATCGTGCAGATGCAGATTATCAATTAGATGGAGATAATGAAACTAAAATGTTCCTTGTTAGACAAAATCCATGTAAGCCAGCGGGACCCTTCCCCAAAGATGCTAAGCAGGAAAACAGGTCCTTTCCCACTAAATATTACGAAAAGTTCACATTGGCAAGACAAAGAATTTGGAGAGAATGGTTGTGTTATTCATCTAAATCGTGTTGGCTGCTTGGAGGACAGAAATCATCGTCAGCTTTTAGGGAAGGAATTCAAGATTGGAGGTGCCTAACCAAAAGTATATTGCGACACGAAACTAGCTATGCACATTTGAACGCATGCGTTGTTTTCACTTCATGGCGTAAGGAAAACACAGTTGCCGCGGGTATGAATTCAGAACTAAAGTAAAGTGAGAACATATGGAAACAGGTCCTTAAACGTATTGTCAATGTGACTTTAACTCTGGCATCCAATAATTTAGCTTTTCAGGGGCATAGGGAGGAAATTGGAAAATCAAACTGTGGAAACTTTTTGGCGATTATTGAACTTTTCGCAACTTACCTTCCAGTATTACACGAATTAATAAATAAATCAAATTGCATGCAAAAATGCCTTAGCCCTGCAATTCAACATGAGTAAATAAACGTCTTATCCCATGCAGTTGAAAAAGAAATTATTAATGACATTAAAGCTTTTCTACTATCACAGATACAACACAGGACATTACAAAAAGAGATCAACTAACTCAGATATTTAGATACGTTATAGTTTCACATGATGTCACTCGAAAGTCTTGTGACGTGAAGATAAAAGCAAGCTTTTTAGGTTTTCATGAAATAAAAGATTAAAGTGCATTAGGAATAGGAAATAATTTTTAAATATATTTTATAAGTGTATACACAATGTCTTTATTTAATATTTTAAAGTAATGGCTCAATTTTGTAATTTATATCACTTGTACATATTGCTAAATATTGAAAAGCCTGTAAATAATTGTAAAGATCCTGGACGTGTTCTACATCATGTATTCTGCTGCTGCTGCTGCTGCTGCTGCTGCTGCTGCTGCTGCTGCTGCTGCTGCTGCTGCTGCTGCTGCTGCTGCCACCGCTGCTGTTGCCGCTGCCGCTGCTGCTGCTGCTGCTGCTGCAATATTCATGAATTACAAATTAGTGGTTAACCTTAATCAGTATAGGGGAAAATCAAATCAAACAACATAATTGTAGTTATATCTTGCTGTATATCTCGTGGTTATTTTGCCTATGCATTTTACAAACAGACATACAGTCTTGCTATGGGTCACTCACTGTTACCATTGGCTGATCAATATATGAATGGGAAAAAGAAAATTATGTATCAATTGATGAGACAACCGATTCAGAGGGGCGTTATGTGGCCAATGGTACGCTAGAAGCTACTAGTGCCGGACAAATGTTTCTTCTAACCTCAGAGGTTATGGAAGCTGTTAACCACTATCAGATATGCAAACTGTTCGATAGATCCATGTGTTTATTGTGGTCTAGGGGAATACAGCATGACAACATGCTCCTCTTCCTAACAGACGCCTTACATGGTAACGGCGGCAAAATCAATACAATTATTTTACAGTAAGATGATGCATGTTACGTGTTTGGCCCATGCTTTTCATCGAATTTATCATGGCGGAACAGGTCACATCAACGTTTCCAGAAGTAGATACACTAATTTTCACAGTAAAGAAAATATTTTCAAAAGCACCAATCAGAATATGTATTTCAAAGATAAGGCCTCTAAATAGCTTTGCCCCCGGCACCAATTTTAACACGCTTGGGTACATGATTAACTGCACTGTGGCAATTTTCAAATAGTGAGAGAAGGGTGAATAGCGTAGATAGGGTAGATTCTAAGGTAATTGAGAGCGCACAGGATCTGTTTCCTGATACTCAAATCCAAGGTAAATTAACTTTCATTAAATAAAATTTTACATTTTTGACGGATACCGTAACCCACATTGAAGAAAGCGGCATGACATTGAATAAGTCGATTGAGTTAGTGAGAATTGCAAAAGAGAGGATACAAAATGTAAAAGGTGACATTGGGGACAAAATTACATAGAAACTAAAATTTGTGTTGACCAAAATTAAAGGATACGAAACAGTTTGTCGGATTGCCAATATATATCTTGAGAAAACCTCAGAACTGATATTTTTGAACAGGATTTAATAAGCAGTGACATAGTGTTTTTCAAATATGCACCTATAACATCTGTGGAAGTGGAGAAAAGTTTTTCAAAGTATAAAGCAGTTTTAGCTGACAACCGCCGTTCTTTTACTTTTGATAACTTGAAGATGACCATGGTGGTCTACTACAATGCTAAGTAAGATATGTTTTGGGTAATGGATACAGTAACTTATTTTTTCATAATTTATAAAATTGAAAATGACTTGATGAATTTTGAATTTATTTATTATTTAGTGGCAATAATTGCATTATTTACTAAGAAAGTTAATTTTAAAACGTGGTTATTTGAACCATATATTCATTATTAATTTTTAGATGAGTCGTATTTATTACACATCTGCTTCACTTTCGTACCTATTTTGAGGACATGTTTCGCAAATCATCGTTTGCATCTACGGCTCTTATGCGACTAAAGCTTGATCCAGCGGTGTGGGTAATTCTGGGGTTGCTGCTGCCATCTGTTGATTTAGTGATGAACTTAAATGTGGGATTCTCTTCTGGCGGGATTTCAAAGTTCATAAGTTGGTTTTTATGTTTTTCTATGTATATCCTCTCCCATATGACGAGTTCACTATGTTTTTGTACGTATTTTAGTAATTCTGTGCTATGTTCAATTTCATGATTTTTAGACCAGAAATGAGCTGCTATTGCGGACTTATCAATATTTTTGTATCTTAAGTGCCTGAAGTGTTCTTTCTTTGTAGTGCCTATGTTTCTTTTTGTCCTCCCTATGTAAATTTTTTTACAGTCTTTACACTTAATCTTGTAAATGCCTGACTTTTCCTCTGGTTTTATCTTATCAGTATTATTACTGTGAAGTAGGTTTTTAATGTTGTAATTGTTTTTTGGTGCCAATGTTATATTGTATTTCTTGAATATTTTTTGGAACTTTTTTGTGGCCCAGGGGTGGTAAGTAAATTTAGCAAATCTAATTTCTTGTTTTATTGGTGTGAGAGCTGTGATCTGTTTTTATCTCTTTTGAAGTTTGAATGATTTTAGTTTTTTATCTACAAGGTTTTTTCCATATCCATTTTTAATTGCAGTCTTTAAGATTTGATGGTATTCGCTTTGATATTCTTGCTGGCTGAGAGGTAGATTTACTAATCTGTGTGTGAGACTGTTGATGGTTGCATGTTTGTGTGGAATTGGGTTGAAACTATTTGCTTTGATGTAATTATCTGTGTGTGTTGCTTTTCTATGGATACCATATATTCATTATTTGTCTGTGACTGTTATTAATTTATAATTATGAAAGAAATTGTTAATTTTTGTTAGGTATTTTTTTTTTTTTTTTACATTTTATGTGCATTTTTTGTATTTTAAGGGTATTTAATAGCTCATTTTTAGAGAATTTTTAGGTCAACTACTTCTGGGCCCTACTCATAACTTATAGAGATACAGAAATGACAAATCTAATGATTCTGCAATCCTATTGTTGCACAACCTGATAATAGAAAAGTATTTACTGGATCCCATCCTACATTTATGTAGCTACAATTTTATTTGATTTACTTTCTACATATTAAGTATCTTTTTGTCCTGGTGGTAATATTTGAAATATATCATGATTAATTAGTATTCAGTGACATTTCCCCTTAATTAATAATGTATTGGAGAACTCACAGCATTTTTTTCATGGTAATTGCTAATTTGCATGTGTAGTCCTGCTGGAGTTGGCAGGGGATCATACACTAAACTAGATATCCTCCCACAAATCTCATTTCCTTACTTTTGAAGACACTGGGAAGACTGGTGGAGGGATATATCAGAGAGTGGTTGCTGATCATTCAGCCTCTGCTCAGAAATCAATAAACTTAACAATTAGACAAGTCCACTGAAAGAGTGCATTTCCATCTCATTATTAGACTAGAGATGGTCTGAATTGATAGTCTGCTATGAATGTTTTCCTCAGCAACAAAGATACTTTAAATGTACTTCTATTACCTCTGGCAGGGACAGTCTAATGAGAGTAAAAGTGAGTGAAATGCTTATACATTGGATAATTGGCACTCTTAGGGTCATTAGGTCATCAGGCTGTTTGCTCTGAATAACAATGTGTTAAAAGTGAACATAGCTAAAGGATGGTCTCAGAGGGGAATACTATCACTAAATATTTGATACTTTATGGTGGACATCTATTTAATATGCTCAATGATAATAATCTTTATTGCAGTCAATAGACTCTTTACAAGAGCATCTGACATTGTCAGAGTTGATTTGATTTGACTTATTGATTTATCCATTAAAACATGTACATGTTATAGGACACGTCAAATTAAAAACTAAGTACAATATTTACAATTAAGGTAGCTATCTAAATATTTACAAATTTAAAAATTCTTCCATGCTGTAGAAGCTATTGGCTCTAAGGAAGTTTAATAACAATTTCTTAAATTGATGTTGTGATTCAATCCTTTTTATAGATTCAGGTAGCTTATTGTAAAGACGTAAGCCAGCATATGTGAAACTATTTTCATACATCTTTGTTTTGTGTGACTTCACAAATAAATTATTCTTTGTTCTTGTGTTGTGTATATGAATTTCAGAATTTGTTTTGAATAAACTTAGGCTTGCTTTCATATGTACAAGAGTTTCATATATGTATATACTTGGCAGTGGTAAGATACCTAATTTACTGAAGTATGGCTTACAACTAGTTGTGCTTGAGAGATCTGCTATGATTCTAATTATTTTCTTTTGGCATCTGAATACTTTTATACTGTCTTTAGAATTCCCACAAAAAATTATACCATATGCCAACAAACTGTGAATATATGAAAAGTACACTACTCTCCGAACTTTCAAGGTCGACATGCCTGTAATTGCCCTGATTAAGAAACACATTTTACTAATTTTTTTCGTCAATGTCTCTATGTGAGTTTGCCAACTTAAATTTTCATCTAGTATTAGTCCCAGAAATTTGATAGTTTTTACATAATTTATTTGGTCTTGTCCCAGCATTAATTTTGGATACAATTGACTTCCACTCATTTTATTATAGAAGCTTAGGGCTGCTGTTTTCTCCTTACTCAATATTAACATATTGGCACTAAACCATTTTTTAATATATTTTAGACTATTTTCAATATTACATCTGCCCCTTCCTTATTCACCCCTTTGATAAAAATATTTGTATCATCTGCAAAAAGTGTAACATTTATATCTGCTCTGTTTTCTACATTATCTGCCAAATCATTAATGTACACTATAAATAAAAGAGGCCCAAGCACCGAACCTTGAGGGACCCCATATTTCATTATAGTGCAACTTGAAATCTGAGTTTTAACTTCACTCGTTTCGCTATCAAAATACTCTATTTCCACTGATTGCTCTCTATTCTCCAGATAAGATCTGAACCAATCTAAAGCAAATCCCCTTATGCCATACGAGGATAATTTTTCTAGTAGAAGTTTGTGATCAACCAGATCAAAGGCCTTTGTAAGATCTAAAAAAATGCCTGTCCTTAATTGTTTACTATCTAGTGTTTCATACACTTGTTCAATGAAATTCATCAGTGCAGAACTTGTTGATTTATTTTTTCGAAAACCATTTTTATTGTCATTAATTACTTTAAATTTTTCCAAAAAGCTAGTTACTCTTTTATACATTATTTGTTTGAAGATATTTGCAAAAGTTGAAATTATGGAAATTGGCCTGTAATTTCCTACCTCCCCTTTGTTACTTTTTTTAAAGATGGGTTTCACTTTACCTTTTTTTAACCCGTCGGGGAACGTCCCGCTTGAAAGTGAAAGATTTATCAAGTATGTCAGTGGTTCAATTAGGAATAACTGCTTTATGACACAGTTAGAGTAACCATCTATTCCTACTGATTTCTTATTCTTCAATTTTTTTATAACATCTTTAACTTCCTCAACTGTTACTGGAATTAAAAAACATGCTATGTTCATTTTTCTTTACACTTAATTTTTCCTTCTTTCCTAGAGAATGAGTATTTAACATTTTCTCTGCTACAGTTGAATAAAACTAGTTGAATAATTCCGAAATTTGTTTAGGATCACTTACTTTTTGGCCATTATTTTCTAGGTGGTAATTTTTTTCAATTTGGGTCCATTTTTTATTTTGTGCTTAATTACTTGCCACATGGATTTAGTTTTATTAACTGCTTTATTTATTGTTTCATCATTATGTAAATTTTTGGCTGCTCTTATAACTTTGTTATATATATTTTGATATTTTACGTAATAGGCCTTAAACTCCAGTGTAGTCTTGTTTTCCTTCATGAATTTGCTCAAGAATTTTAATCTAACACCAGATTTGCGGATTCCTGTTGTGATCCACTTATTACCTAGCTTGTTCATTGCCACTTTAACCATTGGTATATCTGTTACAAAGTGAAAATCAAATGTGTCCAAAAGTGCATTCATGGCATCGTTTAAATTTCACTCAGTGTACACGCTTTCCCAAGATTCTTTACTTAATAGAAAATTTAGATAGCTTAGGTTGTCAACATTAGCAAGTCTAACCTTTTTGAATATTTTTTTTTTTTTGTGTGTGTGTGTGTGTGTGTGTGTTCTGTTTTGGGTTATGCTGATCTACTGGGACAACTAATTTTAACATTTGTGCGTAATGATCTGACAGGGCTGTGTCAAAAATCTGAATTTCATATTTCCACTTATTTATATTCAGCACTACTTGGTCAATCGCAGAATATGACGAATTTGAGACACGGGTTGGTACTTTAACTACGTTTTCCATTCCATACATATTAAAGAGATTTTGCAGCTGCTTCTTATTTGTGTTTTCTGTTGAATAGTTTATATTCATGTCCCCTACTATAATTACAGATTTTTTTGTCTTTTTAAAGAAGTCCAAAATGATTTCTAAATTTTGAAGGAAAATTTTGGTATCGCTTGTGGGATTTCGGTACACACAAATAAGAATTAGTTTGCTGTTTAATAGTTCACACATGCTGGCTTCAAAGTGTTCCTCCTGGTTTAAGTATTTAAACATAACAATCTCCCTAAATTTAACTGATTCATTTACATATATACATGATCCACCATTTTTCTTGTTTGACCTAGAGAAGGAAGATGCTAGCACATAGGTATACTAAAATACTCTGATGTGTGTTTGGAGGAATTTAGTAACAGTGACGTCAAAATTAATATAAAAATTATTTGTGGTTGGTTTATTGACACTCGTCACTTACTTTTTCATATATTTATGAGAGACTAGTTTCAAAGGCCCTGGCCTCCATTTTCAATCTCTTCCCAACTATAAAAATACTCTGTTTCATCTTCTCCCAACCAATGTTCCGTTAAACAAATTGCTGTAGAGTTTTTTAAAGCAGATGTTAATAGTACTTCAATATTACACTTTTTGTTCCTTAAGCTTTGGATGTTTTGGTGGAAGATTGATAGGTTGAATTTAATATTGTTACTAATTTTACAGCTAGTACTTACACCAGTATTTGTTTTCTCAGGAGGATTGCTACCAAAGCCTACATGATTTCCACCTTCTTCACACGTTTCTAATTTACCCGATTTTTACATACTACATCTATTACATCTTTTATAGCTTCACTCAGTGTAAACGACCCTTTTCTGTTAAGATGTAGACCATCCTTGCCAAGGCACGAGTAGTCCAGCTTCTTGTCTAGGTCCACATAAATAGCTCTTAGAGCATGGCATGCCCATCTAATATTTTCATTAACACTATTTATATACCTATCACCTAAGTCAAGCCTTCTCACTATACTGTTCACTACTAGTTTTGCATTTGAAAGCTTCTTCTTGGTCGCATGAATAAAATTGTACATGATGTGTGTTTGGAGGAATTTAGTAACAGTGATGTCAAAATTAATATAAAAATTATTTGTGGTTGGTTTATTGACACTCGTCACTTACTTTTTCATATATTTATGAGAGACTAGTTTCAAAGGCCCTGGCCTCCATTTTCAATCTCTTCCCAACTGGCAAATGTTGTTATCTGCTCTCTCTGTTGGTGGAACTATGAACTTTTTTGTCAAATTATCTGCTGGTGGGATTTCAAAGTTCATTACGCGATCCTTATTTTTCCAGATGAATATGTTCTCCCATGTTGTCAATCTATTTTGGTTTATCACTGCTTTTAATAATTTTGGATTTGGATCAATGTCATGGTTTTCATTCCAAAAATGAAATGCTACTGCTGACTTGTCTTCTTGTTTCAATCTGATGTTTCTAAAGTGTTCTTTGACTCTGGTTTTTAAATTTCTTTTTGTTTGACCTATGTAGCATTTTTCACAATTCTTGCAATTTATTTGGTATATTCCAGATTTGTTACCTGAAGGAATTTCATCTTTTGTTTTTGAATTTAGTAATTTTAAAATTGAGTATCTATTAGTAGGTGCCAAGATGATATTTTGTTCCTTGAATATCTTTTTAAATTTATTAAATGTTTTTGGATGATATGTGAATGAACTGAATATGCTGTTGCTTTCTTTTTCTTTAATAAATGTGGTTGTTTCCTTAATGGTTTTCTTTAGTTTAGATTTTCTAATTTTCTTCAACACCAAACTTTTGTTGTATCCGTTTTCTTCTGCTATGTGTATTATTGCTTTTTGTTCCTTGAAATATTCTTCTTTTTCCATGGGTATGTTGACTAGTCTGTGTGTAAGGCTGTTTATTATTGCATGTTTATGTGTAATTGGGTTGTGGCTATTATTTTTTATATAATTTTCTGAATGTGTTGGCTTCCTGTAAATTCCAAATTTTATTTTTGTATCATTCCTGATGATATTTACATCCAAGAAAGGTAGTTGTCCAAGCATTGACGAAAAGAACGGCTTATCAGTTTTGTTAAGTTTGTAGAATCTGAGTGTACCCATTTTTATCAAAATACAACTTTATATATGAGAATTTTATAAACGATATAGGCACGTACTCACACTGTGGTGGCCATGGATAATATTAAGTAGGCCTTGAACATTTTTATAAGTGCAATGCATACTTCATTTGTTAAAGTATTGTTATCTCCATGGCGCTATTATAGTTACAGTTAAATAAAAATGTGCTACACAAAAGTGATTAAAGTTGCTATTTCCGAATTGTGATGCAAATTCTCCTCAGCCAAAATGTTCTCCATTGCACAACACAGGGAAAGCTGACAACCCATCATTCTAAGGATTTCTTTGTGGTACAGGATTCTGTGAATCTGAAGATGTAACTGTAGCTGTTGTTGCAGCAGTCTGATGTACTATAAATGGCAGAAAATTTGTGAGAAGACCGATGCTGATCACTGTTTTCCAATTTGCTTAGCTATGCTATTGCTTTGGCAACCGAGAAGAAGTACTGCAGAATGTGGTTCTCATTTTTTAGCCGTGCAAATAAGGGCAGCGTCTGATGGTATATGGTGTGAAGCGTCCCACGCAATATACAGGAGGACTGATTCTTTGATAGGCATCCTTTGATGTGTTAGAGATCGCAAGAATCCTCTCAATAACCATTTTCAAAGGAGCATTTAGTTTGGTGTAGCTGACAAGCAGAACATTCTCGAACTCTTTTATTACTGTTGCGCTGTTTCCGTGCCAGATTTTTATAATTTCATTTACAAAGGCACTAACTCCACGGAACTTTGGTAATCACCCTATGATCCGAGAGCTGATGTGTGCTAAACTGTGTAACTTCCCATCAAGACGTCAGCAAAGCCAACGTCTGCAGCTTTTATTTCATACTCATCTTCGACCACCTGCACCGTTTGAACTCTTGGTTTACTACATTAATCTCTTTGGATAACTCGTTCAACAAGAGACAACATATTTTTCTGTATTGACTCATTTTAGTCGTCACTACAAAAGGAACTCTTGGGACAAGTCAAACTGAAAAATTCAATTGAGCTACCGTATATTCACATTCATTGCAACGTAATACAGTTTTTGAACACAAGACATGTCATTTGTAATACATACTCTCTCTTAAAGATAAACGATTAGAAATAACAAAATAATGAAGAGATCAAATTAAATATACAAGCTAGTCATAAATTGCTTAATGGTGTAGAATTTAAAAATAAATATAATATGCTAAAATCAGTAATAAGGCCTAGTTATTTTTACAGTGATACATAAATGGTATAAAATACATTATCATTTAGAAAGGCTTTTAAATGTGTTTTTAATGTATTTAAATTATTACAGGTTCTAATTGAAGCGGGAAGTACATTATAGAATCTGATTCCGGTATAACTAGGCATCTTTTCATATAAGTGCATTCTGTGTCCTGGAATAGCGAGATTATTTTTGCCCCTTGTAACATAGTTATGGATATCTGAGTTTGTTTTCATTGGAAACTTATGATTAACCAAGTGAAGAATAGATCTATAAATAAATAAGCGCGGTAGTGTGAGTTTCTTTGTTTGCCGAAAGCTATTTTTGCAAGAATCTGTATGTTTTAAATTCCCTATATATCTAAGAGCACGTTTTTGGAGTATGAATATCCTACTGAGGTTTGTTTTACTGTTGTTACCCCAAATTTCTATCCCATAGGATAAGGCCGAGCGGATAAGTGCAAAATATATAATTTTAGCTTTTGTACGTGGAATCTAATTTTTAAGAGTTCTCAAAACAAATAAGTTTTTGCTAATTTGTTGTGCCAGTTTGTCGATATGGCTATTATAAGTTAATGTCCTGTCTATATTTAATCCTAGTAAGTTTACATAATCTACATTTTTTATATTATTAGATATGGTTAAAATGGGGGGGGGGGGGGTTGACTATGTTCCTGTAACCAAAGATTATAATTTCACATTTCTTGGGGTTTACAGTTAAGTTTGAGTCGCTGAAATATTTATTAATGGAATTTACTGTAGCATTCATGTATTTTTCGAGTACATTTGCATATTTATCACTAATTATAATTGTTTTATCATCCGCATACCATGGACAACGTAACTAAAACCTTAGCCTATACATGGCTGGTGTGAAAGAGCAATTAATTTCCATCAATTAACTTAAATTCTTGAGACATTTTTATAAGTGCAATGCATACTCCATTTGTTATAGTATTGTTATCTCCATGTAACTATTGTCGTCACAGTTAAAGATATCTTGTGCTGTATAAAAGTTTATTAGAGAAGATATAGTGCGTGGTTTCACTAGTAAATAACCCCAACACACATTTGAAATGGCTTAAGACCTCTCATTTACCGCTTTGTGCTGAAAGTAATTCAAATATAGCATTTTGTAATAAAGTCTCAAAAATAGCCTTTGATATCCATATTCGACGAAACGGGGTTGAAATTTGTTGACATAAGTAGAAAAAAAACCCTAACCCCAGTTTTAAAAAAAGAAAAAAAATGGTGTCCGTAAAATAAGGTCTCCAATTTTATTTAATATAGTAAACATGTTTATTGTCAATAAATGTTACATTGATGGAAAGACGGAACTTACAGCTATTTTTCAACATAATCACCATTGCGATCGATGCACTTTTGCATGCGCTGTGGCAGTTTTTGTATACCCTTGTCATAGCACTCTCCCGCCAAGTTGCGCAGGTAGTGCTCAACCTCGTTTTTCAAATCATCGTCGGTCTGGAAATGTGTTCCACCCAGGCGTGACTTCAACTCAGGAAACAGATGATAATCGCTAGTTTTTTGTTTGTTTGTAATTTACGTCCTCCAACGTTAAGTCATTCGGACGGTGAATGAATTGGGTGAAATGGTGCTCAAATGAGTCCAGGATCCATGGAGCTTAGAGCTACCTGGCATTCGTCTTGAAGGATAAGGGAAAACCCCGAAAAAAACCGTATCCAGGTAACTCACCCTGACCGAGATTCGAACTCGGGACCTCTTGAATGTGAGACAGACAAGCTACTATCTACGCTACTGAGGCGGGCAATCGCTAGGTGCTAAGTCTGGACTGTATGGGGGGATGGGTGAGGATGTCCCATCCGAACTGGGCCAGGAGATCAGCCGTTGCATGCGCAGTATGGGGACGAGTGTTGTCGTGATGAAAAATCACTCCGTTCGTCAGCATTCCACTCCTTCGATTTTGAATGTCACGTCGCATTCTTTTTAAAGTCTCACAGTAGCTAGCGGCGTTTATTGTTGTGCCGGTAGGCATAAACTCGCACAACAATACACCTTTTGTGTCCCAGAAAACACTGGTCATCACTTTACCGGCAGAAACTGTCTGTTTGAACTTTCGCGGCTTCGGCGAATTTGAATGCCGCCACTGACGAGAACGTTCTTTAACTGCAGTGATAGCTTGCGTTACACATTTATTCTGTTCACCACCCTGCGTTTATTTTCATCTACTCTACGCGTTACTTCACCATAATTTAATTCATTACCGATATTTCATTTCGACGGCTCGGTTCTTCCACTCCTAGAGCGGCCTCCCTCAACGAAGACGTAGGCATGAAATGTGTAGTGTTTACGCCCGCTTTTACTACATACGGCACCGCAGGCGATGACAATGATGATACATGAGATGAAGATGGAGCACCAGTGGAATGAGATGGCGGGGGAAACCGGAGATCCCGGAGAAAACCCGCCCCAGCGCCGTGTTGTCCACCACAAATCTCACTTTGCGATCACCTGGGATCGAACCCGGGCCGCCTTGGTGAGAGCCAAGCGGTCTAACCACTGAGCCACGGCACGGCCTACGTAGGCATGTATCAAAGCTAAGCAAAATGTTTCTTTTAACTTATTTTGTGCGAATTATTAATATTAATGTGCATGGAGGTAGGTATAAAATGGTGTTTTTAGACTATTATTTGTATAATCCAATTTAGAAAACACTCTGTGTGATGTCTTAATTACTTACTCCGAAGGTGGGGTGCAACAATTTTGCACAAAATCAAAATATCTAGATCTTTTTTGTTATTCATCTTGTGGAAAACGTTACGTTACAACAATTTATAACCATATGTAAACCGATTACAGTGAGAAACAGTATAGTTCCGATCGCATGACAAGCAGAGAAAGCAGATACAGGTTGAGAAATATTAACATATTTACTTACGTTTCGATGTAATAACTCAGATATAGTAGTTTTATCAGTGCCTTACACTTAAGTTGCACAGACAGGCGGGAGAGAAGCGGGGGTGAGTGAGTGAGCAGGTGAGTGAGTGAGTGGGTGACTGAGTGAGTGAGTTGGTGGGTGAGAGACTGAGTGAGTGTGTGAGTGAGTGGGTGGGTGAGAGACTGGGTGAGTGTGTGAGTGAGTGTGTGGGTGAATGAGTGAGTGAGTGAGTGGGGTTTAAGCGCCCGTCGACAGCTTGGTCATTTGGGCCCAGAGAGAAAAGAGGTATTAGTATTAGTATTAGTTTATTTCAATCATGCAATATACACAGTCGGTGTTATTGAAGATCACGTCAGAAGCAATTATAATGGATAAGATACAAATAATTGCAATGATACAATTAGTGGTACTAGACACATCAATATTAATAAATGGTAATTAATAATTATGATAAAATAATAATGGTGATGATGATGGTGATGATGATTGATGATGATGATGATGATGATGATGATGATGATGATGATGATGATGATGATGATGATGATGATGATGATGATGATGATGATGATGATGACAGTGACAGTGATGCACACAAAACCAGGTGTAAGTTATACAGGGCATATTATTGAATACAAATAATTGTTGTGCATCACTGATAACAAAACAACCAGTTAACAAAGAAGAAATCTACAAAAGTACGATACTTCTAAATTTATGCAAGTTATAACCATTTCAGAACAAAAATGACACTTTAAATGTGTAGCATAACTACATCTTCGTTAATGTGTTTAAGACTAATTAGTACTGTTGTTTAAAAATTCCTGTGAATTGTAAAAACAGTGTGTTAGTAGATATTTCTTGAGTTCTTTCTTAAACAGTTTTATATCAGTTAATCCCTTTAGATCTGTTGGTAGTACATTAAAATATTTAGAACCTGCAGTAATTATATTTTTATTACCAAAGGTACCCCTGTATGAACTCAGAAAAAAGTAATTTTGTCTGCGAGTAAAATAAGTATGTACATCTTTGTTTAGTGGAGGGGATTTACTTGATGTTTTAACATACAAAATAGTGAAGAATACATATATACAATACAAAGGAAGTATTTTAATTTGCTCAAAGTATGGCCTGCAAGATTGCAATCTGCTAACCTTGGCCATAGCTCTTACAGCTCTTTTTTGGAGTAAGAAGATCTGCATGAAAGAAGTTTTAGGCAAAGTTCCCCATATCAATCCGTATTCTAAATACACCTTTCATTTTCAGTACCCTTTATCTTAAGATGATCATATATTTATATATTTATATATAATAAAAATAATATAGGCCCAAAAATCGAACCTTGTGGTACTCCATACTTGGTGGTACGTAATGTGGATATGTGACATTCTGTGGTTCTCTCCCTACCCAGTGATCTAATTTCGGTGAGTGATGGAGGTAGAAATGACATTCTGGTAGAGAGTAAATAAAAAGGGGAGTAGGAAGTAAAAGGGAGAGTAAGACTAAAAGGGAAGAAGAGATGAGAGGGAGGAAATTGGTACAGAAGAGATGAATCTGCACATTTAAACGTGTTATGGAAGTATTGCCGACCTGTGTGGGCACACGTATGCGTATCTCAGTTGAGGTGAGTTAGATACTTTTACTAATATTTAACTCTGGATTCATTTGAGCATCATTTAACTTATATCATTCATTTATCATACAGTATGGCCTACCAAGTTAAATAATGTAAAATAATAAAAAAGAGCAAACAGGCCAGTGGGTCCTGCTAGTACAGTGTACATGCAAGTGTTCAGTTCTGCATCTAGTTAACTCCATGTTTTTCGATTCTCATAAATAATTGCCTACATCACTAATTGCTACAGATGACAGGAAATTGATACATCATAAACAACTGCATGAGTCATCACATGATTTTATTTCATGTTTAGCTCAATTATAACAAGGACTTTTACATGGGAAACAAAACCTTCAACTGCAAAATTACAAAAAACTGGTTCTTGAATGAGTACATTTATAAAAAAAAGTGTTTACCATGTTCCGCAGTCACTCAGTTGAATTGGATATTCAATACCATGATCCAGAGTTCCCACACGTTGAAATGTCATGGACTACAATCAAACAAAGAATACAAAAAGGTGACAACACAAATAAGTCCATTTATGCAGCATCACACTCATTCTGTGTCTCCCCAAGATTGCAGTCACGCCATTACAATAAGTTAAACTTTTGCAAATCTAGGTGTAATAAAAGAGCGATCACCAGCTTAAAACGTCTAACAAATATACTCAACTAAGGCTATCTGCCACATACACAATTACTTATCTATATTAAAGGCAGAAAACCACTGCGACGTGACAAGTTACTGAAACAATGTTAATAATCCTTTATTCACCATTAAGCTTATATGAAGCAATAGGTTTCGTCAGTTATAAAAAGTATTTACAATGTATTTACAAGTACAGAAGGTTTACAAATTAATGCATATAAAATTCTAGGTGAAATCAGATTATTTGCATGGCTTAAGCTAGTAATTATCATAAGTTAACTTTACTATAGTAATAATAAAATTAAACAATTAGGTACCTACTATTATAATTTACAATAGTTTTACATAAATTCACTAGCATGTATGTTATATTCTAAATATTCTTGTACAGTATAAAATGCTTTTTGTTTAAACCAGTTTTTTAATACTATAACAAATCTGTTTTGTGGCAGTTCTTTTATTTCCAGAGGAAGATTATTGAATAAACTGAAGAAAAAGAATTTGGTGTTACATTCACATACCTTTCTCGAACAGTTCTTCAAAGAAATATTCTTACAAAAGCTATTCTTCTATATGTTTTGTGTTAATCTAGATAAACGTTTTATTGCGTATGTTCTTAAGGATACAATAAAATAGCAGAATATGGTAAATGTAAGTAATAGTCAAATCTTTTAAGAGCTGGCTACTGTGTGATGGCTTGCACATTTAATTCTCTTTATATGGCCAGGACATAGCAACAACTTTCCATTTAAGAAATGTATATTTCAAAATTCAAGCGAATAAAAGAATAACAAGGAATATCTTGAAAATAATGATCTGCACTAAAGATTTATTTAATATAAATTGTGGGTTTTAGTGACATCTACATTTTTTGGCATAGTAAGACTTTCCTAATAAACAGAAAGTCCGAGGCGTATCCTGCATCATGATGCAATAATATATATCTTAAACACACGACATTTTAATTAAATTTGTTGCCGTCATTTTTTACAAAATAAAAGGTTGCAAAAATATTATCATTTAGAGATATTTTGTATTAGGAGGCTTTACTTAAAAAATCTTCTTGTAGCATGCTTAGAAAATGCTAAACTTAAACTCCAAGTTTGGTATTTCACCGACTTTTCTTCTTTCTGATATACGTCTCTCTCTTTCTCTCTCTCTCTCTCTCTCTCTCTCTCTCTCTCTCTCTCTCTCTCTCTCTCTCTCTCTCTCACACACACACACACACAAGTGTGCGACCTTTTAATCGTGCACACAGCTTGTTCAGTTTGAGTAGATTTTTAAAAATTGGGATACTCTCAACTTGCACCTCAGTGATGTTCAGTTTAAGAAATTTATTACACACATCACTGAATAATACAGTGAATAAATTTAAAAATTCAGGAATTTACTAGATTGATTGGCAAGATTGTGATGGTACCTCTCTATATTGGTAGAACCAAAAGAAATTTAAAAAAGTGATTGTGTAAATATAAAAAAATATCAAATTAAAACAATACACAGTTGCTAATTGCTTTCAGACATCAATTATATTGTTGGCCAAAAATAGAATTATTGAAGTTTATTCAATTGAAATCACTGCTGAATAGCAGGAGAGAGAAAAATTACTTACAATGATCTGAACAGAATGGTGAACTTTGAAATTCCGCCATATGATATCATGATCAAATATAGCCAATCAGCTCATGAGATACAAGAGATACCATGGGATACCACATCACCACAAAGGGCAGTGGTATCAACTCAGAAGGCTAAGAAATGCAAGTTTCAGTACACTACCTGGATTATAGCCGACTTTCCCTTTAGTACTTCTAAATGTAACCAGATCACCCAATTCTGTAGCCAACAGTTGGCTGAAGACATTTTTCCGAAAACTTTATAACATGAAAATCTACAAGAACCGATGAATGTTATTACTTCCTGTTCAATGCAAAGAAACCCATAATGAATGAGAATTACTCAGTGAACGTAAATAAGCACCCTATTTTAGTAAGAAATATCAGATAATATAAATAACTGTGAAAGTATTAAGAATCAGAATGATTTTAAACTGCCATAATATTAATAAATAGCTATATTATAATAATTATATAAGAAATATATAGTAATTGACTGGTTGAATAACGTCAGGAAGTTAACAATGAATATTATTGTACAAGGGAAAGCAACAGGCTTTCTGGCAGATGTGCTTTGAATGTAGAAGGTGCAAAAAATATAATAAAACAAAGGAGATGAAGCAATAAAATAATATTGTGTGAAACTTCATCTTCAAAAGAGGTTGAGATGAAAGGAATATATCACGAGTAATAAGTGAAACGATTGTAAAATTAGTTCTGCATATAATTAATTTATTCCTCTACTTGAATAATTCCATTTGAGTTGATATATTTACATAACATGCAGAAGTATCTGAGCTTTTACTAATCATGAGGAAAATAATTCCTCTCATGCATAATTATTCAGTATACCTGCTAAGTTAAATAATGATTCATAATCAAGAAATTTTAAAGTAACTGCATTACAAATCTGCCACTGATTTCATAAGCTGAAATTGGCCCCTTTATCGTACAGCACTGGATGACATCCAGGCCATTCAATTTCGACCGATCTGAAAGATTCAACTTCAAAAATATGCCGTTACTTTTAATTCCAGAGATTCACTTTCTGGAGTGCAAAACCCAGCCTGGAGCTCAGTTCAGTTGCTAGTTATGAATTGATCAGTCAGTATTGGAGTTTTTTTTAATTATTTGGTTGGAGCAGTTATGCAGTTAAAGGTGAGTATTGATCTGTGAGCAATGAACACTGAGAATTTTGTGCAGCACAAGTTGATGTGTATAATGCAGATGTAACAGGACATTAGACTGATGTGCTTATTCAGTGTATTTGTAGGAAGTAAAAGGGATTGTTAGTTAGCATTGGACTAACAATTCTAGAGACAAATAAATTGAGTTTAGTGCAACTTCACGTTGCCATTTTTATCACAATACATGTCATTTTACAGCTAATAGTGCAAAGTGTGGAAATACTTATGATTTCTTTTATAAAAACTTCACACATTTTTGCTAATTATTCTCCAGATATGACATTTATTTAATTGAATTTCAAGAAATTCATACTCATTACTGCCTCAATTTATTGAAAATGGAACCAAAGGAAGTGAAAATTCAAACATAGTTCCGATCCCAACATACAGTTGACATTAGCAACAAAGAGCAGATTAGCTACTCCAACTCTTCCTGGATTGAACACTATAGAAGCTATATTTCAATTGTCTGTGTATTGTGATAGCACTAATATTATGTGGAGCATTTTATACTGTACTGCTTGTTCTTGGTTTCAGTGAACAGATTTAATATAATCCTCCGAATTGTATCACAATATTTTTACTCTGTTAGAAGAAAAAAGTAGTCAATAACACCTTTGTATATTAACTTTAAAGAGAGTCGATTAAAGACACTAAACAACACTTACTTTTAAATTTTTCCGGAACATGTTTCTGAGGCTTTGCCTCTATCATCAGCCGACTCTCGAATAGTTCTCGTTGGTGTAGCTGATGATATTTTGTCACAGGTCTCCTCTGGTGGCGGTTCAAGGAACTTGCTGAACAAATCTTTCTGGGGGATGTCGAAATTGAATACTTTGTTCCTATTTTTTGAAATGAAGATTTGTTTCCATGTGGATAGTTCTTGTTTTCCTGATGTATGTTTTAGTAGTTTTGGTTCTGGATTTATGTTGTGGTTTTTTTTCTCCAAAAATGCGTGGCAACTGCTGATTTTTGTAATTGTTTGTATTTTATGTTTCTAAAGTGTTCCTTTGCTCTTGTTTCTAAATTTCTTTTTGTTTTTCCAATATAAATTTGACTACAGTCATTGCATTCAATTTGATATATACCAGATTTTTTGTTAGATGGAATGGCATCTTTGATGTTTGAGCAAATTAGGTTTTTTTAAGGAGAAATGGTTGACTGGTGCTAGTTGAATGTTTTGTTTTTTGAAGACTTTTTTGAATTTATCATAGGCCCATGGATGGTAAGTGTATTTTTTGAAAATCATATTAGTTTCTGTAGCTGAGAGGGTTGTGGTTTCCTTTAGTAGCTTCTTCTTTTTTGCTAAGCTCACTTTTTTGTCCACTAATGATTTGGGAAAGTTATTTTTTTGTGCTATTTCAATTATTTTGTTGTATTCTGTTTTTTATTCTTCTGCTGTGAGAGGGATGTTTACCAGTCTGTGTGCTAAACTATTGAAGATTGCCTGTTTGTGGGATCTTGGGTTGTAGCCATTAGCTTTTATGTAGTTGTCTGTCTGTGTTGGTTTTCTGTAAATGCCAAAGTTTAGTCTGTTTTTATTCCTCATTATTTTTAGATCCAAAAATGGTAAATGCTCATCTTTTTCTATTTCTACAGTGAATTTGGTGCTTTTTTCTTGGATATTTAAAAGTTTTAGTGCATCACTGATGTGTTTTTTTGGTACTATTGCAAAGATGTCATCTACATATCGTTGCCAGAGTTTGAACATCCAAGGGAAACCTTTGTTGATCCTTATTTCTAATGCACTCATGTACAGATCGGCCAGGAAGGGTGATAGGGGGTTGCCCATTGCTAAACCTGAAGTTTGGTGAAAATATTTTGTTTGAAACTGGAAGAAATTTTGTTCTATGCATAATTTGGTTAGTTCGATGTAGTCTGAAATTTCAGGTGATGCCATTCCAAGTGATTTGAGCCATTTTTCTATCAACGGTGGGAGTTGATTAACTGGTATGCTGGGAAACAGTGATTTAACATCAAACGA
This sequence comes from Mantis religiosa, assembly GCA_030765055.1. NCBI lineage: Eukaryota > Metazoa > Arthropoda > Insecta > Mantodea > Mantidae > Mantis > Mantis religiosa. Next base: position 284,525,673 of record CM060948.1, on the reverse strand, counting down.
GACTAGTGTGTCCTGTTCTTTTAGTTCAGTATCCTTAATGTGTTCTATAAGTTCATAGGTGTTTTTGATGCTTAGGCTGTCGAATTTTGGAAATGAGTTGAATTTGTTTGTTAGCCACTTTGCAAGTTTGTATGTTGGTGAATTTATACTGCTAACTACAGGTATTTGTATATGTTAACTAAACTTCCAGTATATACATATCTATGAGGGTTGGCTGATAAGTCCTGATCCTTACATCGAGATGGCCCCACTGTCATGGTTTGATGGATAGCATCATGTAGTTTAACTCTAGACTAGCTTGTATCCATAGTTACAGGTCAATAACTTCTTTAGTTTTTAAACGACAGCATTTTAAACAAGGCAAGTGTAGAGATTTCACGAAAATGGAGGATTTGGAACAACTAGCAGGGATTACATACTTCCATTTGAAAGGTTTAACACCTAAAGAAATCAAGGAGGAAATGGACAGTACATTGAAACATTCTGCTCCTTCATATACAGCGATTAAAAGGTGGGTTGTAGAGTTTAAAATGGGACGTACGTGCACTAGTGATGAGTCTCACTCTGGATGCCCTGTGGAAGTCACAACTCCAGAGATCATTGAAAAAATTCATCTTTTGGTACTGGAAGACTACAGATTAAAGTTGTTTTAGATAGAAGAGGCTGTAAACATATCAAAAGAACGAGCAGATAATATTTTAAGTAATGTTTTAGGCTTCCACAAGGTCTGTGCAAGATGGGTGCCACTTATATTGACACCTGATCATAAGTTGCAAAGAAAAAGTGTTTCTGTGAAGAATTTGGAGCTATACCATAAAAATCCCAGTGAATGTTTGAGATGGCTTATAACTATGGATGAAACTTGGGTACCACACTACACTCCAGAAAGTAAATTACAGTCAAAACAGTGGAATGCACCAGGTGAACCAACTCCAAAATAGCCAACGTCAATTTTGACAGCTAACAAGGTTATAGTGAGTGTTTTCTGGGATGCACAGGGAATTACTTTTATTAATTACTTGGAAAAGGGTAAAAGTATCACTGGTGACTACTACGCAATCTTACTGCAACATTTGAGTGATGAGGTAAGAAGAAAAAGATGTCATTTGGCAAAGAAAAAGTCTTGTTTCTTCATGACAATGCTCTGGCTCATCGTTCAGGCATTGCAATGGGAAAAATGTGTGAATTAAAGCTTGAATTGCTTAAAATCCATCCTATTTGCAAAATACAGCATCCAGTGATTAGCACCTATTCCTGAACCTGAAAAAATTTCTTGGAGGACGAAGATTTCACAGCAACAATGAGGTCATTGATGCGGTAAACAGCTATTTTGAGGACCATGATAAATCCCACTACAGGGATAGTTTCATTAAATTAGAACACCAATATGACAAATTTAAATGTATTAGTCTTTCTGGAGATTATGTTGAGTGATAAAAAAAACGATCTTTTTTTGTGAGGCCCGGAATTTATCAGCTGACCTTCATATATATACACACATTTGATAAAAAGGTAATTTTAATATTCACATATAACCTTAAAAAAAATGCAGCCAAAGGTGATAACTGTTCTTCACATAACTAAACTCATAATTTATAGAGATACAGAAATGACAAATCCAATGATTCTGCAATCTTATTGTTGCACAACCTGATAATAGAAAAATATTTACTGCATCCCATCTTACATTTAGTTACCATTTTATTTGATTTACTTTCTGCATATGAAGTAACTTTTTGTCCTGGTGGTAATATTTGAAATATATCATGATTAATTAGTATTCAATGACATTTCCCCTTAATTAATAATGTATTGGAGAACTCACAGCATTTTTTTTTCATGGTAATTGCTAATGGGTATGTGTAGTCCTGCTGGAGTTGGCAGGGGATCATACCCCAAACTAGATATCCTCCCACAAATCTCATTTCCTTACTTTTGAAGACACTGGGAAGACTGGTGGAGGGATATATCAGAGAGTGGTTGCTGATCATTCAGCCTCTGCTCAGAAATTAATAAACTTAACAATTAGACAAGTCCACTGAAACAGTGCATTTTCATCTCAATGTTAGACTAGAGAAGGTCTGAATTGATAGTTTGCTATGAATGTTTTCACCAACAAAGTTGCTTTAAATGTACTTCTATTACCTCTGGCAGGGACAGTCTAATGAGAGTAAAAGTGAGTGAAATATATATATATTGGATAAGTGGCACTCTTAGGGTCATTAGGTCATCAGGCTGTTTGCTCTGAATAACAATGTGTTAAGAGTGAACATAGTTAAAGGGTGGTCTAAGAGAGGAATACTATCACTAAATATTTGATACTTAATGGTAAATATCTACGAGTATTTAATATGCTCAATGATGGAGTAACATTTGCACAAAGTTATACTAATGACATTTGGTTGGTCGTGGCCAAGAACTTTCCCAGTACTGTCTGCCCACCACAAGAAGGTAAGAGAGGAATGAAGGAGCTTGAACTATTTATCCGCTCTGTTAGTGGATCTGTTTATTATGAAATGAGTGTATGAGAGTGCATATGAGTCACCTATGCTGCCAGATCTAATGTTTGTTGCAGTAACTGCAGTGATAGGTATTATGCATGGTTGAGATATGTGACAAAATTATGTATTTTAGATGAACCTAGCATTCATATATATCCCTAAGGTGAGCATAAACACAGCAAAAGTGATGTTACACAATTCTCTGACTAGCCTACTTGTATTGGGTAAACAGTACTGTTTGTGAACTTATTGTAGGTACCAGGCTTATCAGTTAATTTTGATAAAACCAAACTTGTAGTGCTTACAATCAAAAAGAGGCCTTATGTTTTCTGTGAGCCTTATTTCTTTGAGAGGAAGCTAAGCTATTCTCATGCAGCCAAATATTTGGGAGCTATCCCTTCATCGTGTGCTGAAGTGGATTAAGCATGTTGAACACAAGTTTACAAAGACCCAGAGGTCACTTTGAGAATGTGGAACTATCGTATAAGCTATTGGCATAAGATCACAGATGATCAATCAGCTATGTATTGTATCTTTGTCATCAGACCCTCACTTATGTAGGCCTCCTTGGTATTTTGGCCTGGTATTAAGAATGGCACCATAACCAGCAGGCTCAACTGTCTTCAAAGGTTGGCATGTATGAACACTGTGGGAGCATATGAACTACTCTGCTCTATCCATGAAGATGCTTCTTTCGCTCCTTCACTAGTAGCTGTATGTGTAAGAAGTGCCAAATGCACAGACACAATGCATCTGAATGTTAGGGTATCTGCAACCTGCATACACATCAATGCCACTATAATATTCTGACAAGATTAATTTGATTTGATTTATTGATTCATCCATTAAAACATGTACATGTTATAGGACACGTTAAATTAAAAACTAAGTACAATATTTACAATTAAGGTAGCTAACTAAATATTTACAAATTTAAAAATTCATCCACACTGTAGAAGCTATTGGCTCTAAGGAAGTTTAATAACAATTTCTTAAATTGATGTGATTCAATCCTTTTTATAGATTCAGGTAGCTTATTGTAAAGACGTAAGCCAGCATATGTGAAACTATTTTCATACATCTTTGTTTTGTGTGACTTCACAAATAAATTATTCTTTGTTCTAGTGTTGTGTATATGAATTTCAGAATTTGTTTTGAATAAACTTAGGCTTGCTTTCATATGTACATGAGTTTCATATATGTATATACTTGGCAGTGGTAAGATACCTAATTTACTGAAGTATGGCTTACAACTAGTTGTGCTTGAGAGATCTGCTATGATTCTAATTATTTTCTTTTGGCATCTGAATACTTTTATACTGTCTTTAGAATTTTCCCAAAAAATTATACCATACGCCAACAAACTGGCATGTCACCCTGTTTCAAAGATTACTAGAGTCCTTATGATGCCGTATGTTAATTTTGATAGCAGATTTAAAGTAACCTTACCTACCAGGGAAGACTGTACCTAGAAGGGGCTGTCACCTGCAGATTGCTTCCTAACAGAGTTGAATTTTGACACTGTGATGGAGTCTGGGGACCTCCTACTTTCCTCCCTTGGTTTATATACTACAAAATACTAGACAGAAGTATCTGTGACATATTGGCCTACTTTAAATAAATACTAGACTATCTCACTGGAATGCGAGCCAATTTTATTATTTACTCTAAAAGCAGGCTGCAATACATATACTTTAAGCACTAAGAATAACAATAGCTTTTACCAGAGGATGCTGCATAGTCTTTATGACTGAGGTCTGGTAACACAACAGTGGATACCTGTGCACTTGGGCATTAAGGGGGATGAAATAGGAGATACAATGACAAAGAAAAGAGCTGAAGTCCCTATAGTGGGACCAGAACTCTTCTTTGAGCTTATTCTCCAGAGAGTTGGCAGTAAAATGGATGTGCTGCTAAGATTTGGTGAAATGTTCAAAGCAAACAAGGGGTAGGCAACCCAGGGAGCTATTTCACAGACCTTGCTCCAGACATCAAAAGGTTCTGAGATAACCCTGACGAAGGCCACAGAGTTAAGATGGCTTAAAGCTTGGAGAAGGAAAACATCACTTGGCTGCAATCCTGAGAAACCATTCTAATAAAAGGATTCTATCTCTTAGTCATGTGTGAATGTGACAAGCTGTTAGCTCTTTAACAAGCATATTGCCTTTTCAAGTATCATTCAAGACCCAAAGTATGGAAAGGGATATGAGATGTAACTAATTGCTAGACATGTAACTTATACTATGTTTTTGGGCACTAAGGATATTAAAAAGCTGACAGCAGGAACTTACTCTCCATTTTAGGAAAAGTGGATCTAGATTACAATGGTACATGAGGCAAAACGAACCTTTATTATCTAAGTGGAGGGGTTATTCTATTTGGGCCCACTATTATTCCATTGTAAAACCAAATTAAAATACATTTGATACACAAGAAAAGTGTGTACCTTGTAGATGTGACAATGTTGTTAAAAGAGCTGTTTGTATGCATTACAAATAAATTTTACAAATGGTAAATAAGGAGATCAGATAGATAGAGTCAACATGAAAAATTCAATGCCATGGCCAGGATTTGAACCACGGATCTCCTGGTTTCTGTCCAGTCGCTCTTAACCTTTGAGCTACCATGGGCAACGTGCCGTCCTGACATTAAATTCTCCATTTGATTCATATATTTCCCCGGTAGACCACTAGGGGCTCTCACATCCGAGATACACAGTTTGTGGCGGCCTACTATCGTAAGTACTTAAGTCCCAGGCTTCATATTTAATTTTTCATGTTGATTCTATCTATTAAAAACCTTAGCCTATATAAGACTAGTGTGGAGAAACGATTAATTTCCATCAATTAACTAAAATAATAAGAGTTAAATGATGAAGCCTGGGACTTAAGCACTTAGGATAGTCAGTCACCACAAACCGTGTATCTCGGATGCGAGAGCCCCTAGTTGTCTACCGGGGAAATATATGATTAAAATGGAGAATTTAATGTCAGGACGGCATGTTGGCCATGGTAGCTCAAAGGTTAAGAGCAACTGGACGGAAATCTGGAGATCCATGATTTAAATCCCGACCATGGCATTGAATTTTTTCATGTTGACTCTATCTATTAAAAACCTTAGCCTATATATGGCTAGTGTGGAGAAATGATTAATTTCCATCAATTAACTAAAAAAAAAAAAAAAAAGGAGATCAGAGTTACCTCATTTCAGCAGATTCCCTTTTAAACTCTTTTTAAGAATAAATAAGATTTAAAACATGTGGATTCATAAAGTATGGCATATATACTTTTGTTACTCTTTTGTATTTATTATTGGGTATATTTTAGCCTTGCAACAAAAGACAAAGGAAGATGTAATAGACAACAGTGCTAAGATGTTGAATCCAACATTATGTAATAAGATTCTGAAATAGAAGTGACAGCTTCTCTAACTATCTCTAAGTAACTCACCAAGTTTTATTCATGGTGGCACACTGGTCACATTTTATATGTTCTGGGTAGGATGCACTTTAAAAATTTAGTTTTTAATAGCTTTTAATGCCTGTTTTTGCCATATACAGCACCACAGGTTCAAAACCCTACTGATACATGAATTGAAATGATAATGGGAAAGAAATATACCAAATTTAAGTAAAGGTACCTCTGGAGAATTTACTGAATTTGTGAAATATGTGAAATGAAGAAAACCTGGGAAAAAACTTAAGTCAGAGGAAGCAGTCTTAGCAGAATTTGAACTATGAGACCATTGTTTATGAATCCATGCCTTACAGTCTCAGCCATTCATGTTGATTTCTATTTTATGACATGAAGAGTTTTGGCTAGTCAGGAATAATGAAACGCAGAGGTAAAAAGTATAGTTTATAGTTGTGTGAAGTAATTTTTAAAGAATACTTAAGCTACTAGCTACTGAAAAATGAAGCAGAGAACTGTTGCTTATTTGCAAGGTGAAGAGAAGAACTTTCTTTTACTCCTATAGGGTCATTATATTATAAGATAGCCCATTCACAGGCTCTCTGCGCTGTGGAAAGAATGCAAAGAGTCAATGGGAAAATGCTGTTATAGGCACACTAAAATCCCTAACTTATAGTAGGAGCTAGAAATAGCTTTCTGCTCTCAAACAAGCAGCATATCTCATCAAAATAACCCTTACATAGTGGGTCCTACACACGGCTATTGTGAAAGAACAATTAATGTCCATTAATTGTACCTAATAGTGGTCCAAACTATAAAGCCCGGGTCTTAAAGTACTTACAGCATATAAGTCGTCATTAAGCTAGTTGTCTCATGTGTTTATGAGAACTCCTAGTGGTTTATCGGTAAAAACATGAGTCAGTTGGAAAATTTAATATTATGTTGGCACGTTGGCCATAGTAGCTCAATGGTTTAGAGCGGCTGGACAGAAACCAGAAGTTCCGTGGTTCAAATCCTGGCTATGGCATTGAATTTTTCAGTCTGGCTCTACCCTTTCACAATTTTGTTCGTTTGCCTAAACTCAGCAGCAGGAATTTGTGATTACTAGCACAGTGTTATAGCATAAGTTTCCTTAGTATACTAGGATTAGAATGATACTGCCTTTCTAGGAACCCCATAAATAAAAATTGTAACTCATCAGGTGAGGGAACAATGGGACTACATATCAGCACTTACAGTTCTGTCAGGAAATACCTCTTTTTTTTTTTCATTTAATAATTCAGCAGCCTTACATGCTGTTGGAGAATCTTGTCAGAATATGCTATATGATTTTTCTTCTACCAAGTGACTGTAAAATACTATTACAGTAACTCTCCAACATTGTTCTGTTGCTTCATTAGAGAAAATGGTCTTATTATTTTTCTAAAACCAATTTCAAGCAGTTTTTTTAAACCGACCTTCCCGTAAAATGCCTCTTATCTAACTTGGAACCCAAAGCATAACATTTATTGACAATTATAGAATAGTTTTTCTTCCAAGTTTCACAGAGTTGAAAACCTTTCAACATACTGCATGAGCACATAATGAGCACATTTATGTTTAAAATAAACATTCCAAATAAACATGCAATCTTCCACACAGATAGTGACACACCATGCTTACTGTAGTGAGTCTCCTGACCACATATTAAGAGTGCCAATGCACTTTAGAGCAAGAACTGGCAGTTGAAAATCGTACTAGATGGCAAAAAACTGACATGTCCTATAACATATGTATTATGTTCCAAAGGATGAAATAAATACAAATACAAAGGAAAAATGAAGGAGAGAAAGGTTGCAAGAGTCTTACTTTAGATCAAAAGATTGCCAACATTAGGATAGTTTACCTCAACTCATATAACACCCAAGAAATTACAGAATCGGTACACAGGAGCAAATAATTACATGTATGAGATTAAATTTAATTTAAAGCAAGTAATTCAAGTGACACCTAGATCTTGTCAATGAAATGTGACTTTAGAAATCTGTTCTAGTGTTTCTTTTTATCCGTGTGCTAATGTTTAAACTTTATTGATACTTACCCCCCATCTATACATATTTGAAATACCTATACATATTTTATCTACCAGACTAATTGCTGTGAAGCTGAATTGTAAGGCAAACTTTTTTTTTTTTGTTCCATTTATACCCCGCCTTTAACTACTAAGGTCATATTGGCGGCCGTTTTCCTTTGGAACATACCGAAGGTGTTAACTCGTTATCTATTGGTTTTTAATCATTACATCACGCACACATTCACACTCTCATTCATACTTCCAGACTCTGTGGAAGATGGGGAATTATCTTGGACGGAGAAAAATCCCCACCCCCACCGCCGGGAATCGAACCCGGGACCCCTAGCACGGTAGTAAGGCAAACTTATTTATGAGTTTACATAATACACATATTGAGCCTTTATCACTTTAATTTCTCTTTCTACATCAGAACTAGTGTAATAAACATCTGAATTTGTGCATAAAAATGTGAAAAACACTTCACTGCATTTTCCCAGAAAATATTTATAAATGTGTATGAAACTTTATTAATGTTCTATCTGGACTAAACCCTTCCCTTGTTATGTAAATGTTATAGTATTTTATGTGATTTTGGTTGGAAAGTTTAGAAAGAAGGCCCAGCCTTTAAAAATTCAAGTTATAGCCAGAATTCAAATCACAGATCATGTCCTTTTGCATTAGTTTTATTACCAGCTGAGCTAGCATGTCCACTCAAATGTAATTTCAAACTTCAGGGGCATAAACAAAAATATCTGAGGTTGCTGTCCAAACCCTGAAGTGAATTTTCCCATTGTATCTCACCTCTGAATTCCTGCTTATGAGTTTTAGGAGTGAATGAATTACTGCAGTAACAAAATTAGAAACATAAGTAAAAAAATTTATTAAAACAGGCCATTTTTATCAAACCTGTCTGACCAGGTTTTACTGGAGTACAATTTTATAGTCTAACTACCATTTTAATGGATATTCCCATTTGAGTTGGACTGTTTTTAAAGTTAGACTGTGTTTTAGATTAATACATGATATAATTAATAGATGACATTTAAGTTCACATGATCTTTATGTTTCTCATTGAAAATAAGGATCAACTTATGACAGCTAAGCAAAGAAATAAGGTTTGAATAAGTTTCTTATCGAATTCATTTCTGAATTATTAAGGAATCCCTTCAATCAATACCTCTGAGAGAGATCACATACATCTAAAAGCATGCATAAAAACAATTCTGTTTCCCAAATTCTGTTCCCTATATTTGTAATAGCAAAGCTACTCCTGCTAATGTCCATTTTGCTGGTTTGTCCTTGGTCTTCAAATTGAAAGTCCAAACATATGTGGGGCCTCTAGTTCTGGTTTGTATACTGGACACTCATACATGTTACGCAGATCCTGCTTATCTTGTGTAATAGCCTGCAAGTAACAGTAATACAATAATGTAACAGTAATCATTTCTACAGTTAATTAAGTTACACTTAATATGTGTTAAGATTAAATTATATAAGTCTTACTCTAATGTTTACCACCGGCATATTTGGAAAGAGTTCTTTGAGCCTAGATTCAGCAATGAATCTACTGTTTATGTCCCAATGTGCCCCCTCCATGAAAAGTCCATGAACATAAGTACCTTCTCATGCGGGAGTGCTGTTATAAAATAATTTCAAATGTTTTATTTTGAGAATTAGATTTCCAACAGAAACAATTACTGTATTTTATCGCGTAATTCCAACCCCGGTTTTCTTTCTCGAAAAATTTGCTTGAGAACACTGGGGAGAGAATTATGCAAGTGGTGCTTCTAGAAATTCAGAAAGGAAGGAAAACCATGTAGTATTACATAAAAGTTATAGGTATATATTAATTTGTGAATTAACTGTATGCATACCACGGTTTCATTGACCATCATTGCGAACGATGGTTCGCGAAACATGTCCTCAATATAGGTTCATAAGTGAAGCTGATGTGTAATAAATACGACTCATCTATAATTTAATAATTAGTTCGCTTCACTGTGGTGTTCCAATACAGTTAAATTTCGATATAATGTAAGTATTGTTTCCTTGTTTCTTTTCTCTGACTATTCTGCGGTCTCACTTTCATCACTATCATCACCATTTTCACTATCATCACCATTTTCATTTATATCTGGTTCACATAACACATCATCTTAATTTTCACTATTCCACAACATGTCGTCCTCAGAACCATCAATGCCACAAGAAATTCCAGTTTTTTTAAAACTCTTCTTAACAGTATCGACACTAATTTTTTCCACGCACAGATTATCTACTTGCACAACCTCGGTATTGATGGCTTCCTTATCTTACCTTCTGGAGTCAGCTGATGAGATCCCGCCATCATCCATTCTGAATACAGGCATCGAAGATATTCTTCAAAGGGTTTGTTGACACTAACGGCTAAAGGTTGAAGAATGGATGTTAAACCTCTGGGGATGATGACAGGATAGGACTTCATCCATTTCATTTCATTTTCTCCTTTAAAGCCTCCACCAGGTGACCTTGGAAACTGTCTAGGACAAGAAGGGACTTCTTTTGTAACAATGCCCATGGTCGTCTCCCCCAAACTTTCTCCAACCAATCCAGCATCAAATCTGCTGTCATCCAGCCCTTTTCTTATACTCCCAAGTGAATTCCATGTGGGGTAGTCTCCTTGGTAAGCTCTTCCTTTTAAAGATGGCTTAAGGTGGAAGCTTATTGCCAACTGCTGTAATGCACAATATCACTGTGCATCTTAGTTTCTCCGCTCCAGTTGTCTTCACAGGCACACTTTTTGAGTCAATTAGAGCAATGGTGGTGTTATGCGGCATATAAAAGAACACTGGTGTCTAGTCAGCATTACCAATCTGAGAGAGCAAATAGTCATATTGCTGTTGCACTTGTATTACGTAACGATGGAACTTGAGTAGCCTATTTGTGTAGTCTCGAGGTAAACACTGACACAAAGATATTCTCCATAGACTGAGATTTTGCCCTCTCAAAACGAATCACCCAACCAATGCTTGCTCTCAAGTCCTTTCTGTCAATGTTGAGCATGGCAGCTATCTTGCGAGATTTGTTCTGAATCATTTCGTAAGAGACAGCACAACAATCATCCCGAAGTTCATTGGCATAACCAACTACACCATTATCAATTTCAGGATATTTTCCGGTTTTAGGTCCACAGAGAGATTTGGAGCTTGTCTTTGCAGCCTTGAGTTCATTTTTTTGTCTCCACCAATACTGTATTGAATTAGGATCTATGGAGAAATGTCTTCCTGCAGCTTTCATTCCGTTTGCATCGGCATAAGATAATACATTTAATTTAAGTTTTGCCATGTAGTTTGAATATTTCGACATTATGACGACTTGTAACAAAGTGACTTAGAAACACGTCTACAACTTTATATTTAAATTTTATGATATGCTATGACAATGGCAATAGAGTATTGTTGTGGCAAGCACTGCATCCATTGTTGTCCATAACAAGCATCACTGCGTCAATTGTTGTCCATTATGTAGTCATTAGAAGGCCGCTTCAATAGGTACGAACCAGGAGAGGGAATTATCCGATGTTTGATAGGTAAATAATTTTTAGTGATGAAAAATCATGGGGGGGGGGGGGAATATGTGAGGGGGTGCTTATGTGATAAAATATGGCAAAGAGTTCAATTGCACATATGGCACAAGAATTTGGAGTGAAATGTGATACCAGATGGACAAAATATAATGTTGAATAATCTAAATGTACCACATGCTATAACAGGAGAAGGTGCAATATTTGAACTAGGTGTGGTTAGTTTTAAAGAGGTTTAGTATTAGTAGACATAATAAAGTATTGGTTCGGGTAAAATCACTGGACAGAAGGGAAAATTATGCTAAATGTACTGCTAAACTTCTTGACCAATCACAAATTACAATTTTGTTCTGAAAATTTTTAATCCAAGATTTCCTTTCACTAGAACCTTTGAACCTATTTGGGAGTGATTAATAATAAAAGATGAGTAGAGGCAGATGTGTTAACAAATGTTAAACCACTAAAACAAAGGATAGTTGTAACTAGGCAAGTGAAGGGCAAGAGGTTTGATAGGTTACACTTATAAGAGAATATAGAATAGAATAGAATCTTTATTGTCACATAACGTTTACATTGTCAGCCTAGCTGGTAAACTGGTGAGTCGTCAAGTTATACATAAAAGAAATTTAAAAGAAAGAAAAAGAAAAACTAATTCTAATGTATATGTACATAAATTATCAATTACAAGTAATAATAATAAATAATAATATTAAATAATAATAAATAACAAATAATATATAAATAAATAATTATCAATTACAAGTAGTTATGATATTGTGTCATCCATGAATTCCTGTATGTGGTATAAAAGCCATCGACTTGTGCGGATGGAGGCAAAGTCTCTGAAACATGTTCCGGAAAAATTTAAAAGTGTTGTTTAGTGTCATTAATCGACTCCCTTTAAATTTAATTTATTATAACAACACTGTTTTCAACACTTCCAAGAAAGGAATTACAGATAATAACTTACAGGGAATCATGATCCAGGTTGGTGAATTAAAAATCTTTAATATATATAAAAATCCAAATGCAATGGTTACCAATACATTTTGGAGAAACATTTTTCAACTGCAACATAAGGAGAGGGCCTTAATATGTGGTGACTTTAATTTCAACTCAACCCAGAGGGATGGAAGAATTAATATTTTAAATATACCTTTTGTTAAATGGATGGCAAATTTAAATCCATATGTGTTAAATGATGGAACACCAACCTGATAGGGAGCAGGAAGCCAATTGGATACTTCTCCAGACTTATGTTTTGTTTCAAGAGATATGGTAAATAATGTTCAGTGGAGGGTTCATAACGACACTATGGGTAGTGAACATTTCCCAATCTTAATAAATTTTGGAACAAAAAAAATTAAAATAACAGCTAAATTTCTTAAATCAAGAAACAAAAGCATCAACTGGCATTTATTCGATTCCCAAGTTAATAAGAATTTAAAGGACATACAGAACATCAAGGAGGAATAAATATTTAATCAGTTTTACAATGTGATATATAATTCTTTAGATACAAATAATCCCTCTATGATCAGAAGTAAAGTCAACAAGCTTAAACCTCCCAGATGGTTAAATGAAGAAGGCAAAAATGCTATTTTTCAAAGAAAAGAAAGAATAAAGAAATTTACTAAGAACAAAAACTTTGATAACTTTTTAGAAATGAAAAACCAGATAGCAAAAACTAAAAAGATGTTAATAGATTCCAAGAGAAGTAATTGGGCTACTTTCTGTAATTCACTATCACTACAAAATAAAAATATGAATCAAATATGGAAAGAGCTAACATCCTTTTCAAAACCCAGAGAAAATATCTTCACTCACATTGATGACAAAAGTGAGATTCAGTTAAGTTTCTTAAAACAATTGGTACCAGATTTTGTGACTCCTGATTTTAGGGTAGAAGTGGATATTCATGGTAACAAGGAAGACCAAGTGGGAAAATATGATTTAGAGAAAGAGATAGAATTAAATGAGATAAAATGAAATACTCCTGGTCCGGATGAAATACCTTATGATATGATCAAACTTCTAGATAGTTCTGGCTTAAATTTAATTAGAAAGGTTTATAGTTATATATTAAATTTGGAAGAAATACCACAGTTATGGAAAAGGTTCTATATCATACCAATTTTAAAATCTGTGAAAAACCCAAAGGACCAAAAAAGCTACAGACCTATTGCACTTTCTAGTGTCCTAAGGAAGATCTTTGAGAAAATATTAACAAACAGAATTATTTTCTACCTGGAAAGATATGGGATTTGGCCTCAAATTCAGTATGGATTCAGGAAAAAAATATAGTACTATCAACAGTCTAGCCATTATCATTACAGAAATTCAAAATAGCTTTATGGAAAACAAATATCTCTGGATTGTAATTCTGCATATGACTCAGTACAAATTAATATCCTCTCAACAATATTAAAAGACATCAACATTGCTGTTAAAATTAGGCAATATGTGGTAAATCTGTTATCAAATAGAGTAATCTCATTACACCCAAGATACCACTTTGAACAGGTTAGAATAGCCAATATTGATCTTTCACAAGGATCATCCTTAACCCCTATATTATATGTGATATACACAATGGCTATTTCCTCCCAACTTAACTCTACAATCAAAGGATTAGCCTTTGGAGATGATATACTGCTGTAGTCCTAAAGATAAACTGGACTCCAACATTCAAGAATTTGAAAGTAATATTAAGGAAATTATAGAAGTTATAGAGAATCTAGGAATTAGTATTAACCCTACCAAAAGTAAGTGGATGATTTTCAAGAAAGGAAGAGCCATACAAAATAAAACACTGAAAATTGGAAGCCACGAAATTACTGCGAAAACTAATATGTAATTCTTGGGTATGCACATGGACCATAAATTAGCATGGACTCAACATCTACAACGATTAGTAAATAATCTAGAAAACATATCATATGTATTTAAATATTTATCTCGTAAGAAATGGGGAGCACATATCTATACATTAAAGATCATCTTTAATAATCTTGTAAATTCGAGACTGGAATATGGATTAATCCTGTTAGGGAAAATACCAGGAAAAATAATGGTAAAATTGTAATTCACTATTTACAAAATTCTTAAGATATGTTTAGGAATAAAAGGGAACCCAGCAAAAACATTAGTATTCCAAGAAGTAAATTTTGAACCAATTAAACTTCGACAAGCAATTTTATCATGCAAATTTATTGGTAAGATGATGTACTACTTGGAAGATAAGCTAATGAGAAGAGCATATAACACAATTAAAATAGATGAGGCAAAAAATGATTATTTTAAAACAAATTTTGTACTAATGTATCTTTTACTTAAATACAAAAAGATGATTCAGGACAATGGTTTTCCACATGCTGGGAAACTTTATTTACACAATTAGACATTAATTTAGAAACTTTCTACAAAGATGACATAGGACTTAAAGTTTATATCAAGTCACAGAAGATTATCCCACAATAGAATGGACACATATTTACACTGATGGTTCCAGTGACACTGAAATGGGTGTGGGAGTAGCTATGTATAATGATAATAAGGAGGAAATAATAAAAATTAAGCTAAACAGTAATATCTCCATATACTCAGCAGAATTGATTGCCCTTCGAGCGGCTATCATATATATATATTGGATAACAATATAGGAAAAGCTGTAATTTTTTCTGACTCCAAAAGTGTGTTAACTACATTTAATAATTTGGAATTCAACTCCAATCTCAACATAATTGAAATTGATGTCAAAAATAAGATTTATATAGCACAAAAGAAAGGTATTATAATAAAATTGTTTTGGATCCCAGGACACAGTAACATAAGAGGCAACGATAGGGTGGATATGCTAGCTAAAGAGGCACAAAAAACTGCATACTTCAAAAAAGAGGTGAAATTGATGTGGATAACAGAGAACTCAACTTCCCCTTGGAAAAATACAAATAGTAAAGATTTGTGGTATAGAAAGATATATGGATCTAGAGAAGATTTCTTAAATATTTTCAAAATTACACTTAACATTGCTATGAATCCAATATTATTATATAAAATGAAACGAAAAGAAGATCCGTATTGTCAGTGTGGGGAACTTGGAACCACAGATCACATAATAATTGGATGTCAGATAAATAAGCAAGAAAATGTTAATCTTTTGAAATCCTTATATGATATGGGATT
The DNA here is from genome assembly GCA_030765055.1 of Mantis religiosa. Taxonomy (NCBI): domain Eukaryota; kingdom Metazoa; phylum Arthropoda; class Insecta; order Mantodea; family Mantidae; genus Mantis; species Mantis religiosa. The sequence goes on along the minus strand of CM060948.1, from coordinate 284,509,962 downwards.
ACAAGGTTCAATAAAAATTACTAATATCATACAATATGACCCTAAAATTATATTTAGGAACATAAATAAACACATAAGTAAATATAAAATAAAAATTTAATAGGTATAATAACACAAAGGGTACTTAAAGAGCCACATAGGTTCATTGGGAAATAAACTATTCAGGAACGGACGTCATAAGAAGTAAGCAGACTTCGGGGGCATCCTTAAAAAGAAGAAAAATAGTCTTTATTGTGAATGCTTTTACAAATAATGATTTTTTTAAATTGGTTCCTGATTATCTTATATTACACTGTCTTAACCTCATTATTTACAAATCTGGTTTGTAAGATAGTGCACGTACAAACAACATTCTGGTAACTTCATTTATTTTCATGAAGCTGAAGCAACACTACAAGGTTACAGTGATCAATAATTTTTCCCACAACTGTACATAAGTGATTGAAAAGTATGATTATGGGTAGCGCTTTGAAGTTGTATGATATCTGTTCTATAATTTTAGCTGATTCCCATAGTCAGGTATACAAGATTCTTCCCTAGTTGATAAGCAGTATAGTTTCATCTATAAGTTGTTAAAATGAAGTGAGGGTAGCTTGTGTAATGTCCCAATAATGTAAAGTATCATGTATAGTTATTCGTGACATACGTTTTTTCGAAGTTGTAACCTAGGTAACTTATGATTTGAGAAATCCTACGGTATATTTGTGCAAGATTTCGGCCATATGCTATAAACAGTGCATAAATGTTATAAATATTCTACAAAAAGAGTTGAAAATATGGCAGATATAGCTTTTTAGGACTGTAAGACAGCTCACACTTTTCATTGAGATGTATAGTATAAATGTACAAAGTTTAATCTGATCAGTGAGTATTGATGCACATTTAAAGTTTGAATACATATATTGAATAACAGGGTGACTTGCCAGTTTTGTTAAGTTTGTAGAATCCGAGTGTACCCAAATTTATTAAAATACTACTTGATGTATGAGAGTTTTATAAACGATCTACAAACTGCCTAGAATAACACTGGATTGTCCATGGATAATATTAAGTATTACATAAACATTTTTATAAGTGTAAAGCATACTTTATTTGTTACATCATTATCTCCATGTTACAATTATTGTTAATGTTATAGATATCTTGTATTTATAAAAGAGACAAAAGGTGTTATCTCTGAAAGGTGATGTAAAGGATCCTCCTCAGCCCAAACTTCTCCAATGAGTAGTTGCACAACACAGCAGAAAGCCGACAGCTCATCTCTCTCAGGATTTGTTTGTAGTGGTATAGGAGTCTGTGGAACAGATGATGTAACTGTAGCAGTTGCAGCAGCAGTTTGATGCACCCTGGATGGCAGAAAAAGTTGTGAAGAAGACGATACCGCTCAAAATCGTTCCCCAATTTGGTTAGCTTGTATTGCTTTGGCAACCGATAAGGAGTATAGCACAATGTAGTGTCCATTTTTTAGCCGCGTAAATAAAGGCAGAGTCTGATCGTATATGATGTAGCGTCCCACGCGGTATACAAAATGAGGTCTGATTCTTGATTAAGCATTCTCAGATATGTTAGGGATCGCAAGGATCCAGTCAATAGCCATTTTTAAAGGAATATTTTGTTTGGTGTAACTAACAAGCAGATTCTCGAACTCTTTTAATATAGTTGCGTTGTTTCTTTGCCAGGTTTTGATAATGTCATTTGCAAACGCAATAAACTCCACGGATCTTTGGTAATCAAGGGTATGGTCCAAAGCTCAACTCCGCTAAATTGCGTAACTTCCCATCAAAACGTCTTCATAGCTCTAGATAAGTCTGCAGCTTCTTTTTGTATTCTTTCTCGAGCACGTGCAGCCGTTTGAACTTTTGGTTCGCTGTATTAATCCATTTGGATAATTCGTTCAGCAAGAGACAGCATATTTTTTTGATGGACCCTTTTTAGTCGCCATTACGAAAGGAACTTCTTCAAACATAAGTGCAATGCATACTTCATTTGTTATAGTATTGTTATCTCCATGGTGTCTCCATGTCGCAGTTAAATAAAGATAAATAGATGTTCTTTAAGTCTTCTCATGTACCGCTTTGTGCTGAAAGTGTTTCAAATATGCCGTTTTGTAAATTAAGTGTCAAAAATAGCCTCTGATATCGATATTCGACGAAACGGGATTGGAGTATGTTGACATACCTACAAGTGAAAAAGAAACTAACTCCAATTTAAAGAAAAAATTGAAAAAAAAAGAATTATACAGCTTTTGACTATCTGAAAGGATGTGTAAGTATTTTTAATGGTGAGAGAATCATCAAACTCGATTCGATAGTTTTCTCTTTATAGTATTAGTGTAGCTATTAAACAATAATGTAACGTCTTAAATTCAGCCCTTATGTTATTCATAAGAGCACTTCAATTAGGAATATCTATTGCATAATTAAAACTTGCATTTTCGAAATGAATACCTTAGTTATATAGCTGTTTATATTTTGTACTGCTCTGATAGCATTCGGCGATCCCTTCCAACACATACAGGCACGTATTCAGAAGTCAGTTTTCGGGGGGGGGGGGGGTCCAAAAACTCTAGTTGAATTATTTGCTTTTAATAAGATGTGTTTTTATCAGGGACGTGTTTTTATCATATAAGTAAAAATTAAAAACACGTGTAATATATTATATTCACATGACTTTCTCCACCCAAGCTTCCTCAAATTGTTCTTAGAAAAGTTTGTTTTTGTCTTGTTTCTTTGGATAAAGTCTGTAAAAAGTCCTTGCACAGTTTTTGTTCTTATACCTGCGATAAAGTAATATAAGCAGCAATCAGATATTTAAAAAGCAAAACACTTATTGATGCATTTGAAGTATTAATTCTCCTTGAATGAAAAAGGGAATAGGAACTTAGAAGTTAAAAATGACATACCTTTAAGTATCTGGGAATTCTAATCAACAAGTAATAAATATTTTGGAATTCGTTAACTTTGCAATACATTGTTGTAATTGACATTATTTGTGTATTTTAATGAGTTCTACAGCTGCTTATCTCTTAAATAACTTAATGTTTGCCTGACAGTGAATAGAGATGTTAGGATGAGAAACTTGAATAAACTTTTTTCGATTTGTTTTAAACTAAGTCTTATTTCAATTATTTATTAAAAGTTTGAAATGATAATTCATTTGGGAGTCCGGACCCCCTGGACAACCCCTTAAATACATTCCTGAACACATACGTTCTTTTCATTAACCTGCGTTCATTTGTTGAATGGCAGAGGTAAAGCGTATTTGAGATCAGTATAATGACAACTAAGTAAGCTAACCACGGCAATAACTGTCAACACCTTACGTGAACATGTAGATCTAAGAAGTGAGTGACTACGTAGAGATTGAGCAAATGTCTAACCCCAGAGTAGTAAACACAGTTAACCCCAATATAACCTCTAGAATGCTGCATCAAATTGTTCAGTAGATAACTAACAAGATAAACTCACTTGAAGGTACACTAAATGATACAAATCGGCGTACTGCAATCTTTTCTGAACATGGTTTAAATGAGGAACAATCACAATTTGATCAATTACTAGATTACAAACAGATTAATGTTGATACAAATATGATTGGTGTTCACAAGTTCCACGTTGGAACTCCAATTTGATGCAAATAATTTAATGCCGAGCAATGAGTTGGCGAGCAATGAGGTTTCTCTCAGGGTATGCGTGGATGGGTGTGAGAAGGAGATTTTCACAACACTGGAATGCCCGTCTCCAAATTATTTATTCACTGCTTCTTCTTTTCAAACATCGAAATGGAAGTTGCCGACTGAGGGTTACCAATCTCGGTTTAGAGTCACTGAATGCTAATCGTTTATTCCTCGATAAATTTTGATGACCCGACAAATATTCAAGACAGAACAAGTTGACCGCTCTAATAGGCTTCACGTCTCAGACTCCTGTCTCAGCGGCTGCACGCCGAAGACCTTTCTGATCGGCTTCACGCCGAAGATATTTCATAATGGCTTCCTAGCCGCGAACTAGCCAAATCGGCCTCACGCCGAAGAGTGTCCTCTAACCACAGCTGCGCGTGTATATATCTCTAACTTTCACTCTCAAAACTCTTTTTCAAACAAAGTCCCTTTGTGGCTGTTTTGGTCGCCATTGTAAATGATCCAAAGAATTCCCTATTCATACACGTCAAGTGACAATTCCTTTAGAAATCTTCTAAGGACACTGCTCTTACATGGCTTTGTTATACACTTTCCCCAACTCAACTGGCCTTGCCCCTTGTCATAACAAAGAACCAACATTCCTTTGACATCTATCATGATTCTTTGCTTCTGGCAAACCATAATTTCGGTATCAATGTATAGGGGAGAGTAGGGTAATATGAAGCACCTAAGAAAGAATGGTCATAGCATCGAACCTTTTTCAATTACGTACTCCAAAACTTACCAAAATTGTTGTTCCTTTTTTGGTATATTACGTCCTCCATCGTTGTCATATCAAACGATGAATGGAATGGGTGAATTGGTGCTCAAATGTGCCCGGGGTCCTTGGAGCTTAGAGTTACCCACATTCGTCTTTCAGGTCAAGGGAAACCCCTAGGAAAAGACCATATCCAGGTAACTCACCCTGACCGAGATTCGAACTCGGGACCTCTTGAGCGTGAGGCCGACATGCTACCACCACGCTACCGAGGCGGGCCCAAAATTGCTTGAAATATTCTTTTCTAGGTTACATCTCAGGACTATGCACGTAAAACTAATAGTTTTTTTTTAAAAAAATTGCATTTTACGGGGGTACCTCTTTGCGTCGCCGCTTTGCATTTCAAGGAGCAGGTAAATAATATGACACAGGGTGTTGAGTAATATGGCGCATCTAAGAGAATACAGAAAAGTAAGGCGGAAATGCTTTTAAAACTGCTTTTATTTATGTTTTGAATATTAATGAAAAAGTACGCTTATATTTACAACCAAAAGCTATAATATACAGAATGTTAATGAACTACACCGAATATTTTCAGAGCAATTGGAAACATCTTAAACAAGCACTTTGAGATAGAAAACTTATGGCCTGTTGGTTCAAATGCGAAAGTTACGCAGTTTGGTTTCTAAAGTGCCAGTACGCCACTGCAAATGATATCACTTGAGTGCACAAGACATGTAAATGAAGAGATGGGTCGGAGCACTCCCTTTGATGTAACGGATAGGTATGACATTAGCTTTCAAATGAAAGGTAAACAAGTTCGAGTCTCCTTCACCTTTTGTCTTTTTTATTCATTTTCGTTTTGTTTGTTTGGCTGTTTTTTATACTTTGTTTAAACTTTTAATTCTTGCATAAATGTATGCATTTACGGAGTAATTTCACCTTGTGAGCGAATTAATTTCAATTCTTTCTAACAAAGGTTGAATCCTGCATAATACTTTACATGCTGTGCGTCTAAATGAGAAGTTGTTTAAAGGGTGAACCAACTTACATAAAATAAAAAGTAAATGCAACTCTTTCCATCAGGTTTGTAGGAACTGCTCTAAATGGCGACGTGCCCGCCTCGGTACCGCAAATGTTAGCGTGTCTGCCTCACGTTCAAGGGGTTCCGAGTTCGAATCTCGGTTAGGGTGAGTTACCTGGAGAAGGTTTCTTCCGGGGTTTTCCCTTATCCTGAAAGACGAATGTCGGGTAGCTCTAAGTTCCATGGACCCCGGACTCATTTGAGCGTCATTTCACCAATTTCATTAATGTCCGATATGACTTAGCGTTGGAGGATGTAAATTACAAAACAAAAAAAAGAAAAAAAAATGGTGATGTGCGTATTCAATGCAAAGTTGACAGCGGTGAAGGAACGACTGTCGTACTCTGTCCAAAACTCCTCGTGTGTGTCGAATAACTTAACATCCTGCTATTCTTTGGGTAATAAGTCCTCTTCTGAGGTTCGTATTAAAAAGACAAAGAAAAAATTAACTACATGACAGGAACCAAAAGGTAATTTTTAACTTGTAAGTTTCTATTCCCTTTTTCATTCAAGGAGAACTAATACTTTAAATGCATCAATCAGTTGTTCGCTTTTTAAATATGTGATTATTGCTTATACCTATTACTTTATCCCAGGTATAAGAACAAAAATGTGCAATTAAAGGCCTTTCTACAGACTTTATCCAAAGAAACAAGACAAAAACAAACTCTTCTAAGAACAATTTTTATAAGCTTGGGTGGAGAAAGTCATGTGAATGTAATATATTACATCTGTTTTTATTTTTTACTAACATGATAAAAACACATCCCTAATTTATTATTAAAAGCAAATAATTCAACGTAGATTTTTGGACCACCCCCCGGAAATTAATTTCTAAATATGTGCCGGTTAAGAATCATCTACTTTTATCACGGAGGTATGAAAAACGTGTTTATTTGTTAACCCATGGTACGACAGCCCATATAGGGCCAAGGCCTGCCAACCCGACTGCCAGCCTCACAACCACATATGTAAGGTAGAGGTGGGCGATCATCCAACCGATACGAGGAGGAGATGTGGTCAGCATCTTGGCATCCCCAGCCGGAAAGTTGGCTTTCTTGACCAGGGCCGCTTACCTATCATAAGCTCCTCCATTTCCTCACAATGCTGAGTGAGCACCAGACCTATACTTGGGTCTTAAAATCCGCACCCCAGGGGTGGGATCGATTCCGGGCCACATGATGCGTTAGCCCACTATGCCATGTGAGAGGACTTTTTATATGTTGGGCAGTGTAATTATCACTATATTGCCAGTAACTATTTTCTACTTCTTTTTTTCTACAGCTAAATGCATGTACAGCCAGGCACACAAAATGATGCAGTGTTACCAAACTCTCTTGAACAGAATTTTGAAGAGGCATCTGCAAGTTGGAACAGGAGGTGGATCAAACATAGAGGTCTTAATGGCCTTGTGGCCACAGCAACAGTCTATAACCAGTTTTGTAAGTTTAATAGCTATATTCAGTGAAGACATATATATGTATGTACAGTAAAGATACTCCTTCATGTCTTTTAAACAACACTTTTTATCATATTACTTATCATGAAATTACAAATTTTCAGGTTTCCAGAAAACAGGATTGTAACACTAGAGTAATACATATATCAACAAATATGGAATGGCCTGTTGATTACCTAAGGCTTGTCTCAATCTCCTGTTGATATCTTGCATTTTCCAGACAAAGTGAAGTGATATGAAAGTGAGCACTGAGACAGCAAAGAGACATGTTATCGTAATTGACAGAAATACCAGTTGTAGCACCTTCTCACACTCTATAGAGGATATTGGTGAAGTCATTGTTAAGATTTGTCCACTAATTTTAATTGAAACCACAATTTTATCTTAGCGATTTGTGTTTAAAGTTTGACCTTAATCTTCTGTGTTTAAAATGTTGCTCAAATATGTAATGTTTGCATAAAAATAAAGCTATGAGAAAGCTTGATTTAAATTTTGTAATTAAAAATATCTGTCTGTCTATCTGTCTGTGTCCTTGTCTATCATTGCATGGATTCTGAACTGTAGCCAATGGCTTTTGTGCCATATCCCAGGAGAAAGGATGAGATGAAAGTACCCTACAGGTGGCCAGAACCTCTCACTGGCGGTACTACAGCCATAGTGGATCTCTGACAGGTGCAGGCAGTTTCTTCAGCCCAGTGGAGTTCCAGGCTGCCAAATCTGCCATTAGCCAGCCAGGTTCAGCTGATGAAACAGCCCCCTGACCACAAAGCCTTTCCTCAGCCAAACACTGTATTTCCAGAGCCCAAGCACTATCATAACAGAACCCACTGCCGACTTTGCTGACTCTTGTTACCTGTTAGCTTCATAAGCACTTTCTTCAGAGTTGGTGTTTCTTTACTGTGTTGTAAAAATTATTCAGCTCACCTAACTACTTCTGAATTAAAACGATCAAAATTAGATTTTGTGCATGTTCTTGACTTTGTTTACCTGGTATAGAGAAGAACGTTGTAGCACCAGCATCAATGGTTTTTCTTTCCTTAATAATTCTCCCAACACTGCTTTCAGACACAACTGTTGCCTCACATAACCCTTTCCCAGATTTTCATAGCAGACCCAGACCATTGTTCCTTTTTCATAAATCTACAGACATTGCTTATTACTTCTCGTGTTTGTAAATGTAAGATCTTATTTCTTAATTTGCTGCAAGGAGGCACAATTTCTAAATGATCTCTTGGAACCAGGAGACATGCACATTTTGAAACAAGCTGTAGTATTACTCAGTAGCTCTGCATTTGTTTACTTGCTTCCAACTGATATGCAACTGACCTGCCTTCCCCTCCAGTTGTAACCGTTCTGAAATGGACTTGTCCAGATACCACTGTGCATCACTCTCCATCTGTCAAGATATAGTAGTACATCTTTACACTTGTATTACACAATCCTCATCCATTACTTGTGCCACTTGCTTTAGTATGTATATCTCACAGTTTACTTTCTTTGGGATTTTTTGAATGTGTTTTTTTTTTTCATTTTGGATTGTCTATAGCACAGAATACAGAAAATATGGTGAAGCTCTCAAAAAGAAAAGTAAATACATTTTGGATTATCTAAATTTTAAAATAGAACTTTCAGAGTGGCTGCTCTTTTCTGCCCCAAAAGAAAATCAACAGGATGAATCTGATGAGAGACCTTGTACCTCATCAAAGAAAACGAGATCTATGGTACTGTACCCTTCCCAAAGCAAGAGAACATCTGGAATGGCATCTATGCCTGAAGTGATGAGTGATGGTAAAAATCATAGTTGTAGAATGCCAGGATGCAAAAGTGTAGGAGCTAGGGTATTTTGTACCAAATGCTAAATTCATTTGTGCCAAGTGACAAATAGAAATTGTTTCAAATCCTACCATGAGATGTAGATTTTAGTTACATCATAGTATATGAAACAAATTACTCAAAAAAGTAAAAGGTATTACTAAATAAATAAAAGATATTCAAGAAAATTAATTAAATAATTAATTTAATTAAACTAAAGTAATTAATTAAAAATTAATTATTAAATAATTAATAATTAATTAAAACTTTGTAAATATTTTTGTTTTGACGTGTCCACAATCTTGTATGGAGATTTAAAGGATGAATAAATTGAACTGAATTGAATTGAAGTCTCTGTTGGTGAAAGAATTGTACTCCCTGGAACCCAAGTGTGTCATTTACAACACTTCAAATTTTGAAAATATGAGTTTCAAAATGTTCAACAAAAACAGTAAAATGCCCATAAACTCATCCTAATTAACAAGTTCAAATAAAAGAATTGCAAAGTATTACAGTTTTAAGAGCAGTGAGTCCAAAGAGGATATGGAGGCAGAAGTGCAGAGCAAAGCAAACACAGTATTAAAGATGGTAAATATACATTTAGCAGAACTACGAATGACATTAAACATGAACAAAACAGAGTGGATGCAGGTTAGTTTAAGCAATAAAATGCAATCCAAAATCATCCTCGCAGTACAAACTAAACAAGTCAAACAGGCAACGCAAACTAACATTTTGAGAATATTTGCCATTACAGCTACTGTAGTGCCATTTGAATATCCAATAGCTAGTCCTCCTGTTTTGTGTATCTTTTCAGATAAAGAATCTATGTACAGAATGAATAAGTATGGCCCCATCATCGAGCCCTGTGGTACACCATATGTTATACGTTTGAATAATGATCAAACTTTGGTCTCATTTCCTTTAATATTACACACAATTTCTAAACATTTTTTTCCACCAATTAAGTATGATTTTATCCATAGGAAACCTCTAATCCCATTGTCTCCTAAAATTCCTCTTAACTTCCCAATGTTCATACAATCAGTGCCCTGAAGATCAAGACACTCAATGCAAACATAATTTAGATACACCCCACAACTGATTGAGCAAGACCATAAATAGCCATTGTTATCAACAGTTAAAATTATTTAATAAGCTTCATCTGGAAATAAAATAACTGCCACAAAACAGATTTGTTATAGTATTTAAAAACTGGTTTAAACAAAAAACATTTTATACTGTAGAAGAATACTTAGAATATAACATACATGCTAGTGAATTTATGTAAAACTATTGTAAATTATAGTAGTAGGTACCTAATTGTTTAATTTTATTATTACAATAGTAAAGTTAACTTACGATAATTACTACCTTAAGCCATGCAGATAATCTGATTTCATCTAGAATTTTATATGCATTAATTTGTAAACCTTCTGTACTTGTAAATGCATTGTAAATACTTTTTATAACTGACGAAACCTATTATTTCATGTAAGCTTAATGGTGAATAAAGGATGATGATGATGATGATGATGATGATGAGATTGCAATCACATCTATGGCCCTAATAATTATATAATTTCTTTCACTAATTGCATACATTGCAGATTTTTTTTATTTATTTATTTTTTTTTTAATCCAAATGATACTCTGATATAATCCTAAATTTAGTATAAAATTATTGGTTGGTCCTGCTATGAAAATGCAGCTTCCATAATTTTTGAGAAATCAGAGCTTAATGATAGTGGACAATAATTTTCTGTCATTTGTATACAGCCCTTTTATTTACCTTCATTTGTTTCAGTTTACTGGAAATTATCTAGAGTTAAAACTTTCATTTATTATGTGCGAGAAGATCTTAGAGATCTTAGCTATCTCAAATTTGCAAATTTTAGCATCTCCCATTTTTTCAAACAAATTCCATTGCAAATGCCTTTTGTTCTTCAATTTTTCATGATGTATGCAAAACAGGTGAATAGGTCATGCCAAACGGTAATACATTATGGCTTGTAAGTGAACTGTGTATATTACGTAACATTATATTATTGCATTTCAATTGGCATTAACATCTGACAAAACAACAGTTGGCTTTGCTATAACTTGGTGAACAAATTTTATATAAATTTAAATGATCTTTCATAATAGTAATGTAATCAAATTTCTGCAAAAGCTGAATTATTACCCTAATGTTTTAATCATCATTAGTTAAGACTACTTCTAGTTACCAATGTTTGATTTTAAATAAATCACAGGGTGAGCATTAAGTTTCTTAACAATCTTATTATTATTATTGTTAGCAAAATTCATTCTATTAAGAAGTCTGGCACATTGTGATTTTAAAGCATTGTTAGCTATTTGGTTTAAGCCATAGTTGCTTCTTCTATAAAATCTACCTACTCATGAATATCATTGGAAAAATAAATGCAAGTTTTTAAGCCTTTATCTAAGAGTTGAAGTTCTTCTTTAGTTCATTTTTTTTTTTTTTTTTTTTTTATTTATTTAGTGTACTAAGCTATTACAATTGAGCTGCTCACCAGTATTTGGCCCAGGCCATTAATTGGTGGGCAGCCCATTGAATTACAAAATGTGTAATACACTACTTACATTTCTATTACTACTAACATTACTACCATTACTACTATTGCTTACACACTATTGTTCATTTCCTTTTTTCACAGTCCACTTCCATTTATTTTTCACTTTATCTAAGAACTGTCCTACATTCTTGAGACTTTTATCTATAATTTTAGATATATCAGGACTTCGCTTAATTTTTCTCCAGATGTATTCTTTTCGCCAAAACTCTGTTTCCCTGCATTCAAAAAGTATATGTTCCACATCTTCCTTACCCCCACACAATGGGCACTTGTCTTGCACAAACCCATTCCGCTGATCTTTTAGCCTCCACACTCCTGCTCTCAGCCATGCTATTCCCTTCCTTTCTTCATTAATGGTTTTATCTATATATTGCTCCCTTCCCCAGCCACTCTTTAACTCAACATAATATACCAATGACCTCTTTTCACCTAACTGGCTGAACAGTTTTTGAATCTCTATATATTCAAATCTTTTTCTAACACCCCTCCAGAAACCTTTATAATTTCTATCTCTTTTTCTCCAAATATCCCCATAGCCATTATTTTCTAAATTGTTTCGTAGAGTACTTGCCCAGCCCGAGCTTTGCAGACTTGCTTCTTGATATTTTAAACATTGTTGCAATAAGCTGCCTTCATCTAAATTCAAGATCCTAAGTCAGTATTTCAAGGCTCTTACCATTATTAACCCTTTCCTTGTTACTCTCCCCATTTCAATTTGAGCAACTACGTTTGCTGTTGACATTGGCAGCCCCAAAACTTCCTTACAGAACATCCTGTGTATCTGATCCACAACTTCTCACCCATTCTCAAGCCCCCATATTTCAATGCCATATAGCAATCTGGCCTTGACTACAGAACTATATACTCTTTCCAACCATTTCATCTCCATCTCCGGCATTTTATATAAATACCCTCTCACAGCCATCATTGCTGCTTTCCCTTTAGCCAGTGCTGATTTCTTTTGTTTTTCCCATTTGCCTCCTGCATCTAATTTTAATCCTAAGTAAATACAGTCACGCACTACTTTATATTCAGCTTCTCCCTTCTTCCACTTTTCATATTTACTCAATTTAGTTCCTTTTTTAAATACTACAATTTGAGTTTTTTCGCTGTTTACCTTTAAGCCCCACTCTGAACAGTATTTCTCCACCTCTTGCAAAGATATTTTTAACCCATTAACGGTAATGGACATTATTACCAAATCGTCTGCAAAAAGTAAACCTGGGAATTGTAAGTTGTTTATTACTGGCATGAGACTATTATTCTTACTTATATTTTGTAGTACATCATCAATAAATAAATTGAATAAATTCTGTTGTTTAAGGACTATGATACAATGAAGCACAAAATTAATACAATTTTGAGTCGAACTAATACTCAATGCTCCATTTATTGCTAGTATTTACCTAGAACGCGTTTCGTTAGGACTTCCTAACATCATCAGCTGTTGTCCACAACAGCTGATGATGTTAGGAAGTCCTAACGAAACGCGTTCTAGGTAAATACTAGCAATAAATGGAGCATTGAGTATTAGTTCGACTCAAAATTGTATTAAATTGAATAAAGTTGGACTTAGCTTGCACCCTTGCCTTAGTCCTTTTCCCTCCATGCTATTTCTCTAGTTCGTGCCCCTTGTTCATATTTTATGCAAAATGTATTTTCTTTATACAATTCTTTTAGTATAGTTACCATTTGATTACTCACTCCTTTCATTAACAGCTTATACCACAACAGTTTCAGCTCTACCTGGTCGAAAGCTTTTTCCAAATTGATAAAAGCCATATATAATTTGCCTTTCTTATTTTTTAGGTATTTATCTACTAGTGTTTTTATGATGAATACATTATCAACTGTCCGCCTCCTCTTTCTGAAGCCCATTTGGAATTCTGAAAGAATATTATGCTCCTCTACCCACACTTGCAGCCTTTCTGCCAAGATACCCATATAAATTTTTCCCACATTCGATAACAGTGCTATGCCTCGGTAATTATTGGGTACATCCATATCCCCTTTACCTTTATAAATTGGCTGAATAATAGCCTTTTTCCAACTCTTAGGTATATACCCTTTGGTTTTCATTGAGTTGAACAATGATGTTAGAACTTTAACTTGGTTCACGTCTTTGCTCCATTCCCTAATGAACTCTCCGGGTTTACCATCTATACCTGGTGCTTTGTTCCTTTTAATTTTTTTAATTTGATTCATTACTTCTTCATCTGTTATGACTCTGTCCAAGATTTCATTGAAATTATTTTCTATTTCAGGGATTACCCTCCCTGCACTAAAGCTTTCAAATGTATATAAAGTTGCAAAATACCCTAACCATTCTTCTTGAGTTATGTTAGATTTGACAATATATTTTTTGTATAATGTCTTAATACCTTTCCATATTTTACTTACATTATTTTCAGTAATATTACTGATTAGTTTGCTGGCATTTCTTTTCCTCCATTGAGATTTTTTATTTTCCAGCAACTTATTATAATAATATTTGCTTAGCAGATATTGTTCTTTCAGTTTAATATTCCCTGATTCTCTCCATTTTACCAACTCCACCTTTACAATACCTTTATTTATTTTACACTCCTCATCAAACCATGTGTCACTTTCAATAATTTGCCTATTTCTAACTTTCATCTGTTCCCCTGCCCAGTGCAATATGAAATTTAAGATATTCATCGCCTTTTCAATTTCAAAGGTTTCCGAATTATATAGTACCCCATACTGACATATTTTCCCTCGCTCGGAATTTAAAAGACTTTCAAAGTTTGCCTTGTGCTCTTCCTTCCACCTATATCTAACATGTTCTCTTTTAGCTGCTATTCTCTCCCTTATTATGTCAGTTTCCAGAGGTCCAGAGGTCCAGAGGTAGTCCTAGTCGGGTGGGGCTATCCCCGTCCGGGTGTCTTTTGCCGCAGTACCTAGCCGCTTTGTGGCTTAACCTGCGAAATGAGCTAGTAGTTCCATGTTCTGCTGGGGTGTTTGAAAGTATTGGAAATTTGGAATGGGTTGCCCCTTTTGTCGTGGGCAGCTGCACTTAATCGTTCCCCCGTTTTGGGAGACACAATTTAATTTTTTGCTTTGTTTTGGCTACGGGTTGTGTAGCGCTTGGTCCATCGGCGTAAAAATTGGTCCCAGAGACATCTGGGGCTTTCCTTGGGTTACCCAAGGGGTCCCAAGACGTCTCTCGGCAGTCTGAAAGACGGCAAGCGTCTTTGATCTTTCGGGTCATACCTTCCTAGGGAGTTCACTAAAGGGTTGGGGTGAATTTGGATTTTGTCGTACATTGATCGTGCCCTCTCACGAATGACATCGACAATGTACGGGATCTGGGAGTGCTCATGTAGGATATGAGCCGGGAATCTCCAGCCTGTATCGTAGATGATGCGGAGTGCCTTGTTCTGCAGCGTCTGGAGCCTGACGAAAGTGGTATTAGACACTGTTCCCCAGATCTCACAACCGTACAGAATCACAGGCGAAATGATCGCCCGATACAGCTGGAGTTTGAGTCGGATCGGCATGGTTGATCTGAAAATAGGGTATAGGCTCCGGAGTGCGACGTGCCCCAGCTGGACCTTGCCCCTGACGTGCGGAACGTAAGTTAGCTTACGGTCCAGCATCACCCCGAGATACTTCGCCGTTTGCACCCATGGGGTTCGACGGCGCCGTAAAACGAAGTTCTGCTGCAACCGGTTGGCTCTGGTTTTGCCAGGAGAATAGCAGAGCTCTTCTCCGGGTTAATTGCCATTCGCCATTTTGCGCTCCATTCGCCAATGGCCCGGAGATGGGTTTGGATTTGCCGGAAGCTGTACCGTGTATTCCTATTGACTGCGAAGATCATGAGATCGTCCGCATACTGACAGGTTTGGGTGTTGTGGTGCGTTGGAATGTCGGCCATGTAAGCTGCGAAGAGCGCCGGCGACAGCACGCTGCCTTCCGGCACTCCAGCGCCAATGGGCCGCTCTGTGGACAGCGCCCCCTCCACCTTTACCCAGGAGCTTCGGTTTCCGAGGAAACCGGCCACCAAGGAAATGTATGGAGGAGGGATCTGATGCTCTAGGAGCTTGTAAATGAGCCCCTCGTGCCAGGTTGTGGCGAATGCCTTCTCCACGTCAAGCAGCACTGCTACCGTTTTAGACCTTTCCTGGAATCCCAGGAAGGCCTTCTCGGCAACCCGCAGTAGCTGCTCGGTCGTGGAGTGGCCAGAATGGAAGCCAAACTGGTGTTCCGGGATTAGGCCCCTTTCCTCTAGACGAGGAAGAAGCCGGGAGAGGAGAAGTTTTTCGAATACCTTCGACAAAACTGGTAGAAGGCTGATGAAGCGGTAACTGGGCGGGAAGACCGGATTTTTCCCCAGTTTTAAAACACACACCACGCGCGCCTCCTTCCAGACAGCTGGAAAGTGGCGCATGAACAGGCATGCGTTGTAAATCCGGGTTAAGTGAATCACGGCTTTGCGTGGAAGGTGCTTGAGCATTTCCGCTGTGACACGGTACTGCCCAGGGGCTTTGTTGGTTCTTAGAGAGTTAAGCGTGGTTGCCAACTCTCTAGGGGTAACTATGGGAATATGGAACTCCTCGTGGTCCGGGGGCGGAGCTTCCAGGAAGTCCTCCACCTCTCGTTCCACGAGGTCAGCAGGGTTGTCGTCCATTGGCTCAATCCTGGGCTGGAACTGGGCCTCCAGATAGTCTGCTAGCGCATCTGCTTTTTCTCTCGACTCGTAGACGAGTCGACCTCTAGGACTATTTAGGGGATGCTGGTGTACTGTTCTGTCTTTCCGCAGGCTACGGACTATTCGCCACGGTTTTCTCTCCTGGAGATTGGTTTGCCTTAACATGTTTTCCCAGGCCTCTTTGCGGTGTGCTCTTAGGAGTCGTCTTGCCAGGGATTTGAACCTCTGGTGTACTTCTCCTATCCTGGGATGGCGAAATCTCTGCCACAGCTTTCTTACGGCGTTTTAGCCCTTATAAGTTGTTTGATGGGTCCTGGGATATCTGTGGGGTTTGGCGTGTCAATTGGAATGCGGTGCGTGTGAGCACGGACCGCCTTGAGGATGGATGTGGAGAACTCCTTGGCTGCCGCCTCGAGTGACTCCACAGAGTCGATTCGAGGGCGGGCTTCCACGGAGTTTTGGATGTCAAGGATGGCGGC
Organism: Mantis religiosa; assembly: GCA_030765055.1. Classification (NCBI taxonomy): domain Eukaryota; kingdom Metazoa; phylum Arthropoda; class Insecta; order Mantodea; family Mantidae; genus Mantis; species Mantis religiosa. The sequence goes on along the minus strand of CM060948.1, from coordinate 284,493,459 downwards.
ATCCCAGTCGACTTCATCCACCCAGCCAGCCGTTGCCAGAGCTGCGACGGTAACGTCTGAATTGATCACAACTGGGTTGTGGTCAGGATCCAGAGCGTTTACCGCCGTGAGGTCCAGATGAAATGGAATGTTCTTGGTGATTGCGAAGTCTATGACGTCCGCCCTGCCACCAGGCGGGAAGTGCGTTGGACCCCGCGGGCCATGCGCATGAAGGGTTGGGTCTCCGCTGATGAGGCGGTAGATGCTCCTTCCCCTATCATTCTGGATGCGGCTGTTCCATCCTGGGTGTTTGGCATTGAAGTCGCCAGCTATGCACACTCGGTGGTCTACGTTGAGGAGTGCCCTGTAATCCACTTCATAGAAGGGATGGTTGGGCGGGTCATACACCGCCATAAGCACTAGGTCTGAACCGCCCAAGGAGAGCCTTATGGCGGTCGCCTCCAAGTGTTGAAGTGGAGGGATGGTAATGGTAGTATGGGTGATGTGGTTTTTGATAAATATAGCTGTACCGCCGCCCCGCCGGCCGACTCTATCGGCTCGGTGGACGGCGTAACTTGGCAGGTTAAATTGTACACCAGCATGCAGGTGCGTTTCGCATACCATAAGGAGGTCAATCCCGTGGTCACTTACAAACTCCAAGATGCCCGGTCTCTGTTCCCGGACTCCGTTTGTGTTCCAGAACGCGGCTCTCAATGTTCGCTGAGTTCTTCTCACCGCCATTTACGAGCTGGAGTCAGGGAAGAGGAGCCGTGCAGTCTGTTGCAAGATGCTGTGTTTTTGCAGAGCAGGGATGCGGGGATCTGTCAGTTGCTCCCTGCAGCGCCTTAGAATGGAGAGGGAGCGATGAATTAGTTCGGCGAACCAGGCAGAAAGCTCATGGAACTCCGCCAGGTCCTCATTTGAGACGCTAGTGTCCCAAACCGGCGTAGCTATCGTAGGGAGGGGTGCCTCTCCCTCATTGGCTGCTGCAGCCACTGTGGCTGGAACTGGAAGAGGGGTGAGAGCAGTGGCAACAGGGCCGCTCTGTCTCCCCGCACACTTTGTGATTTGGTTTTAATACACGTTACTAATGGGAAATGACCACTATTGGTACTTATGTTTGACACTTTGAAATTACTCACTATATGTGTAATATTATTGGACCAGAAAACAAAGTCAATTACACTCTGGCCATTTGCATTTATGAAGGTGTATTCCCCCTGCTCATCTTCACCGTATTTCCCATTACGAATGTCAAGCGCATTTATTTCACAAAATTCAATAAGTTTTTCACTTCCTCTCTCGACGATCTTGTCCTTGCTACGTCTAATATCATCATTTTTCCCTGTTATGTTATCATTTTCCCAATCATCTGTTAGATTTACGTCACTTTCCCCAATTCCTATATTTAGATCTCCCATTATTATAATCTCTATGTTAATGTATTTATCCCTTAACCTCTCAATGTCTTTGTCTAAGAGATAAAATATTTCGGGATTATGAAACTGTGAGGAGACTGGCGGGTTATACACTATACCTAAACATATCATGCTGTCATCTAGCTCCTTATCTTCTATTACAACCCAAAGCACTTCTTTATGCCTGGACCATGATTCTTTCATTGTTTTACACAGAGACTTCCTAACAAAGAAACCTAGGCCTCCAGATAGTCTCCCTTTCTTTGCGTATGCTTCTTCCTTTGTTCCTACGTAACTAAAACCCCTTATGTCAATGACCTCATCTTTCAACCATGTTTCAACCACTGCTAAATAATCCAGCGTCCCCAAAAAGTACTGTAAGGTTCCCGTATTGATTTTATTTTTTATTCCTTCACAGTTCCAAAATCCTATTTTCCTGACTGACTGCTATTGTGAACCCGTTCTGCCCCTAGACCACACATACTTTTCCAATGTCTTTTTGCTTCTCAGCTGAATTCCTCCAACAGCTGAGGATCGTTTGTCTTTGTTTATCAGCATTATACTTCCATGCGGCGAAGTTATAATATTATGTTCTTCTTCTCCCGCCTCTGCTTTACCTCTCCTCCTGCCTTCACCACCTACCGCCCCCTCCTCTTCTTCTTCTCCTTCTCCTTCTCATTCTCCTTCTCCTCCTCCTCCTCCTCCTCCTCCTCCTCCTCCTCCTCCTTCTTCTTCTTCTTCTTCTTCTTCTTCTTCTTCTTCTTCTTCTTCTTCTTCTTCTTCTTCTTCTTCTTCTTCTTCTTCTTCTTCTTCTTCTTCTTCTTCTTCTTCTTCTTCTTCTTCTTCTTCTTCTTCTTCTTCTTCTTCTTCTTCTTCTTCTTCTTCTTCTTCTTCTTCTTCTTCTTCTTCTTCTTCTTCTTCTTCTTCTTCTTCTTCTTCTTCTTCTTCTTCTTCTTCTTCTTCTTCTTCTTCTTCTTCACTACTACCAATGGTTTGCGTCCACCTTCTTTCCCCTCTCTCCACCAGTCCATGTGCTGCCATAGTCTCCTCCCTCCTTGGCGACAGCCACTTTCTCCCGTCTGTTGTTACGGGTGTTGACGTCATCTCCCTGCTCTCCTCACCTCCCTTCTGGCGACGGAGATTTCGTCTTGTTTGATTCACTCAATGACGTATCCTTTGACGCGTTAGTTGTTACCACGTGCTGTATTACACCATCTCTCTGTTGCGTGCCGGTGCCGGACTTTGGCTCCCTCGTCCCTTCCTGTGCATGTGGTACTTGGCTGGATTTTTGCTGAGTTATTTCCTCCCGTGTAGGCTCCCTGCTCCATACATCCCTCTTGCTCGCATATGTTGCGTTCGCTCCTTCTATCCAGAGTTGCAAATTTCTGATATATGCTCGTTTACCCGCAGCTCTCGTTTCCATCATCCTTCGGATTAGATTTTGCTTCACGTGTCTTTGGGCTGGTGTTAAATCCTAATTTATGAATATTTTTGTGCCTTTCAACATTTTAGCCCTTCCCAGTATTTCGTAGATTAATTGAGTTGTAGAGAAATGTACAATAATTGGCCTTTCCCCCATATGTCTTCCTACGTGGTAAGCCTCCACTATCTCCCAACCGTGTAGTTCTATTTGTAGTTTTTCTGTCAATATTTGGGACACTTCCTGCCATGGCCCAATATCTCTTCTCTCTTTCATTCCTATAAATACTAAGTTTAGTCTTCTTCTCCTCTCATCTCCTCTTTCCAATTTCACTTTCAGTTCATCTACTTCCCCTCTTATACCCTAGATTTCTTTTCCTACTTCTTCTTTTATTTCCTTAGCTATTTTCTCCAGACTGTTGCCTATTCTTTGCTCCATCCCATCCATTTTATTTATTTTTTCCACCAGATTCTCCAGAATAGTTTGTATTTCCTCTGGTCCAGGATTCTGTTCGACTCCTCCTATTATTAATAACATTAGAATTATACATCCCAGTATTATGCCGCTAACCCCCATAGATCTTCCTATTTCCTTTTTCTTGATTCTCCTTTGCCTAAGCAGTCCTATCCATGCTCTGTACACTGTAAGCTCATCTCCCATTGTTGCTTCTTGTGCCACTCTTCTGGAGCTCACTGTAACACAACCTTCCTCTTCAACAGCTTGCTTAGCACCCCTTCTTTAGTTAACCCTTAGTTGGCAACATGTGAAAAATTGACGCTTATGGTAACATTCGTCTGTGAGACTAACATTATCAAATTTTGCATTTTAGGTCCAAATGAGTATAGAAGATAAATAACTTTATGGAAATATTAATACTGATATTTTTATTAAGTTTAAAAATATTTTGCTATAAAATATGACCTCTACTTAAATAAGGTAAATCATTATATACGTTCCACACACATTTTACTTATTTTCATGGAACATTGTTAGCAATGGGATTTATCATACTTCACGTGCTTGCATGCCATCATTCTATTCAGCATGATGGGACAGTAGCAACGTTTTTTCTCTTTCCTAGCTTGTCATTTCTTACTCCTTTTGCTGGAGAATCATCTCTATTCTCTTCATCCAGAATGTCCGAAATGATTTTCCTGAGATCATCCAATAAATTTGGCATCTGGGGCCTTCTCTGCATATGCCCTCTGATTAGATTTATTCCTATGCTCACCATGAATTCAAATCTTTACATTTTACCTTTGTGGAGATATATAACATAGGCATTAGCGCAGCTCAATAATATTAGAAAGTAAAATATTGCAAGTGACCAACTCCTTGTTCTTTGGATAGCTGAGTAGTTACTATACATCATGTCTGGAGAATTTTCTCCAGATTTTGTGACATTAAATGAAACAGTTCATCTTGCCATGATAAAGTATGCCAATTTTGGTGTCATCACTTTCCCTATTTTGAATAGTCAACACTGCCCTCTTCACTCTCTGATATTCTTAAAGTCTATTTCCAAATCTGTAATGGTTTGAATCTAATACGTGATCTTCTTCAGGAACATAAGAATCCTCTGAATGACAGTCATCATTGCTCTCACTGAACTGCTCTAAATTTAACTGCAGCATTTTTCTGCTTCTTTGTGACACATGAGATATTCCTCTACTAGTAGCCATCTATAAATAATTAAATATTTGAAAAGCAAGATTTATAACACAAGAAAACTTACTTGTTTAAAGTAATAATTGTCTACCAGATGGAGATAGGAAACCTACCTTTAGAGTAACCTGTGAGATGATGTGGGTGACGCATGTCACAAGTAAAACAATACTTTCGTGGAAGTAAAACAATGATGTTCACACAATACAAAGTTCAACTCACATATGAAGCATAGCTGGAATATCAAATCAAATTAGCAATACACATGTGCCAACTATACGATGAGAAGTTTTATACCCGTCTCAGAGACAGATGTTACTAACTAAGGGTTAAATCTGATCTGATAAGTTGACCACTCTCTGTGCTTTAATTTGCTCATATTCTTATTATTATTTATAAACTTTAAAGCCTGAAAACTGTTGTTCTTCTAAGTAATTAAGTTTCTTGTTTAAATGAATCATGTTTGAAAAGATAAATAAATCCATTTTTTGCAAAAATAAGTTGAAATATACATTTCATTTCTCAGTCTCTAAGCTATCAATGGGTACAAAGTAGAAGTTTGTCCTGTATAAAGTATAACTTCTACAGTCAATTAAAAATGTCATTTTGAATTTTAAAACTCAGGTTTCCATAAATGACAGCTATCAACTATAGTATACCCAAATGTGCATGTTAAGTAGTTGTGGAGGAAAAAATGTTTATGTGTGAATGTTACAGATTTTCCATAATTTTTTGGCTATTTTTAGATTTAAAATTCAATAAGAAATTAACTATTTAATATGCGGCTGCAATAATACTGACATTTATTAAACATACATTCAGGGATATGTGTGCAATGTTTTAAAGAAATTCAAAGAAAATAGATGTGTCTACAGCTTTTGAGCAAACAAAAGAATTTTAAAATTGAAAGCACAGAAAAATCACATTAAAGTGTCAAATAGAAATGACATTACTTTGTTTGCTTTAAAATTTCCCTGCACTACATAAAGGTCCATTCCAACAAAAAATATTGCACCTAACCAGGATCTGATGCTACAGGCACTATGTTATTTAATTAAAATAACATTAAGTACAATTTGAGAATGAGGACTAAAGAAAATGTTGCATGCATTGTATGTCAAAATCACTGTTAAAATTTTAAGACATTTTAGCCTTTTTGGATCATCTTTTTTCAGAATGATGGTTTTGAACCATATACCCATGTTTAACGTAACCTGTAGTGCTTATGAATAATAACTACTTGGCCTGATATCAGGATTTATGCACAAGCATTCTGAGGTTTGGTAGGTATAGGTAAGCTATTAAACCAAGGATCACAGGATTGAAACTTAGTAAAATGTACATTCTGTGTTAAAGAAAAACTGCAGTAAAGGATGAGGAGAGCCCAACTAAAGCAATCTGTGAGATGTCATGGTTGGATGCTGATGCTTTTTAATTCAATGTAAATGTATGCATTTTGTTTTATGAAAAGAAGTCACTCAAAAGATTGTTAATTTATGAAGCAGTGTATGTATGTGACACACTGGAAGTGTGTCATGTTCCAGCAGCTCAGCGGGTTAAAGCACTGTGTTATTATGCAGTTATGTGTTATGGTCAGAGGTTTGCATATATATATATAAAGACTTATCAAATCAGATTTTAACTAAAGAAGAATTTTGACTATTAGATAAAGACTTAAAAGCTTGCATTTCTTACCAAAAGAATTCATGAGTGTATTCTTTTTACAGAAGTACAGGCTATGGCTTAAACCCGGTTCCGCCAACTGACATGCACAGTGTGCCTATACAGTTCGCACGGTGCCGGCGTGCTGGCAACAGCTAGGGAGATATGCCAATTACTACCTCGCGCAGTAGCGTTCCATAATCTGCACTTGTGTAACCATTAAATAATTAAGGACAAGGTAGTAGTGAAGGAACAATTCAGAAACTGTATAATACGTGGTTTAATATCTCTCTAATACTTGTTATTAAATTATGGATAAAACAACCCAATACCAGTAAGACTATTATAGCCTTCAATCCTATACTACAACCAAATGATGGCATATAAAGCAATATAAGAACTATAAGAACGAAACAGTACTTTGTGGAAATTAGCACAATTTTGATCCTGAAACAACTGAAAAACATAAAATTATAAAATAATAGTTACTATACAGTGATAATATTACATAGAATACTTCATATTAAATGAATATACACGTTTCAATTAAGAATTTTATAGATTCAGTTTGCGGTAGACACTCTTGCCTTCTGACATCTTTTGGTTTTCACAATATTTGCCACATTTGGAGACACTGAAACACAACTCAGGACCCTTAATGCACACTTCAAGTTATGATCACTGATGTTGGCTCTCTGATGGTTTTTAATGTGTTTCATAGCTGAAAATAAGAATTCACATACTTAGGTCGAAACCAACATTGCAATCATAGATGCCGCACACCTGTGTAATTGAGGGAATCTTGATTTAGGAAATCTCCTGTAGAAATGTAGCAAACTTCCTCTGTTCCTGTAACTGTCAGCTAACTCAATGTCACATTTCAAGGTGATATGGTCCAGTTGAACATCTTTGTGAGTATCATCAATATTCTTGCTAAATGATGTAGCGAATAAATCAAAATCCATTTTTAAGCCCGTGAGATCGTGAAATCTTTTATCAAATGCACGGGAAAGCATGTATAGATTTTCAACACAACATCCTGCTTCTAGGGAATCACAATCACGGATCACACTTTCCGACCTTGGAAAATGACAATGTTCACCATTTGACAGTTTAAATTCCCATAATGAGAGCATATTTTTAAAAGCTTCAATGCTACAGAGCACAGCTGTGATTAGTTTTTCCCTTGAAGTGAAACATTTAAAGTATTCAAATGTTCACTTATATCGGCCATAAATGCAAGATCACATTTTCACTTAACATTCATGAGCTCTTCACAACCAGACTCATTACATTGTTTACATTCAGTGTTTTGGCACGTTTGGCAGTTTTCCTATGAAGTATGCAATGAACTGCTGTTATCTCTTTTGCTAGTTTATTTTTCAGGAGGGTCACAAATCCAATGTGTGAACCACCATAGCTGGGGCACCATCTGTGGCTACCGATATGAGTGCATCCCATGGAATCCCTGCATTGTCCACAATTTCTACTACAAAATTCAGAATGTCTGATCCTGTTGTTGTGCCTTTTATTACCATCAGATCTAGCATTTCTTCCAGAACTTCCAAATTTTCATTTACTCCATGAATAAAAATACATAATTGAGCCATACTTGATAGTTCAGTGCTCTCATCAATGGCAACAGAGAATGCAATGAATTCTCTTGCTCTTTGAATAAGTTGTGCGTAAATATTCTCTGCCAGAACTTGAATTCTGCGTGTATTAGTATGAGGTGACAGACTGACACTCTCGAACTGGTGAACACTGACTTGGTGAATTTACTGGCAGCTATAAGCATACATAATTTAATAAGTGGACCATCAAAAAAAACTACTAATAAAATATTAATAATAATATTAGAAGATAATATTACAAGATTTGGCATTTTCTAGTGCTATTTCGTAACTCATATAAACTGAGGTTTCTGCCATTCCGCTATCCCCTTCTTCCTGTTCCTCTTCCTGCCATCTGATCTTTTCGCTGAGCTTTTGTACTTCTGCAGTAGGATCATCTTTTTCTAGGGCAGAGTAATCATTAGCATGCAATGTATTAAAATGTTGCTGAAGATTAAATCATTTCAGCACTTGCAATTATTTTCTGGCAAATTAAACAAGTAGCACCACCCCTACATTCCATGAAGAAGTACTCAGCTTCTCATTCGGGACTGAAATAATATGTCGGCGTGGGTGCTCCTTGCTTTAATGAGTGCCCTTCCATATCCAACTGACACTGAAGTATGCACCTCCACTGCTCGGAAGACAAACCGACTGTTACCACTGCGAAGCACGAACTGAAGCAGCATGGTGCTTGTAGCCCAGCACATGCACCGTGGCAAGCATGTTGGCTGTGGCTGACTTAAACCAAATAGCATGCAATGGTTTGAAATCAGAATGTGCCAGACTTCTTAATAAAATTAATTTTGCTACCAATAGTAATTTAAAGAACTCATTAAGAAACTTAATGCTCACCCTTTGATTCATTTAAAAGCAGACAAAGGCAAATTGATAATAACCTTAAATAATGATGATTACAAAAATGATAAATCATCTTTTGTAGAAAGAAGATTGCATTACTATTATAAAACATCATTTAAATTTGTGTATAAAGTCTATCAAATAAGTTATAATTCAGTCAAATATTACACCACCAGATGTTAAATGACATTTGAAATGCAATTATTAGGTACCTAATATATACTGTTTACCTATAATGCATGTAAAGATAAAAATACTCAATCATTAAACCCAGTTGATATCAGCAAATTTCATCTGTTTTTACTCTGGAAATGACTCATACCTGTGATTCAGTGATGGATATTATGTCCTATAATATAGGCAGTCGTAGCTACTTATTATCTATATGGCTGAAAAAGAAATGCCCGCCTCAGTAGCGTGGTGGTAGCGTGCTTGCCTCACGTTCAAGAGGTCCCGAGTTCGAATCTCGGTCAGGGTGAGTTACCTGGATAAGGGTTTTTCCAGGTTTTCTCTTATCCTGAAAGATAAATGTTGGATAACTCTAAGCTCTATGAACCCTGGGCTCATTTGAGCACCATTTCATTCATTCCATTGATCGTCCGAGATGACTTAATGTTAGAGGACGGTAATTTTTTTAAAAAAATTTTCAAACTTTTTAAAAATGTTAAACTCAGTGCATAAGGAGGTCTGCAGAACTAATGAATAATATAAAGAACTTAACCATTAATGATGAAGATCTATTAGTGGCCTTGTATGTATCATCCTCGCTGTTCACTAATATTTCAGAAGGCGACATTTATGAATTATCAAATAAATGGTTAACCTCAATTAACCATTAATGATGAAGATCTATCAGTTGCCTTGTATGTATTATCATCACTGTTCACTAATGTTTCAGAAGGCGATATTTATGAATTATCAAATAAATGGTTAACCTCAATCAGTATAACAGAAAATCAAATCAAACATCTTAATTGTATAATTTCCTTTCATGGAAGTGTTGAAATCAGTGTTGTTGTAATAAATTAAATTTAAAGGTGAGTAGTTTAAAAACACTAAACAACACTTACTTTTAAAACTCCCTGGAGCATACTTCGGAGGCTACCGTCCTCCACTGTCATAATTCAATGTCCAGTTGACAATGGAGGAAAGTAGCCTCCGAAATATGTTCCAGCAAATTTAAAAGTGTTGTTTAGGGTCATTAATGGACTCACCTTTAAATTTTATCTTAATTGTAGTTATATCTTGCTGTATATCTCATGGTTATTTTGCTTATGTTAATAAATTTTACATACATACGATCTTGCTATGGGTCACCCACTGTTACCATTGACTGATTAATATATGAGTTTTTTGGAGAAAGAAGTTATTATATCTTAAGCAGAAACTGTTTAAAGTTTGGTTGTGATATGCGAATGTTGCATTTGCTCTAATCCACAGCAGTTTACCCACACTACTCTAAACATACTCACTGCTGGGGGGTGTGGATTTTAATTCCCAGGTATAGATCCGGTGCCCACTCAGCTTTGTGAAGAAATTGAGGAGCTACGCTACATAGCAAATCCTGGTCTAGCAAGCCAACTTTCCAGCAAGGGGTGCCAAGATGCTTACCATATCTCCTCCCCATTTCAGCTGGATGATCGTTCACCTCTCCCTTGCGCATGTGAGCATGAGGCTGGCAGTCGGTTTGGCAGGCCTTGGCCCAGTAGGAGCTGGTGTGCCATGGGTTTATGGTTTTTTACTCTTAACATATTAAATGCACAAGACAATATCACTTTCATCGTGGAAATGGAAAAAAGTCACTCTTTATCTTTTTGTATTTAACAAAAACATAAAGCAATAATATGTTTAGGTTTGGAAACTATAGTAAATTATGAATATGGATCTAGATAAGTACATAAAAAGTAATTACCTGCTTCCTAAATACACCTTTCAGTTGTGTGTTTGGAGGAATTTAGTAACAGTGACGTCAAAATTAATATAAAAATTATTTGTGGTTGGTTTATTGACACTCGTCACTTACTTTTTCATATATTTATGAGAGACTAGTTTCAAAGGCCCTGGCCTCCATTTTCAATCTCTTTCCAACTGGCATCTGTTGTTGTCTGCTCTCTCTGGTGGTGGAACTATGAACTTTTTTGTCAAATTATCTACTGGCGGGATTTCAAAGTTCATCGCGCGATCCTTATTTTTCCAGATGAATATGTTCTCCCATGTTGTCAATCTATTTTGGTTTATCACTCCTTTTAATAATTTTGGATTTGGATCAATGTCATGGTTTCCATTCCAAAAATGAAATACTACTGCCGACTTGTCTTCTTGTTTCAATCTGATGTTTCTAAAGTGTTCTTTGACTCTGGTTTTTAAATTTCTTTTTGTTTGACCTATGTAGCATTTTTCACAATTCTTACAATTTATTTGGTATATTCCAGATTTGTTACCTGAAGGAATTTCATCTTTTGTTTTTGAATTTAGTAATTTTAAAATTGAGTATCTATTAGTAGGTGCCAAGATGATATTTTGTTCCTTGAATATCTTTTTAAATTTATTAAATGTTTTTGGATGATATGTGAATGAACTGAATATGCTGTTGCTTTCTTTTTCTTTAATAAATGTGGTTGCTTCCTTAATGGTTTTCTTTAGTTTAGATTTTCTAATTTTCTTCAACACCAAACTTTTGTTGTATCCGTTTTCTTCTGCTATGTGTATTAATGCTTTTTGTTCCTTGAAATATTCTTCTTTTTCCATGGGTATGTTGACTAGTCTGTGTGTAAGGCTGTTTATTATTGCATGTTTATGTATAATTGGGTTGTGGCTATTATTTTTTATATAATTTTCTGAATGTGTTGGCTTCCTGTAAATTCCAAATTTTATTTTTGTATCATTCCTGATGATATTTAGATCCAAGAAAGGTAGTTGTCCATTGATTTCCTTTTCTATTGTGAATTTGATAGTCCTTTCTTGCAGATTGAGTAATTTTAATGCATCATCTAAATGTTTACTTGGTACAATTGCAAAGATGTCGTCAACATATCTATACCAAACCTTGAAGATCAATGGGAAGGACTTTTTAATTTGTGTTTCAAATGCACTCATAAATAAGTTAGCCAAAAAAGGTGAAAGTGGATTGCCCATTGATAATCCTGATTTCTGCTTGTAGTGTTTTCCATTAAAGCTGAAGAAGTTTTGTTCAATGCATATTTTTGTTAGAGAAATATATTCTTCTGCTTCTATTGCTTCCATATCAATTGTAGCTAGCCATTTTTTTTAACACAGTCTGCAAAAGCTCTTGCAATACTTCTGAGTAACTATTGCAGCCTGAAAATATGGTGCATATTATTGTGATATAAATAAAATTAAACATACTTGCAATAACCCAGCAGCTTAGATATGAGATGCACAACAGTGGACAGAGCCGTATTTCACGAGGCATTTTTGGGGCGTGTGCAAAAGAGAGCATACCAACAGAAAAATTGCAGACTGTGTTAAAAAAAATGGCTAGCTACAATTGATATGGAAGCAATAGAAGCAGAAGAATATATTTCTCTAACAAAAATATGCATTGAACAAAACTTCTTCAGCTTTAATGGAAAACACTACAAGCAGAAATCAGGATTATCAATGGGCAATCCACTTTCACCTTTTTTGGCTAACTTATTTATGAGTGCATTTGAAACACAAATTAAAAAGTCCTTCCCATTGATCTTCAAGGTTTGGTATAGATATGTTGACGACATCTTTGCAATTGTACCAAGTAAACATTTAGATGATGCATTAAAATTACTCAATCTGCAAGAAAGGACTATCAAATTCACTATAGAAAAGGAAATCAATGGACAACTACCTTTCTTGGATCTAAATATCATCAGGAATGATACAAAAATAAAATTTGGAATTTACAGGAAGCCAACACATTCAGAAAATTATATAAAAAATAATAGCCACAACCCAATTACACATAAACATGCAATAATAAACAGCCTTACACACAGACTAGTCAACATACCCATGGAAAAAGAAGAATATTTCAAGGAACAAAAAGCAATAATACACATAGCAGAAGAAAACGGATACAACAAAAGTTTGGTGTTGAAGAAAATTAGAAAATCTAAACTAAAGAAAACCATTACGGAGTTGTTTTAAAATTATTAATATTATTATTTATATTCTACTAGGGGTACTTTTCTTTTTTCATGTTGATTTCTTTTCATTTGTAGCTGAAATACGAGGGCTATCCAGAAAGTAGATTACGTTTTGGAATAAAAAGTAAACAAAGTATAGGAAACAAATTTTATTATATACAGATGAAAGCCACACTCAAATACTACTTTTCGACATAGTCACCATTCAAATTAAGGCATTTATCGTAGCGATGTACGAGCTTGGAAATTCCTTCGTCGAAAAATTCGGCCGCCTGCGCCTTCAACCACTTCGTTACCTCTTCTTGCAGCTGTGCGTTGTCATCAAAACGCTGCATAGCCAGCCACTTCTTCATTGCTGGGAATAGGTGGAAGTCGCTCGGTGCCAGGTCGGGACTGTACGGCGGATGAGGAAACAACTCCCACTTAAAAGATTCAAGAACTTCACGAGTGACATTTGCCGTGTGGGGCCGGGCGTTGTCGTGAATCAACAAGATCTTAGAGCTCAACATTCCTCTGCGCTTGTTTTGAATGGCTCTTCTGAGTTTTTGGAGAGTTTGGCAATACCTTTGAGAGTTTATTGTAGTGCCTCTTTCCAGGAAGTCCACCAAATTCACACCTTCTCTGTCCCAAAAACAGTCGCCATCATCTTCCTTGCCGACATTGTTTACATGCATTTCTTGGGTTTTTGGGGAGAACTTGTGTGCCCCCTTTGCATTGATTGCAATTTCGTTTCACAGTTCACGTGTTTCACCCATGTTTCGTCACCAGTAACGATGCGATCGAGTAAAGAGTCACCATCCTTATGGTAAACGTCCAAAAAGTTCAACGCTGCAGCCATTCGCTGATTTTTGTGGTCCTCTGTCAAGATTTTTGGAATCCATCTTGCACAAAACTTGTGGTAACCAAGCTTTTCGCTGATGATTTCGTGCAACAAACTTCGCGAAATTTGTGGAAAACTCAAAGAAAGTTCCGTTATTGTGAACCTTCGATTTTCACGGACTTTAGCATCGACTTTTTCGACAAGTTCGGCAGTCACTATGCTGGGTCTCCCACTTCGATCTTCGTCGTGAACATTGGTTCGGCCATTTTTAAATCTGATGACCCACTGACGCACTCCACCTTCAGTGATAATGTTGTCCCCATACACTTCACAAAGCTGCCGATAGATTTCTATCGGTTTACAGTTTTTTGCAGTCAGAAACCTTATTACTGCACGCACCTCGCAGCTCGCGGGATTTTCAATTAACGCAGACATTTCAAACCGTCACAGTATCTGAACGGAGCACAGCACGAACATCTCACTAGCACGGCTAGATGCCGACTGAGCTGCGCAACGCTCTGACCCCAAGATGGCCGCGCTAGCCCCGCCCCTAGCGGAAACAGACGAAAACGTAATCTACTTTCTGGATAGCCCTCGTATCAGTAGTGCTATGCTCAGTCTCATAGTCTATGTCACTTTCACCATCACTATATTAAATAGTAGGGGCGGTTAGTTATAAGGGTGCGACTATTAAACACAGTTTATTTTTAAAATACGAGAAAGCTTCATAGGGTGGTAAAAGTGATTTCATAGCTACAGCATATGGCTACAGTACATAGCTACAGTATATTGTGACTTTGTGGGTTCGTGAAATGAAAAGTCCAATTACACCACTCAACAATGTTCTTTATTTCCACCGACTTACAGTTAAACTCTTGCCAATTACACAGAATTTCGTGCTGCACACAGTTACAATTCACCAGTTCGTCCGTTACAATTTCACTGCACTAGTAATTACGTAAGCTCCGGTACACCTTCACAGTTACGTACAGTCTTCCGTTGCACAATCTTCTCGTACATTAACACGTCACTGACTAACTCTTACACCAAGAACTGCGACTGTCTCCTCACTCACTAACTGACAAAACCAACTCAACTCAACTCTGTCTGTCGGTAACCCTCTTTATATAGGAATTTCGCCGGCTTCTAGTGACCAGGGGAATGTTCCAGATTCCGTAATTTCGAGAAACAGGTGTAGAGAAACAGACGACACAGTCATGTTTTTCCCCCGACCACAGCCTGTCATCACTATAGGACAAACGAGGCGAGGGCGTGGCTAACCGAACCTTCCCTGTCTTCCGCTCTCAGCTGCTTCACAGGGTGTTCCAGCGCTCGCGTTACAATATAAACTCCATTGACTAAAGAATTATGTATAACTTTGTAAAATCACTAATGGAAGTGCGATTTTCGAGGATGACACTTGAAGAAAGAGAAAAATTGAAATCTTTGGGTAGACCAACGCCCGAATTCTTGATAGAAGAAATAGAAACTAAGAAAAATGAAAACCGAGTGTTTAAGAGGCACCTTATCTCTAAGGTCATGTATGAGAAATGTGACTGGATCTGTAGCTGCGTTGTTCTCAATTCCTTTTTTCTGCTATCCGTGTGTTTGTTTGCTCCTGAATGTGTCAATTGTTTGTGGAAAGTAAAGGGAGTGAGTGGTATAAAACATAAAAGAACAACTACAACAACAACAACAACGAAATTTCAGTGCAGCATATGAATAGTGTGGTAGTTCTTTCACTCCTAGGAAAACAAAATATTGCATCATGTCTTGACCCAATGTTTAAAGAAAATGTTGAGTAACCTAACATTCAAGTGAATAAAAATAAGACATATTTTTAAAAGACTTACCTCACGTGTCAAGTTTTGCGCTGTTTGAACTGGCTTTACGAGGACATGACGAGTCTGTTACATGTTCCAATCCAGGGGTGTACAGGGCCCTCATTGAATACAGCAGAACTGGATACAGTAATGAAGGAACATTTAGAACAGCCACGGTATTTAGATGAACTTCGAAAACAGTGTAAAATGAACTATTAGCCTGCATGTTGAAGGTCTGTATGGAGAAAATAGAGCAACAGATACGGGCCTCTGAGTTTTTCGCCATTCAGTGTGATGAGACAACTGACGTTTCAAATCACTGTCAGATGGTTTTGGTATTCCGTTATGTACATAATAAATCTGTATATGAGAGATTTTGGGCTTTTGTGAATCCTAAAAGAAGAGATACGGAATCTCTGACAAAGTGCATAAGGAATGAAATTAACCCGCCTCTTGGAAATACCAAAGAAAGTCCATTGCTCAAACCTTTGACGGGACCAGTGTTATGAGTGAAAGGACTGATGAAGTGCAGGCCAAAATAAGGGAAATATATACATATGCGTACTTCATCCACTGCTATGCACACCAGTTGAATTTAATCACACAAAAGGCAACAAACGCCAACTGTCAGGTACGCGTGTTTTTTTTCTTTTTTTTTCTCCTTCTTTTCTTCAAATCTGTCGGGTATTCCAGCATTCTTTTCCAATTCCTCTTTGCGATCTGATATTTTAGAGAAATTAGTGAAGGCAATATTGCCCAAAGTTACATTAACAAGATGGAATTACAATGCTCGTACCGTCAATGTTGTGTACGAAAACATAGAAAACCTGACAATTTGCTTCGAAATTATTGAAGAAAGCTGCACTAATACAACCACAATAAATGAAGCCAGTAACTATAGACGAGATCTTTAAGATCCAAATTTTATTTTTTGGTTAACAGTCTTCCACAAAATTGTATCTCATATAGACGTTTTGTACCAGCAACTTCAAAAGAAGAGCAAAGATTGTGTAACGTTATGGAGTGACATCCTTATATTTAAACAACTGGAAAAGGAAAGACTGAATATTAATGATGTACACAAAAACTTATGTGAAGAATTTCCGCAGCCGGCAAAGAAAAGAAAAATTATAGAATGTGCAAGGAGGAGAAGCCAAGGAGGTGTGTGACGTCATCACAACCACTGCTACAAATAGATTTGCTTATAATGGACATCTAGGAGCTACATTTTTGCTATAACTTTTACTGTACTCGTTACACCTGTGCGTAACAAGAGTACGGATGTAATAAATATCTATTACCGTTTCCCTGTACGTTCTGTTTGGTACAGTATATTATAAAATAGGATGGATTATTGATAAGATTACCTAAATCGTTCGAAATTGGTACACAGATTTATATTTTAACAACGCTTATTTATTTTTCTATTTATCTATTTGTTAATCTACTTATCTATTATTTATTTATGGCACCATCAATACAATGCCTCACCGGCCACCCCTGGTTGGACATAATTTTCAGACGAAATGACAAATATTCAAGGAGCATTGAAAATTTTTCAGTTCGTATACAAAAATAACCTTTCGTCAGTTTTCAGTGAAGTCAGAAAACTTTTGAAAATTGTCATAATGACGCCGATGACGACTGCGGAACATGAACGTTGCTTTTTCACTCTGAAAAGGATAACAACGTTTTAAGAAATACTATGACAAACGACAGACTCAATGATTTAGTACTGCTCAAAATAAATACGGACCTTATCAGTAACATGCAGGATTTTGATGAAAGAGTGATGAAAAATTTCATTAAATTAAAAAACAGAAATCTTGATTTTGTATATAAATAGTCCAAAATTGAAATTCACGATAAACTGAGTAATTGCCAAATACGAGTATTAATGTGTGTACATACAGAGATGTGCGCAAGAATCTGTGAAAATAATTACACTGGTGAGGTGGCAGATTATGTTACGAACATTATTCCTGGATTTGGGCAAGTTTGTATTAAAACTTGAGAACCACTATTTCCGTGAGTTATAGGGGTAGAATTTGAAGAAAAAATATTCTTAAAATTTACAGGTGTAATAATTTATTGTCAATACTTAGCAAGCAAAACTTTCTCCGCGCCCCCAAAATATTTCGGCCACGAGCCGCCACTGCTAAACAGTGACCAGTAATTACTAAACTTTTTTTTTTTGCTTGTTCCATTTATACCCCGCCTTTAACTACTATGGTCATATCGGCGGCCGTTCTCCTTTGGAACATACCGGTGTTAACTCGTCATCTTTTTGGTTTTTAATCATTACATCACGCACACATTCACACTCTCATTCATACTTCCAGACTCTGTGGAAGATGGGGAATTATCTTGGACGGAGAAAAATCCCCACCCCCACCGCCGGGAATCGAACCCGGGACCCCTAGCACGGTAGGCAGAATTACTAAACTTATCTGCTCATCCATCGAGCAATCTGTTTCGTGTTGTCTACATGCTTACAGTGTACCCACTGCTCGCCTCGGTAGCGTAGATAGTAGAGTGTCTGCCTCACGTTCAAGAGGTCCCGAGTTCGAATCTTGGTCAGGGTGAGTTACCTGGATAAGGTTTTTTTCGAGGTTTTCCCTTATCCTGAAAGACGAATGTCGAGAAACTCTAAGCTCCATGGACTCCGGACGCATTGAGCATCATTTCACCCATTTCATTCATCGTCCGATATGACTAAATGTTGGAGGAAGTTAATTAAAAAAAAGTGTACCTACTCCTTACAGTAACTGACTCAAAAGCCTCGCAAATGAGAGATGGAAGTTCATTGTAACTTCTATTGATGCTACGCGATTTTATGTATCTTTTCACTGAACTCAAGACATTCGATTGCATTTAAATCAGAGTGGTAATAATAATAATAATAATAATAATAATAATAATAATAATAATAATAATAATAATAATAATAATAATAATAATAATAATAATAATAATAATAATAATAATAATAATAATAATAATAATAATAATAATAATCATAAGAAGGATAAGAAGAAGAAGAAGAAGAAGCAGGAGAATAATAACAATAATAATAATAATAATAATAATAATAATAATAATAATAATAATAATAATAATAATAATAATAATAATAATAATAATAATAATAATAATAATAATAATAAGAAGAAGAAGAAGAAGAAGAAGAAGAAGAAGAAGAAGAAGAAGAAGAAGAAGAG